>VDFB02321182.1:0-106438 GCA_007258455.2 Sequoia sempervirens
TGGGAAATTTGTTGGAATATGTTGATAACAAAATGGCAATTGAATTTGAAGGTGTACATCGTGTTCCTGTCAAAATACAACTTCCTTCTGGGCCATTGGTTGAAAGTTCACTAGGTGTAAAACCTGGGATTATCATATCTGGTGAACAGGTTTGTATTCCTGGCCTAAAAATATTTCAACATCTTAAGAAATATGCACATTCACGTAGAGTACACGTGCAATATTCAGAAGGGCTATCAAAAACATATCCAAAGATTGAACTATGTCTTCATAGGTAGGCATTCTTTTGAAGGCCATTGAATTTATTTTGATTTTGAATGGTAAGTTAATCAAGTTTTGTGCACGTGTGGTTGTAGGATATTCATAAATAATTTAGTACACCTACATGAGTGGATTTGCATGTGAATTTGAAATTTTTGTGCTTGAAGCTCCAAATTCTTCTTTTTTGGGGCAGCTTGAAGCCTCAATTCAATGTTGTTGATTTGATATGTATTTCATGCCATATTAGATTGGTTCATGTATTATACTAAGTTATTGGTTTAGGCTAGGGTATAGGGTTTCAGGTATGCTAGTATGACATTTTTTGTGGGGGGGGCTTGGTTCATTTTGGGTACGACTATACAAAAATCACAACAAATATACACATATTTGTAGCCAAAAAATAGGAAATAAGTTCAGAATGCCACATAACATGCATTTAGTAAACAAAAGTACCATAAAAATTAAAAAATAATACTCATGTCAATTTGTCAAACTTGAATGTCAGCATCATATGGGTCTTCATAAAGAGCATTATTGTCATCATTGACATTAGATGATGTACGCAGATTAATTATAAGGAACATAAGAGGTGCCACTGGCACTTGCACTAAAAATATGTTAGCTTTTTGACTCCTCAAAAAAAGAAGTTTGTATTGAAAATGCTACATATTAAGTAGATCCAAAGGCTCAAATAGACTAATCAATTGGTCATCTTCTACAATAATACATTGATATGAGTCACATATATATAGTATTTCTCTTATAACTACTTTCACAAGTTGGAGGTGACACAGTTTCTTAGACAAATAACTCCATCAAACTTGGGTGGAAAGGCAGTGCAGTCACACGATATTGAGAACAAGCTTGATCAATGGAAAATGTATGCCATGTTTGCATGTTCTTGCCCACCAAACAATAGCGAGGATGGTGGCTTTGCAATTGATTTTTCCTTCACTAAGAGCTAGTTATGAAGGGAAAATAGTAAGTAGAAACAACTTTAGTTGTATTATTGATTCAATGCATATTACCCTTCATCCATGCATAAGCATCCATTTGGTTGTTTCTACTTATAGTTGTACCAGGGGCCATGTTTAACAAACCAAATGCAATTGCTAACTTTTCACTATGGTGGCAAATAAATGATTCTTTATACCCTGCTACCTTCATTTGCCAAGCCAATTTCTCCTACTTTGCATAGCTCTACCATGTTTGTGGATGTGATATGTCTCCTACACAAAAAACATGTACCAGTTTACAGCCTTCACTCCAACTACATCCAAGTATCTTTTTAATTCCTCTATCTTTCATCAATCTCTTTACTATTTCAGCCTCGTACAAATGTTTTAGAGAACATAAGCCGCAAGTACTCTCTTGAAAGATCCAACCAAAAAAAGCAAAGCTAAGCTGCTGGTTACTCCAAATTTATATTCATAGTACATGATCCACACATGTACTCACATATTTAAATTAGCATCTTAGTAATGCAATGTCAGGGTGTCCCCAATATAGTTTAGCACGGGCATGCCGAACTTCAACCATGCACACCTATAATGATCAACTATATATGTAAAATTGTAGCCAACAAGGTTACTCTGACGTAGAAGTATGTGCAGCCATCATCTAATTAAACTCCTGTAAGGATCAGTATACTTAGAACCAAGCAAAGCTATATAACATTAGGATGTGTCCCAGAGGCTTCATTTTTTCAGCCAGAGTCCTCCCATTTTGTTGAATTGACCTGATGGAGCAATGCAATCATGCTTCCACCTTGAGGATATTCTTTTTGATTCTCTAATATTTGTACCTAAGTGTTTTGAGGACAAAACATATGATCGTACTAGGATATTGTTGGCAAAAAAAGTTGTAAATAAGATTGTATAAATTAATTGGGCACAAGTGGTTGCACTGGGATAGAAAAAGTAGTTAGCCCTAGAATAAAGTATGTAATGGGTATGTGTAAAGAAATTAATGCAAAGGAGGGTATTGTGAATCTATATAAGCATGCCTACTATTCACTTGAGAGCATGGCTACATGATGTAGTAAGATTTGTTAGATATGTTGTGGTATAGAGCAGAAAGGCTAGTACATATGATGTATGGTTGAGCAATGCATGCAGATGATGGATGAATAGAGCAACTCTTTTGAATTTTTTTTCTTATACTTATTGTGTGATGCATGATCTGTTAATTTGTGCATGCACATGCCATGTGTAGGCTTAATAGTGGGTTATTGACCTCTCACATGAGCTGATATGTTGGTGATCTAGGTTTTCTAAATAAAACCCAATTGTCTAGCATGTGTAGATGAATTTGGCTAACATGTTGTGTGCCTAACCATTGAACTAGATGTGTAAGGATCAAAATTATTCTAGAGAGCTTGGGAGGCATGTAGACTATCTCATCCCTACATGTAAACATTAGCTACATCTGCTAACTGTGCAAGGCCTGAAGTGCATGTTTGTAATGTATTTGTAAGGAGTCTTTATTGTTCAATATGTCAAAAACAGTTGTGCACTTGAAGTGTATTTTCAGAGGGTATTGTCAACTATTGTTGATTTTTTGTCTTTGACTGCTCCAGCGCTTGGTTTCACATCAATTAGTAAAGTATGTGAGGAAACCTTATGAAAGTTGGCTAAGGGCCTTTTGTAGAAGATGGTAAAGGGTTTTAGGGCAGTGGGGTTCATGTCTTGAAATATGTTGAGGAATCTTTTGGATAAGTCATGAATTTGTTGAAATTTGTCTAATTAATACATGAAGAAAGAATTTAGGTTGTGAGTGTGGTGAGTTTAAATTCTTGTATAGGTCACATGATACCATGTGGAGATTGCATAGATTGTCTTTGAAATTTTTTATAAGCTATTGGATAGACTTTGTTTTATACAATTTCATGGCATGTTATGGTTTACCCCTCTATGCATGAACATAATGTTGAAATACCAAATACAAGAGAACCATTTCAGTAATTTTAAAATTTAATTAGAGAACATAATCCATCAAAGAGATGCAAAGACTAGACTCAACCAACCTTCAAGTTTGATTTTCGAATATGGCTCCTACCATACCCATTCAAGGACCAATGTTAAGGATTAAGTTTACGAACCTTGCTAATGTTTGTTTAGATGTAATTGTTGTGTAATTGACTATTTGTTGGATGCATGTTGGTTGTGTTCCAATTTAGTATGCCTTATCAGCAATGAAGGAAATGGGATGGCCATATTTGAGCATGGTATTGGAAAAGTACTTGATTCTTATACTAACCAAGAAAATGGCACACAAGGAATTGTTGCTTAAAGCAAGTATAAAATTTGAGAGAAAAAGATACACATTTTTACATATAGTCTGTGATTGAAATCTAGGTAAGTGGATAGGTTTTTAGTTATGACTTGTTCATGGTTGTTAGTTATCTTCCATCAGTGGGATTTACAAATGGTATCTAGTGCATTTTCTTTTTTATTTAGTAAATGCTTTCAAGGATATTTTATCAGAAGTAAGGATCAAGCAAAATCATCGCAAATGGTAAGATAATTTCTTTACTACATTTATTCTTGGAAGTTTTCAAATAATCAGCTTGCCAGAATGAGTATCTGGCAACAAATATCAATGGTAATTTCAGTTAAACTTACAATTTTTTTCTTGGGGAAGAAAACAACTAGTCAAATTGATTTAATAGAATCCTATACGAACATTCACATGTGAATTTCCAATGATATTGATTAGTGCATTATTTATTATTTTTCAGATCCTGGAGGACTAACCAAGAAAATGGCACACAAGGAATTGTTACTTAAAGCAAGTATAAAATTTGAGAGCAAAGGATACACATTTTTACATATAGTATGTGATTGAAATCCAGGTAAGTGGATAGGTTTTTAGTTATGACTTGTTCATGGTTGTCAGTTATCTTCCATGAGTGGGCTTTAAAAATGGTATCTAGTGCATTTGCTTGTTTCTTTAGTAAATGCTTTCAAGGATATTTTATCAGAAGTGAGGATCAAGCAAAATCATACAAAATCATAGTGGATGGTAAGATAATTTCTATAATGCATTTATTCTTGGAATTTTTCAAACAATCACTTGTCAGAATGAGTATCTGGAAACAAATATCAATGGTAATTTTAGTTAAACTTACACTTTTTTTCTTGGGGAAGAAAACAGCTAGTCAAATAGATTTAATAGAATCTTGTACAAACATTCACATGTGAATTTCCAGTGATATTGATAAGTGGTTGATAGGGTATTGAAGGATTGCATTGGTCATTGTTACCTTGTGTAAGGTTAGCCAAGTGTCAGATAGGGTGTTATGTTGTTGATTCCTTATGTTGAGTTGTTGCCAAGTAAGCCCCAAGAACGCCAAGAAGCATGAAAAGTGAGAACATTGCCTTGAGATTTTTTGAGTAACTGAGAATTTTGTGTTTTTCCTCCTACCTTTGCATCAAGAACCTCCAAGAAGAGTTCCCTAGCCTAACATAGTGTTATCTGTATGACTCTTACCACATTACAGAAAATGGAACTGACTTCCCCCACCTTATCGGTCTATCAGTGGAGCTATGAGGGCAGTTCCCCCAATGTAGTAATGTTAGGCTGATAGTGTCCCTATTTAAAATGGCTCACATCTCTCAAAAAAATTTCTCTTGCAACAATCTTGGAGATGAATTTAGATGCAATGTGGCAATCAGAACATACTTGAAGGTTCTTAACAACTCTAATAGTTGTACCAGGGGCCATGTTTAACAAACCAAATTCAATTGCTAACTTTTCACTATGGTGGCAAATAAATGATTCTTTATACCCTGTTGCCTTCATTTTCTAAGCCAATTTCTCCTACTTTGCATAGCTATGCCATGTTTGTGGATGTGATCTATCTCCTACACAAAAAACATGTACTAGTTTATAGCCTCCAATCCAACTACATCTAGGTACAAAATATTTTGACAATAAGATGACTTTGTTCAAAGAATTCGTGAAGGATTCTTCTCGCAATACGAGGACTCTGAAAGTTGAGAATTTGGTGTCTGGAACATAGATCTCTTCAATAAATTCATGGAGCGAGCTAAGAAGTGTTTGCAAAATGTGAAAATGGCTTGCTCGCATCTTGCAAGAAGATAAAACATAAACCCTAACAACTAGTGCAGCAAAAGATATTAGGAAAAACTTCATCGGAGAAACATGGGCACATTGGTGGGAATCATTGTGTGGTCTCTCCGATATGGCAAAATACAAAAGAGCACATGATTGTAGATTCTATCGAAGGGAGAAATGAATATCGGCGGGACAAAAAGCTCAATCCCTCTGATACTCCAATAATACTTAGGCACATAATTCATTGGTGAGAGAAGAAAATTTTGGTGGGAGTTAAAGATGAGTCTCTTTGATGTTCTGAAATGTAAACATGTGATTAAAGTTTATCAGAGAAAACATAAACACCATTGGAGAAGAGCATAATTCATAGCATTTTTAGGATCCAAATTGAAGAGCAGTGTGGTTGTAAATACTCCTAAGCCTATATTCATATGTAACCTACAGGCGGCAAGAAAACACATCCACACAACCACCATAGGTTTATCTGGCATCTTAATGATATAGTTTAGAGTTTCCTCGAGTTAGCCAGCACTGGCAAGAAGGTCAACCATGCACACATAATGATCAATTGTAGGTGTAATGCAATACTGCTTACTCATGTGATTGAAGTATGTACAACCATCATCCACTAAACCTCCATGGTTGCATGCACAAAGAATACAAACAAAGCTTACAATGTTAGGATATGTTCCAAAGTGCTTCATTAATTCAAATATTTTGAGATCATCCTTGCAAAATCCATTTTGTGCATATCCTACAATTATTGCATTCCATGAGATGACATCTCTTTGAGGCATTCCATCGAAGATTTCATGTGCCTTGTGTACGTTTCCACATTTTGCATACATGTCTAACAAAGCATTTCCAACCATCATATCTGACAAAAATCCCTCATCTATTATTCTCTGATGGATGTTCATACCTTGGTCCAAAGCTCCCATTTTGGCACAGGCAAGGAGGATGTTGGCATAGGTTGTGGAATTTGGCTTCACTCCTGCTAATTGCATTTTCTTGAAAGTTTCTAAAGCCTTTTCAGCAAATCCATTTTGCGCATATCCCGCAATCCTCGTATTCCATGAGATGGCATCTCTGACACCCTTCAATGCTCTCGGTTGTCTGCAAATGATAAAGAATGTCCTTTCCTTTCCGTGAGAAATTTTTTGAGCCACTAAAGCGTAACACCAACTATGTATGCAGTTTTATTGAGACAAATATCACACACGGACATCCATCAAAGCATGATGATCAGGGGAATACTTACCATATGTTGTAATTGCAAGTACCTTGGTAGGGATAAATGCAGGCAAAATAAGCAGGATGTCATAGACTATCCTACTTGGACATTTTCTATCGAAGACTCATACAGGGTGTTAGCCATAGGCATTTGAAAGATCATCTCTTTGAGTTTGTAGTGAGCAAATTGTGTGATTTGGAGTCGAACAAATATGTGGCCATAGAAAGTGATAATACAAAATAAAGAGGCTTGAGCTTCTTGATGTAATTCAATTTCGGCCTCCTAAAACTAATGTCAATTTTTAAAGAAGATTTGCATGTGGATGATATTCTGGGAAATTTGGCAACAATTGAAAAAGTTGGAACCTATTACTATTCAAAGAGAGGAAATCGAATAATTGATTTGGCTACTAATAAAGAAAACCCTAAAATTTGATGAAGATGGTAATCGTTGCATCGAGGAAATGAAAGAAAATTTTGATGATATAGCATCTCTTCTTGGCATCGGTTTTGAGCATGTATGTGAACCTATAGTTGAGTCTGGATGTAATCTGCTTGATTTTCCAACAAGAAGTAGTTCTGAAGCAATCATCGAGAGGACTCTTGTGTGTCACTAGGAGTCACATCAAATTTCCACCGATAGATCAGCAGCACTCAAACTCATCGGCGAGAGAGGTGGACATCGGTAGGAAAAAGATTGTGGTCCCTCTGATTGACGAAAAACATTGAGGGAGTTCATCAATAAGAGAAGCTTCAATGGGAGATAGTAAGTCCCTTTGATGCCCCGAAAAGGGAAAAGATTTGTTTGAATTTTCCATCGATGGGAGAAATGAACATCGGAAAGAGTTATCTTGAATTCCCCCCGATAAAGTAAAGTCCCCCCAATAGAATAATATGTAATAATATTTTGAGGGAGTATAATATTCCTTAGAGGGATACTATCGTGTATTGTCTATGCATTGATGGATATTCATATCTTGTTTCAAAGCTCCCATTTTGGCACAGGCAGGGAGGATGTTGGCAATGGTTGTGGAATTTGGCTTTACACCTGCGAATTGTATTCGCTTGAAAGTTTTTAAAGTCTTTCCACCAAATTCATTTTTTGCTTATGTATTGTAGATGTCCTTAAGCTATATGACAAAGGTGTATATGCTTCAATTCCTGAGATCAATTGATAAGCCTAGAGCCACGAAGGCTTATTTGATTTATATTTTACTTAAGACAGCACTGGCTGTGTTGTTGAATTACAGTTCAATAATTGGATTCTACACGACTAAGGGATACCCAAAGTGTATGTGATTGAAATAAATTAGGTAGTCATGTCAATAAGTTTGACAATTTGAATGATCTTGAGTTCATAAGTACATAGTGATAAGTTTTGACTAATAATATAATTTCTTGTTGCATTTATCACAGAAACAAAGGCCTCTTTTGATTGTAGCAGAGGATGTAGAGAGTGAATTATTGGCTACTTTGATCTTTGAAATTGATGATTTTTTTACTAAATTGATAATGTTTGATGTTTTTTTTCTTTCTTAGATGTTGAGTCTAATTAATAAGTTTAATGTTGTGTTGCAACTTGTAAGTGAGTATGTTGATATGATAAAGGATAGCATTGTTGATCCTCTAAAATTTATTAGAATTGCATTAATTACGCAGAAGGCAGAGCCATTATTTGGTTTTTATTATAAATTAGTGGACCTGCAACCATAATATTCTGACAAAAAATCTACTCAAAGGTTTTGATGGATTATATTCAATTATGATAATATCAGACGAAAACCCTAAGCTTTAAAAGAGAAGTTGGAAGGAAAAGAAAATGTTTGAATTTAATCCTCTATATTATTTGACTTTTCTAAGTTTTTGATGTGCAAATTTAAAAACCTTATTTTTAGGCTATAGCTCCAAATAGTAGAAGTGAAAGGTGAATACCAACGAGGAAGAGTTTGGAGGACCTAAAACCAATAGCAGCGGGAAAGTTGTGGATTTGTAAGGGGATTAAATGGGTCGAGCCCCTTAGTGGAGGTCAACAAGCCTTCCAAAAGATCAGAGCAAGGAAGGGGAAACAAAGATATACAGTACAAGAGAGTATTATGTGTTTATACACGTATAAGTTGTAATAATTTCACCTTAGCTGAAGTTACTGAATGTAACCAATGAGATTCTTGATTTGCCAATGAGGCTTAATGAAGTTTTCAGAAAGGGTTTCCACTATAAAATAATCGGTGTTGTGGGCCCTCTTGATTTTGTAAACTCAAGTTAGGTTATGTTTGATCAATCAAGTTGTTCACCTTTAGCCTTCCATTTACAGTTTTAACATTTTGAATATCTATGATACTTGAAATTTATATGCATTAATTTGTGAGGATTAATTAAGTTAGATTTGATTTGTAATGACTAAATATATGACTAAAGTAATGACTTACATGATTAAATATATGACTAAATTAATGACTAAAGCATACATTCAAAGTATACATCAAAGTTAATGACTTAAAAATATGACTAAATTAATGAATAAATTAATGACCAAATATATGACTAAAGTAATGATTAAATAAATGACTACCATGTATTCAGAATGAATTACCAGCCATGGACTAAATAAATGAGTAAATTAACTATCAAATCAATGACTAAACTAATGAATCAATGGACTTTAAACCAACACCAAAATGAGCCATCATTTTATTTGGTCGCTACATAATATTACAAATAAACTAATAACACGCGTGACTAAAATCATCTACTTATATGCAATTTTTAGTAGTTTCATTTAGTCACATATTGTATACAGGCAATTAGTGGATGTGGTCATGCTTCTTATCTCACATGGATTGTTTGGAGATGGGTTTGTTGTCAATGAAGTTTATGGAGAGACCCCTAAAAGACGTATTGTAATCTTACGTTGAATAATACAGATGGATATTTTGGGAGGTCGAGGTTTTCCTCTTTGGGTTTTCCCAGTGGTATATCTTGTGTCATATTTTCATGGGTATGTTGTCTATTCTCTGTGCATGTGATTTTGACACTTTATTTGCATGGATTCTCTCTTTGGGTTATGGAAATTTGTCTTGAACGGCCGCAAGCTTCCAAACAAGCAGCATCAACCCAATTGGTTGTGGCCAGAACCCTGGTCGAGAAAAGATCTCGTCTAAGTTTGAACCCATGTAATACTACATGAGAATGAAAAAGGCATGGCAAGATATTATGGTTTTGCAGATTGTTTATCGCAGATCTGAGGGTTTTGGGTTTGTTGTTTTGATGGGTTGTTTGCAGATTTGGGGTGTGAGAAATTTTGAGTGAAAAGGGTTTTTAAGCTATGTATTCAAATGGGGGTTTTGTAGAGAAAAATTTATAGATGACCTCCTAGGACAAAATGGACCTCATGGTTGGATTCAAGTTGGCCGAGAGATGAATTTTGATATATAATTTTCCCTATTTTGGTTACTGATAAAAATGCAAAAAAAAAATTTGTAAAAAACCCTATTTGCAAGTCGTACAAACGTCATTCTTCAGAAGAATTTTTTTTTTTAAATATATATATATATAATAAGTTTGTGGGGGGGTCCACAAACCTCGTACCCACAGTGGAAGCCTACGCAAGTGTCGTACCTGGCAGGTCTGCCGATAGCCTTCCCAGCCGTATGAATCATTAATATCCATTTTAAGGGTTTTGAAATATGCATCGGCCCTTTTTTAAGTTGTTTAAAACTTTAAATCATGAAAAAGGTTAAAAGGGGGAATAAGTTCTTAAAAGATTCCCTTTAACATTTAAAACCTTTATTTAAACCATCCACCCACTCCTTTTTTATTAAATCTTTGCCATTAAAATATTAAATGAAAAAATCTGCCAGTTTTAAAGTTTGTAAAACTTTTAATATTTGCTTTGGAGTGGGACCCCCCAGAATTTTCCCTTATAGTTTAATTGGAGTAGTTTACTCTGAGAAGCATAACTTTCACTCATAATCTCAGTTTTTCAACTTCTTGGACTCGTTGGAAAGGTGATTCAGAGCTCTACATTGTGGTGCCAAAGTTTTTTTCTAGATTTTACAGTTTTGACAGTGTTTTTTCTTGGTCAAAGTTAGGTGTTCTATTTGAGCTTCGAGAGGTGATATCGGGTGCATACGAAGTCAGATTTTGGACTTCGAATAGTCAACGAAAAGCTTGTTCAGAGCACTACATAGTGGATCAAGTTTGGAGTTATTTTGACATGGTTGATTTGATTTTTTCTTTATCTGAGTTGTTTATGGGTTACTTTGACTATGGTGATACTGTGAGTTTATGGATAATCGGATCTTGGAGATTTGATGTTGGATTCATTATATGCTCAGTTGTACATCTCATATTATTCTCTCATTTGACATGGTTATTAGTATATGTTTGGATTTGTATGTTGCATTGTTGTATCTACAAGTTGTGTAGTGTTGTAAGTGGTCTATACTTACATGTTGCATTTATGACTTGGAAATGGGTTGTCTTTGCCCATTGATATTTCAATGTTGATGCATGTTCAGTTTTGGTGGCTTGGTTTATTCACTTGGCTTGCTAGTTTTGTTGTCATGTTGAGGAGGTGAGATGGTATTACCAGGTACAATCATGATATGAGACCTATGCAGTTGACTATGATTATGCAGATATGTGGACACCTGGGTTGGAGCAGGCTATCGGTGGTGATCTTGTAATGATTGCTTCGTATTGAGACTGGGTATGTCATGATGGTTTATGCAAGTATTGTTGGTGGTGCTTTGGATTAGTTCCCCATTAAGGCTAGGTGGTGTGGTCTCTGGTATGAGGATCATGGTTTCCACTTTGCCTTTGGGAGCCTTGTTTATATTTCTGCATGATTTATCTGTGTGTGTGAGGCCCTTGGCTTGATCTCTTCAGAGATTTTACTCCTGCGATGGAGGCCCCATTTAAGATTCTTTTGTGAGCTTTGACGCTGATTTTTGACTCTGGTGGTGACTGGATATGTTTACAGCTATTTGGCTGCTTCGTATGCATCTTCCTTGGCTTGGAGGCCTTGGTCTCACCTATGCTACCAACATTCCCTAACTGTGTGTGTAGACTCTGACCCCATGAGGATGGTTGCTCATTGCCATGGTGACCTCGGCATCACAGCCTCACCAGGAGTTGCTTGGGAGGATGGATTCACCATTTGATGGTGGATGGTCTTTTGCAGTGATTGTTGGTGTCATGGATGGAATCTTGGATTCTACTTTTATGCAGTGATGGTTCATTGGCATCTTTGGTTTCATTGGTAGGGGATGGTTTGATTCATATTGATTACATATGTTGATTCTTGGTTTAGGGTGTTATGGTATTATGTTATGGTTTACTCTTTATCATGTGTGAGAGTTTTGGCATGGTACTTGTTCTCTTGAGACCAGGATGTATGCATTGTTGTATGTTATCTCCTATGAGGAGGTGTTAGATCATGTTGTCATGTTTATGTTCTTGATTCATAATTGGAGCTTTGACATTGATCTTGTGTGATTCTCTTGGTATTGGGTACATCCACTATTTGGCACTGATTACTCAGCAAGATGGTGCTGTTGCACGGAGCCTTGGCATGACTGCTTGTCACAGTGCCCATGGATAATTGGAGACATAGGTGAGGTCAGAGCTCCCTCTGGCTAGGGGAGACATGCTGAGATGGTTACCCCTGATGAGACTGAATAGGAAGCTCCATGAGCCAAGACCTTGGCTGGGATTGTGTGAGTTCAACATGGACCCAAGAGTGAGAGTGTTCTGGATGAGTCATGAGGACTCTGGACGTCTCTGAGGAGCATCTTCCCACTCTTTATTCACTGGCTGTGCTTCTAATTCTGGAGGCTTCCCATTGTTTCTCTGTGCATTATGTGTGCTTTTAACTCTCTGGGTGCATATGGACTGAGCTATGGATATATGGTTTTTGAGGGTTCATTTGAGGAGTGTTGGCATGTTTATCTCCTTATTCATTGTGATTACATTCATTGATGTTGAGTTTAGGAGATGTATTGGGATTGTTTCCTTTATTGGAAATGGATTTAGTTTGATCTCCTTTGGCTTGAGAGGCTTACATTCATGTTGATTGGTTACGATGGCATATGAAGGTTTTGATCTCTGGTAGATTGAACAATTGGGTGTTGGTCATGGATTTTTCTTTGGGGTGTTGTGGAGGAGATTGGTACTGACATAGTTAGCATTTGAGGTGTATGTAGAGATTTTCATGCATAGATGTGCAGAGTTTCCTTTGTCTTAAGTCTTCTCAGATGTTTGGCTCATTACTACATTGGTTTGAGGCTCATCGGAGTTTAGCAGTGATCACTAGCTTGTGGTCATGTTTTTTCACTTATGTTCTTAGGTGATGACATGGAGGTTCCTTTATCTTTTTCCTTTGTTGGGTGTGGAGAACTTGGGAGAGCTATGGAGATGTGTGATGAGAGTTGTTCTTACAGGTTATTGGTTTACAGGTTTTGCATATCATTGTGGATGATTCCTTAGTACTACATGATGTTGTTTACACTTTCTATATGATGTTATTGGTAGATTTGGTATGCCTTGATCTTTTCATATTTGCATTACCCATGCAGTGGGGGCTCTTGGATGTGTATGCCATTCTTTGACAGGTTTTGCACATAGAGTTTATGATTGCAGTTTATGGATGTATATGTTTATGGCATGAGTTCACTATGATTTGTATACCTTGGAGGTATGGATAGTTGGATGTGTTAGCACTTACTGTAGGTGTTATTTCAGCTATAGGTTTGTGTATCTTGACGACTACTAGTGCATATTGTTACCTTTGGATTGAGTGTATGTGTTTGGGATATTGATTGAGGTAGGACTTATGCGGGATATCGATTGAGGTAGGACTTATGTTTCGTTGTGATAGATTGTGCAACTTCTCTTTGAATGGATTCTTATATTTTTGCATTGACATGATGGTGGATGAGAGCATTCGTGCTTGGGATGGTCGTCACCTTGATTCTTGTTGCAGGTATCTTGAAGGAGCACATGGAGCACTTTGATTCCTTGATGGTATATGTGGCTAATGGATTGTTCTTTTGATTCATGTTTAGAGGTTACTTGTTCCCCTTATGCAATGTATACAAAAAGTGGGAGAATGTTAGAAAAAGGTGTGTTGTATACCTTGCATAATGTATTTAAAGTAATTATTCTTGGGGCCACTTTATGTTGCATGTAACATTGGGATATAAGTTAAGTTGCTAAAATGTAATTAGTTAATATTGGGGAAAACAAATAAATAAAGTACCCAATATTAAATATGGGGACATGGTTTTGTAATCTCATGTTTTTAGTCACATGCTTTTGTGTAATACCACTTAGTGGTTTTGTGAAAGCTTGCTTCTATAAAAGCAACCACAAGGGTAGTTGTTTAGGATGGAAAGTTTGCATGTTAAATCAATAGCATCAGGAGGGCTTGAAAGCTTTTACAGGCTGGGATGTGTATTGCAGTTTTGTTCATGCCATGGATTGCTTGAGAGTGGATTTTGCTTCAATGGTGCTCTGTGGAGACTCCTCAAGATGCTGTTGTGGACTCCATTAAGTTGAATAACATAGGATGGGATGCTTTTGGAGGCTAGGGTTTTCTCCCAATTTGAGGGTTTGAAGTAGGGGTATATCCAGGCCATTGCTGGCATGCCAGTTCATTCTCTCTGTATGTGGATCATGAATACCATTTTGCATAGATTCTCTTTGGTTATGTAGAAATTTGTTCCTAAATGGTTGCAAGTTTCCAACAGTTTTATCAAATAAAAACTCAAAGAATAGAATTTTGCCTCATATGGTAATATTATACAAACAAAAATAAATATGTTGCCTAAGTTGGTAGAGATCCAAGGTTGTATTTAGGAACAAGGCTCAAGAAAGGATTTTTAGCTTTGCATTCTAAACTACCAAATATATTAGAAAAAAATTGAGCTTCAAGAGGAAATCATGTTACAATAATATTCTCATGCTAAATGGTTACGATAGGGGACACAAACTCTTCCTTTTTCCATCACCCTATTGTCGCACAAAAACATGTTAATGCTTTTGAGGATATTCAATGAAGATGGGTCCAATATTGAATCCATTCAAGATATCCAATTAGAGGTTGTTTCTCACTTTCATGAGTTGCTCAAAGCCCCCACTAATCATTTTGCTAATAATAGACATATCATTTTGAAATGTATTTCTATACTTATCTCCCCTCATGATAATTCCTTTCTCAATGGCTCTAGTTTTATGGTTGAAATAGAGCAAGTTGTTTTTAAGATGAAAAAAGATAAAACTCTAGGTCCAACAAATGTTCAAAGTTCTTAATAACTCTTTCTTGACTCTAATTCTTAAAAATGACCATGTTTTGAATTTGTATGATGTTCAACCCATAGCTCTTTATAATACTATCTATAAGAGTTTTCCTAAAACTGTTGTTGAGAAGCTAAAATTGCTCCTTCCTTTTATCATTTCTCTTGAACAATAGAGGTTTTCTCAAGATCACCAAATTATCAATGGTATTCTTAATTTCTAAGAATCTATTCACTCTATACATGTTAACAAAAAAAAAAGTTCATGAAACTTTGTCTTTGTAAGGCTTATGGTAGAGTCTGCTAGAAATTTCTAGAAAATATCTTGCATGCATTTAGTGTTAATAATAATTGGATTTAATGGTTTATGGTGTGTTGTATCTCTCACTTTTTGTGATTATAAATTATTTTCCTTATATTATTTTTCATTCTAAAGGAGGTCTATGTCAAAGTGGTCCTCTTTCTCCATATCTTTTTCTTATTTTGGAAAAAAGAGTTGGTAGGTTTTTAAAACACCTTGTGTTCTGACTTGATTTTTAGCTTTCACATTGTGCAAGCTATGGATCCACTTTCTCATCTTCATTTTGTGGATGACACCTTGTTTAATGGTTAATGCCACAAATGAGAAATCCCTTGCTCTTAAGCATGCTCTTGACATTTATGTTAGTGGGCCTAGTCAACTCTTGTCTTAGGTTTTATGTTTATGTCTAGACCTTCATCTTTAGGTATAGATTGTTAATATTCTTCATTTTCAAGTTGCTTTGCTTCTCTTAATATTTGAGTGTCTATATTTCTCCTACTTTCCTTGGACAAAAATACTAAAATGTTATGTTTGATTATATTCATCATATTAGTCATTGGACACAAAAATATCGCCCTTTGGCTAGTCATATGGTCCTTAGAGCTATGATTCAAGCTCTCTTTGTTTATAGATTACTGGATCTTGCAACTCTAAAAGGCATCCTTCATGATTTGAACTATAATATTAGAAGGTTTCTTTGGGAAGGATATTCAAAGAAAATTAAATGGCATGTGGTTAATTGGGATAAGATCTATCAACCTAAGGCAATTTAGGTATGAAATCTTCCCTCAATAATAATTCTTCTTTCCAAATTATATTGAAGATGGTGTGTGGAGGAACAAGCTTTATGAAGAAGAATTCTTAAGCTCAAGTATTTTAATCTTGAAATTCATTTTTTCATCCCTGGAATGTCAACCCTTGGCAAAGGTTCTCAAATTTGATAAATTATGAAGGTGGGTAGTAGTCTAATTAAAGTTGGAATTTTCTAGATTTGGGGGAAAGGTGACCTTACACTTTTCTAGGATGATGTGTGGAACCAATGGAGCCCTCTTTGTGTGGAAACCCCTAATCTTCTAAAATTAAAATATAAGTGTATTGAAGTTGGTTGGAGTTATTGTTTCTAATTATTAGTATGGTCATGTAGGATGGTGTGAGGATTTTGATATGGAAATCTAAAGATCTTTGGCCAAGTCAACAACTCCCTCTCCTCGTTGATTAGTTAGCTCATATTTTAACATCCCAAAACGTCGCTTTAGAGAGGCATTCAAATTTTCTTGGTTGTAATTTGAAAGGTTTTTGGATCTACAAAGTGCAATTTTTTTATAAAACTTTTATGGACGAAAACCTGGGAGTTAAGAACTCTAAGCTTTGGAAAAGGGTTGGAGATCCGAAATGTTGACCTAAGGTTTGTGCTTTTGCATGGCTTGTAGCTTTATATAAAAATAAAATAAAAATCATCATGATAATCTTAAAATATGAAAGGTTTTTGGTCTAAAAAGATGTATTGTTTGCCTTCAAGATGAAGAATCTTTAGCACAACCCTTTGCCAGCTATGATGTGATTTGTTGGGTATTTCTTAAAATAATTATAAATGTATTCAAAAAAATTATGAATCAACCATGATCTCCTTTGAAGCTAAAAGTCCTTGATCTATTACATGATAATGATCTTGGTTTGATTTGTTAAAATATTTGGTGGGAGTGAAATCTGAAAATTTCAATGGTACAACAAGGCATATGAGTCAAGTTTAGGACAAAATAATGGCCAATTTGAAAGAAACTTATCAAGTTTGTATTCAAGATTATCAAGCAAGTTGTTGGTGGTGATTTAGAGTTATGATGAGACCTGATATTCATGTGGCTTCTCCCTCTTCCATCTCTTCCAGTAATAACCCTCAAAATATCAACTTACTAAATGGGAATGTCACTTTTCGGGTTTCGTTAAAATTAATGTTGATAGAGCTCCAAGAGGCAATCATGGAAATGCTAGCATAAGAGATGTTTGTTGTGATCATAATAGCAAGGTAAAGTTTTGGTTTGGTGATAGTCTAGGTGTTGGTTCTAATAATTTTATTGTCTATGACCATCCACCAAGCTCATTAAGAAGCTAAGCTAATGCATTTTGTTGATATTATTCTAGAATCCAACTCAAATTTTGGTTTATCATTTCAAAAAGAAAGTTTTCCTCGCTTTCAATAATGACAACTAAATGAATGTGAGAAATATATAAACTTCTTTGTTGATGGTTTCATCATGTTAAATGAAATTATACTTGAAGTAAAGGAAACTAAGTTACTAATTTTTTTGGCTGAATTAACTTCTACTTACACTAACATCAAGGTTGATATTAGAAATAATCTAGATTACCCTATCTAGGACATGAGCAAATATTTTGATGATTTTGTGAATGCTAACTACAATACCTCTCTAGGTTTGTATTCCTTATGTTGTGTTTTTTTTGTTTTTTTTAACATAAGGGTGAACATTACTTCTAATACTCAAAGCATGTACACTTTTCAAGGGAACAAGCGATTATTCCTATCTATGCAACTTGAAGGTTGTCCTTTTTTGTTTATTGTCTTTTCACTTCATTTGAATTTTTTTGATTATTTGTACTTGGTGTCATCTATCTTTTAATATATTTTTTTCCTTTATGTTGAAAAACAAGTATTCGAAGGTAGTGTATGTTGCAAGGAGAAAATATGTTCAAAGCTTCTTAATTGTTTTTGAATATTTTAGTGCTCAATTAGAGAATATTCAAATCAAACTCGGTGCTTTTATTAACTTTTCCTTTGTTCTTTCTTAGTCTTGGACTTAGTGGAATGGCATTATGATTGTGCGAGAATGGTAGAGGCCTATAATTATTTTCGCTTTCCTTCTTGTCAATAATTTGCAATTCACACAAATAGTTTTTATTTTGTAATAGATGGTTGTCTTTCAAGCAACTATTTAAAATACCTTTATGAAAATAGAATTAAAAAAACTAACTTGCAATTAAAAAAGGTATTTTAATATTTTATGCATGATCATAAAAGGCTAACGAAACTATGCAAACACAAGTCAAAGCTTAAAGAAAGGATAATATATCAATGAGCTAAGGGAGAGGGTTCAATTGTTGGTATAGTACTTGTGGTTATAATATCTAAACTTCTAACATATTTATATCACACATTCTCAATAATTAGTCCATAAGTAAATAAAAAAATAACTAAATGTTGGTCAAGATGGACCAATACTTTTAACACATGAGAACCTATGAATATTATATAAAAATATATAAATACATTCATTTACAAGTGAAATAATTTTTTTAATTTCAAATAAAATATCATAATCATCCACTCTAAGTGTCGTTTATAAAATAAGGTGCTTATTTACACAAGTATTGCTGTCATATTATAAAAATATTGTTCTTATGTGTACAACTATTAAGGTAACAATGTATATGCATTGGAGTATTTTATATTAATAGTTTGTCCTATCACAAACATAAAAGGTGTGCACAATAAATACCTTGTATTTTCCCATGACGTGAAGGATTGTCAAAGAGTTTTAGTCTTCACTACTGATCCATTTGTGTTGAATATCAGTTGTATTTTAAATAATAATGTTTTTATAACAACAAATAGTTTTTTGTGTTCAACTATTGGTCCATTTGTGTTGGATATAAAAAATAGAGATAACAAATATTTATGGTTACCAATAGGTATTTAGTCCATTTAGATTGCATATAAGTTATATTTTAAATAAAAATATGGCATTCTACTAATAAATGACATTTTTTTGTTCAACTACTAAGAATGCCATGATTGCTTTGGTCAAACTTCTAAAGAGTCAAGTTTTGGATACTTCACATTAGACGTGCTGATGTGGCAAGTTGTGTGATGAGTAACACCTCTCAACCTTAGTTGTAGATAGATAATAGGTCAGTTCATTTTTTTTTTTAAAAACAAAAACGAAGGTCCTACGATATCTCATGCAACCACTACATGCTCGCAAAATTACCCCTAACAACTACTCCCTCTCCTCTATAAGAATGCATTCTAATTTTCTCAGTGTTTCTCAACTTAAAGGCATATTCTTATTGTTCAAGGCAACTACTTTAAACAACATAAATTTGAATTATCTAACTTCCTGCATCTTTAGTTAAAACAATAACATGAAGAGAAAAGCGACAATAGTCACATGTTCAAATCTATTAAAACATGAAGCAAGACTATTGCTGGTGTTGATTTTATTTTACGAATGTTCTCTTCTGTTAGTGCTGGGAAGTCTACGGTGTAGTGACTATCAAAAGTAAGAACAATCGAACTAAAGATCTGCTCCTCAATAATTATGTTTTCTCTCATACATAGGCCATCAGTAAAAATCCTTGGATATAACTGAATCTATATACTCTTAAGGCTGCTCAAAATATAAACACAGCCTTTCTACAGTTAAAATGAACTGCAAGCAATTTGCTTTCTTCAACTAGGAAATCTGCCATATCCAGCAAAAGCCCAAAAATTTGAACAAGAATTATCCGTGAAAATAAATTAAGAGATACTCATAGATCCAATGTTCCAACAACATTTTAAAAATGGTTCTGCTACTTCCACTGAAATGTAAATTTCATTATATTGGATCTCTCACAACAAAACTGAATCTTTTCACATGTATTGATGAAATCTTCCCAGAATACTATTGCACACCAAGTCGGCAAATTGGATTTTTCTTAATGAGACTAAGGTCCACCTGCAACCAAAACATATTCGACACCAAAGAGAATATAATATTTGACACAAGTATAAACTATAACATTTTACTAAATAAATGAACCAGGAAGGAAGCATTCATTTTGACACCCAAGAGATAAGTATACAAACTCAGAAATACTGCCGTTAATACCTTGGGGCCAAAGAGATCGCGTATGTTATCAATGCCATATAAGATCATTGTAGGTCTGCAAAACATATAATTTCACGTTATCGACATCAAGAAAATCATGCCATACTAATTTACGAGGCCTAAAATCTGCGAGTTTGAAATTTAGTAACAAGTCTTTACCTTTCTAGGGATAAACCCCATGCAATGACAGTAACATCTTCCGGTAGACCCATAGGAAGGAGCATTTCTGGCCGAAACATGCCAGAATTACCAACCTCTACCCATTTCTTGAATCCTTCATGATAACTACTCATAAACCATAAAAACATTAGAAAGACGTGTTTTAAAATGCGATGATTAGTTCCAAAGCCTTGAAAAATAACTTTTACCTGAAAATTTCCATACTAGGCTCTGTATAAGGATTGTAGGCAGGTTTGAATTTTATCTTCATCATTCCTAAAATGGAAATTGCGTCAGAATACGATACAATCCCAGTACATAACAAGAACACCGAATCCGAAATTTTACCCGGACCATAGAAAATTCAGTGAATTGGCAAATAATGATAACACTTAAGAGTTCAAACAGACGATGTAAGCCTTCAATACTCACCCAGACGAGAAAAGAAATCATTCAAGACACCAATTAAGTCGCCCAATGTGAGGCCTCTGTCACAAACAACACCTGAACTCCAAAAAGAAAAAATACTGAGAATTGCAACTTGTGCACAGACAAATAATACTTACTAGAAACTGCAATTTCAAAAGTGAAGACGCACATAAGCTGCATATGAGCATTCATGATGTTACTCTACTCTGTAAAATTACTCATCAAAATAAAATTAAAATGAAAAGTCCACGAGTCCATGCACTCATCGTCTGACCTTGGACATGTAGATAAATCATCTGAGAGCTGACACAATTTGGACAGAGAATCAAGAGAATCTGTCTTCTATTAAAACATTCTTTAAAATGTAAATACTAGTTTTATATTAGAAATGGTTAAACTTAACCTTCAATTTGGTGAAACTCGGCAAGATGTGTCCTATCTACTGCCTCATTTCGAAAGACCCGATCAATGGAGAAGTACCGTTTGGGAGTAAAAGGCTTCTGCAGATCACACAAAACATACCTAATATTCAATAGCTATACCCACTCTAATGACAATCTCGTAAGAAAATGTAGCCGTTGGACCAAATCATGGAAAAGAAATCACGCTATCATAAAACCAGCAGATAGGAGAAGAGTTGATATCCTGAAAGGAAAAGAAGCACCTGAGCTAATGCGTAAAGCATTCTAGATGAAACAGCTGTTGTGTGAGTACGCAATAAGTTCTTTTCAGCTTCTTCCCTCTTCCAATCATATCCATATCTATATAAGGGATAAGACAGG
Organism: Sequoia sempervirens; assembly: GCA_007258455.2. NCBI lineage: Eukaryota > Viridiplantae > Streptophyta > Pinopsida > Cupressales > Cupressaceae > Sequoia > Sequoia sempervirens. The sequence goes on from VDFB02321182.1 coordinate 21,425, forward strand.
AGATTAAAGAGTGAAAACCATTTGGAAAGCTGAAGTGTATAAAAGGGAAGCATAAACGAGTAATATATTCTACTATAATTTAGATCATACCCTTTAGATCCATAGCCACCAGATTCGTGCACTTTTTTAACCCTCTCTAAATAATCTTCGGGCAATCTTTGAGTAGATGCAGGAACTGCAAATACTAGCAACCATTAGCTTTTTTTTTATAACCAAATCCTTTAACATATATCATATTGAGCAAGAACTTGAATCATTACAGCTGAGTCTTAAGTAGATAACCTTTCAGGAAAAAGGTATCATGTGAATCTCGAGCAGGATGCTGCTGTGGTTGGAAAAGAACATCAAAATTCCAGAAACTGCAAGATACAGAGAGAGTTGGTTACACTGGAAAAGGTCTCTATAATACATATGACCATATTCATTGAATAATCATATGATCGGTACGATTTACATTCATGGGAAAAGTTTACACAAATAAAAAATAAGAATGCAGACATTTTAGAAAAAAATCTCTTTGTTTATCAAAAAAATCACTGATGCCAAATAAAATGAAATTACATTAACGCTGCACAATATTGTAAAAGAAAATTCATTGCATCTGTTTTAGAAAGAAGTCAATTCGATTCCAAAATAGAGAGGTTTTCTGATACTGACACCATTTAGCGTATGGAATACATCAAGGCTCTGTACATTTATTTTTCCAGCTTCACAAATTTATGCTCACTGAAATAATTAAGATCACCTGAAGATGGTCTAGAAATTATTTAAATTTTAAAACCATCTTTTATCCAGAGGAAAGATATTAGAAATGCAAATTTAACCAATTGAGAAGCATAACATAATCGTTTGACCAAGGAAACACAGGGACACGTCCCCTACCCTTTTGCCCCCCGTACCCGTACCGAGGACATCTCGGGGACGGGGGACGCCTAGGGGACAGCTGCCAGCTGTCCCCAAAAAGTCCCCTTTTTTTTGAAACATCCCCGATTGGCGGGGACGTCTCAGGGACGGCAAGTGGACAACCTGCCATCCCCTGGACGGTTAGGGGATACCCCTAACCGTCCCGGAGACAGCCAAGCTGTCCCCTTTTTTCCAGCAAGTTTTTACAAAAAAAAACTTTGAAATTAAAAATGCTTATTTTTTTATTGTTTCTAATTGGACCCCACACCCTCCCAAGCCTAAAATGAAACATAAAACTTGCTTTCAAAGCCATTTGAGTTAATTTTTAAATTCCAAAATAAAATTGCAGCTAAGAGGCAAGTGAGCAAGAGAAAAATTGGCAGTGACTCAGACTCTAAGTTTGATTTTGACGCAATGTTGGCAAATGTCAAGTAGAGGCAGCCATCATACTTTCTATTACTATGGTTTGGACATTTGTGACTTTGTCATTTTGACATTTGTAGTGCAAACTTGTAGCCTTTGGGCATTTTATTTTTCAAATTTTATATCACACACATTAATTGTTTGACATGAATTATCTATGTTGCAGGGTTTGTACCCACAGGCCTCGAACCCGATCCGGGTACGAACCTGGTACGGGTTCACCTGTGGGTACGTGTTGGGTACGAACAGGGTGTGTGCACAACCTTGTGGGTTCACCCGGGTGCGCACATGTTGGGTACGCACAAGGTGTGTGCCCAGCCCTATGGGTTCACTCGGGTGCGCGCAAGCGAACCCACAGGGTTGGGCACACACCCTGTGCGTACCCAGCGCGAACCCAGGCATATGGTTCGCGGACCCAAGAGTACCAGCCGCGTACCCGGGTGCACCTGGGAGAACCCACGGCCCAACACTTAAAAAGTGGGCCCAAACTTAAATAAAATACAATTTTTTATTATTATTTTCTCTCCTAACCCTAAAACGACCCAAATATGAGGCCTTTCAACACTAAAACATTTCATTTTTACCTCTCATTTTGCTCTCACCATATTTTCTCTCCATCTTGGCATTTTGAAGGGAGGTGATTGTATTCGAAGGAGATCGATTGTGGAGTGCCAATTAGCTTCTACAAAGGAGATTTAAGTGTTTAAGGTATGCATTTAAACTCTATTCTTTAGTTTTTTGATGAATTTTTTCAAGTTTCTTAGTTTTTGATGGATTTTTTCAAGTTTGTGAAGTTTTTTTTTTTTCAATTTTTTTTATAGATTGCAACAATGGCCAGTAGTCAAAGTTCAGTGGGTGGGGAGGGAAGTCAAAAGTTCAAAATTGATAAAGGATCTCCTTTATGGAGACATACCACAAGAATTTCACAAATTCCTAGAGGTGGGGGGTTTGTTTGGAAGTGTAATTTTTGCAATGCACAATATAATAGCTCCTATTACCGAGTGAAACTTCATTTTATGGGCCCTGGTGGTAAAGGAATTAATATGTGTGAGGACCCAGATAAGAAGGGGTTGTCTGCTATACAAATAGCAACATTTATAAAAGAACAAGAAGATGCTGACAAATTGGTTGCAAGAGGAAAACAAAGTGGTTATAGTTCTGAAAAGAAAAAAACAAGTACAACATTACCCACTAAGACAGTTAGGCCCTCCAGACATCCCTTCCTGTCTATTCCCTCTACAGAAGAAGAAGATGAAGAACCACAAATCACCACCCGCAAGAGAGGTCCATTGGAGGAGGCATTTAAAATGGAGGCAAGAGATGTTGCTGAAGAAAAAATTGCACATTGCCTCTATGCCAATGGTCTTCCATTCAACTTGGTGAGATCACCATATTGGCGGGACATGGTGTCAGCAATAAATAGTGCACCTCCTGGTTTCACAAGTCCTGGGTATGAAAAGGTGCGTACCACCTTATTACAAAAAGAGAAGAAATCTATAGAGGGCCAACTAAAACCAGTTAGAGATTCTTGGGTTGAAACAGGTGTATCTATTGTTTTTGATGGATGGAAAGATTGCAAAAACCGTCCATTGAATGTTATTGCAGTGTCCCCCAAGGGGGCAATGTTTTTGAGGGCAATTGACTATGATGGGGAAGTGAAAGATGCAGAGTTCATTTCCAAGATTCTCATTGACTCCATAGAGATGGTGGGTAATGAAAATGTTGTCCAAGTAATTACGGACAATGCAAAAGTTTGCAAGGCTGCAGGTGCTTTGGTAGAGGCTGGATATGAGCACATCTTTTGGACACCGTGCACCGTACACTCCCTCAATTTGGTGATGCAAGCAATTGGCAACCAAATAGAGTGGGTGAAAGAAATATACCAGGAGGCCAAGGAGATCCAGATGTTTGTGACAAACCACCATATGTCACAAGCAATTTTCAGAACTTTTTCAAGATTGGAATTGTTGAAGGTAAATTTAATTTATTTAGTTTCATTTATGTCATGTTTTACATAATTGAAAAAATATTTTTTTGCCTTAGTTACATATTTTAAATGTGTTATTAACTTACTATTAACATCTTCTTAGGTTGTTGAGACCCGGTTTGCATCTCACACAATTGTTCTAAGACGACTTGTGAAGGTGAAAGAGGCATTGAGTCAAATGGTTATTAGCAACCAATGGGGAATATGGAAGCAATCAAATTCAGAGAGGGCCCAAAAGGTCAAGGCAATAATCTTGGCTGATGATTGGTGGGATCGTGTGAATTATTTATTGGAGTTCACCGAACCTATCATGTCTATGCTTTGGTTTGCTAATACAAATGAACCATGCTTGGGGGATGTCTATGATAGCATGGACATGATGTTGGAGAAAATAAAAATAGAAATACAAAAGAGAGAGAATGATTCTGAAGACACCTTTTACAAAAGGGTGGAAGCAATCGTTCTTCATCGTTGGAACAAGATGACAACTCCATTGCACCTCCTTGCATATGCCCTATCTCCGAGGTACTATACCACTGAAGTACTTTCTACCCCGGGGAGAATACCGCCATATAGAGATTCTGAAGTTGCTAATGGGTATAAGAGGGCATTTAGTAGAATCTTCAATGATCCAGAAGTGCAAACAAGTGTTATGAGAGAATTTGGATTGTTTATCTCAGGAAAAAATCATACCCCTTTTGTTGTTAGAGACCAATACAAAATGGATGCTATTACATGGTGGTACCTCCATGGTCAAGATTATATGTACCTACAACCTCTTGCAATCAAGATCCTCACTAGTTTTTTTTTTTTTTTGCCACTTGTATTGTAGAATTTAACACTTAACATTCTTGAATTTATCTTGCATTTTTTATTTTTTATTTTGTTGGTTTTCTCTCGAGGTTGCAAGCTCTTCTGCCGCTAAACGGAATTGGAGTACATACTCCTTTATCCACTCAGTGAAGCATAACCGGTTGGCTGCCAAAAGAGCTGAAGACTTGGTGTATATTCATTCCAATTTGCGTCTTCTGTCACATAAGGATCCTCAATACAAGCAAGGGGCAGTGAGGCTTTGGGATGTAGCACCTGAGTCTGCTGACTTGGATGCAACCATTCAGGATCTTGCTAGAGCCACTATGGATGATGTGGGTGATATTGATGACATATCACATGGTACTGGATCTGCTTTGGGTTCAAATGATGATGATCTTGAAGTTCAAACCACTAAAAATCTAAGTCACGATGAATCTGATAATCCTTTTGATGATTGATGAACACTTGAACAACGAACATTGAATCATGTTTCATGAACTACATTTTGTAAGTCAGTAATTGTGATGATTTCCATTGGAATCGTGAACATAGACTTATATGATATCATTGATATGCTTTAGCCTTTATAATTTTATTTGAATATTTTTCAACTATCAATTGGCATTTAATATTTATCTTTGGCATTTGGCATTGATCAATGATCAAGTATCATACTATGAAATGATTTAGTTTTACAATTCTGTATATTTCTCTTATTTTTTTGTATATATAATACATACATACATACATACATATATATATATATACACACACACACACACACATACCCATACATACCAAAACCCCTAAAAAAATTTTGCCCGTACCCACATACCGGGTTCTCGTACCCGAACCCGAACCGGTAACTTAGTGAATTATGGAAGCAATTAAGTAGTTGTAGTGTATATGTCAATATGATTGTTGATTACATTTGCACCTTTATCAATGTTCATTGTTATGATTATCATTACTCATATGAATATAAAAAATTTCCATATATATAGCCGTCCCCCCGTCCCCAAAAATCCCCTAAAAAAATGCCGTTCCCGAAACATATCCCACCATTCCGTTGTCCCCCCGTACTGGAAAGGTAATACCAGAATTAATGAAGGAAAAAAAATTCTCAAGTACCAGGCTTATAAAATATATTGATATTCACTATTTTTATTTCAATTTTTTTATAGAAATTGTAGTATTGTCTTTTACATTAGACATTATATATTTTGAACTTCAAAAACTTCTGCAAATCAAAATAATTCATTGGATCAGTCAATGAAATCATACAATCTTCAAGATAATTCATGAATGTAAAATAGGTGATTCTCGAATCTCAAATTCCTACAAATACGAGCATCAAAGCCAGAGTAGGGGAAACCAGAAAAAACAGTCCTAAGTTTTACCCTGTTTTTGGCAAATTTTATAAAGGGACTATATTATGAAACAGCTCAAAAGTGTGCATTCAAACAGCTAAAAAGTGCGCATTCAGAGATTCACACTATTTTCTTTTTCAAATTAAAAATTAGAACTTTGAAATCAGACAAAATAAAATACTTGCATCCAAAGGCATCAATCTCATGTCCTAACTCCCTTTTAACATCAAACTTGTAATAGCCATTAATCATTCATTCTAATATCTAAATGCTAAAAAAGAATATAGAATGTAAAAAATGAGAACTCAATCAAAAAAATTGCAATAGTGAAATAAAAACAATTATTAATAATTATCCATTTAATCTTCTCGACCAATTTTGGCAGTCTCAAGAGCAATCAAGCTTAGTACAATTCAAAATGCTTATGTGTAAGTCAATTTATTGTTTACAATTAAGCTGCTTATTTCCTGATGCAAATAACAGAAGCAAATCCAGGGCAGTCAATTCTACATCCAGATAATAAGTCAGATACGAGTATCATATAAATTAATTCAGCTTGAAGCCTTACCTTATAAGTTACTTCTTAACAGTAAATACCAGTCAATGATATATAATTTGCTTTCTTAAAAATATTCGTTTACCATTTAAAGACATGTTTTCCACATATTATTCCCTTTGGCAAAAATTAATATCAAAAGAAATAAGCATTTGAGAAAATAATTAGATGTTTCCAATTTTCTTACCTACTCTCAACGAAGTTATTTGTTGGCATCTCTTCAAATCTGCATACAGAGAGACAAATTTCAATACACAGACAAGAAGAAAATTCCAAAGACACAAGCACAGAAGTGCAGGCTAATTATTTGGTATAGCATCTTTTCTGCTAAAAATGAACAGGTAGAAAGCAGGAAATCATGGTATCAGATATGAAAGAAACTAATTAAGGAACAAACGAATAATTTGAGTGAATAACAAAGCAAATGCTTACCCCATTTCTAGAAAGATTTCTCTGAATTGTTGCCGAACCTGAAAAAAAAAACCCAGCTCTCGAGTAAGAGAAAAACAAATTCTTTATGACAAGATGGTTGCCGTGAGACCACAATAACATAAACTTATGACCATTATATTCCTATTATGGCAAGGCTGGGAATAGGCATTACATACATTATTTTTCATTGATAAACCATAAAAGTAAAGATGATTTCTGTTATTTATAAAAGAGTAATATAACAATATTCCTGATTAAGATCACATGTACCAAATTGGGATGTGTACAGAAACCTTCAATAGGTGGAAGCAGAACAAAGAAGTTATACTAAAATATTGAACCAATATTAACCAGGATGCTAAAAGTTATAAAGTAGAGTCAATGAGAAATTGTCATAATCCACTTAACATGGGAAACGTTATTACAACCCACTTAACATAGGAAAAATAGCTGAAAAGATGTCCATAACTTCAAAGATTTTCCCTGTTGGAAGGGCAGTGTTGTTTGCCATAGTGAAGCTAGCTGTTTATCTTCCTTCCCCGTGCTAAGTCCATCCCATTGCTGGTCCTTCCCCTTGTCCACCTTGTACAGCATTCCAGTGATGGGTAGGGGCTGTATAGTCACTAAATTTGATGTCCTTGTTACTTGATGACCTCTAAGGGAGAACACGTTGCTGGAATTTTTGAGAACAATTCTCTTCCTCAGCCTTTCATTTTTCAGGTCCTCTCAGTTCCTTCAGCCTTTGTTGAGTATGCTTTGGTAGCAAAGCCTGAGAATAGTATTTACTTCCTCTTGATTGTTGAGATACTGATAATTACCCTGTGATCAACCTTTATTCCTTGAAGATTGATGGTCATCTAGTTGAAAGACTCCTGATAATTCTTTTACTATATGTTTATGATCTTCATGAGTTTGATGAGGCCTTAAACAGAATCATCTAAGTTGCCGAATTGGGTATAGGTACGTGGGTACAGCAAAAAAATTTGTAGGGTTGGGTACGGAATCGGGTACCGTACAAAAATATAATAAAATATTCAAATATATATATATACATATGCAACCTAGAAACATAATTGCATTTAGAAAATTCTAAATGTAAATGTAAATTACAAGTGCTTAAAATTATATAATTATACTATATGAATATTAAATATTATATTTTAAAAATTATATATATTATTAATAATTAATTATATAAGACTAAGTAAACCTGTAAAATAATAAATTGTATAATATTATGAAAACATAAATATTAAATATGTAAAATACTAAATACTAAATACTAAAATTATATTTTAAAAGTTATATATATTAATAATCTATTATTTAATAATTATTATAAATTTAGCATTATGAAATATATGAAATATCTAAAGACTAAAACTTTAAAAAAATCAAATTTAAACTAAAAATAAAAAGTAAAAAATATAGTTTATATTGAGTTGATGTTTTTAGTTTTTTTTTTTAAATTAAAAAATAAAAAACCTACCTTGCCGTGCACGCTTCCTCCTAGCCGCACTTGTTCCTGTGTTGCACTTCTTCCCATGTCTCTGTTGTCAGGGGTTTCTCTCTGCAACTGGTCGAAGACTGAGGCACGCGTCTGTGCAACTTGTCAAAGTCCGAAGCGCGGGCGGGTAAAAGCGTGGAAAATGGAAACTGAAAGTCGAAGAAAACTCGCAGCCAAAGTGAAAAACGAAATTCCTGGTCGATTCGAAAGCAATTCATACCCATACCCGTTTTTGAATCATTTCATCTCTGAAAACAATGCCCTAAGTAGAGCGATTTGGTAACATAGAGAATCATTAACATTTGATAATTCTTTTACTACATGTTTATGATCTTCATGAGCTTGATGAGGCCTTAAAGAGAATCATTAACATTGGCCAGAGAAAAATGGATGGTGGTTTCAATGGGCTGGAGATTTTATATAAGTATCATCCTTGTTGGGTTTTTGAGAGCCGCTATCTTGTGTTAAGGAGGGAATTCCTTGCTAAGGTCCATTATGTGGTTGTTGGTTTTTAAAGGTGTGGGACGGTAAATGGCTGGTTCAACAGATGGTAAGGTGGGAAGAGTAGGTTGAAGATACAATGTTTCCTAACAAGTTAAGAAGTAGAGTTCAATTAAAGTCAATGGGTGTAAAAGCAGATCTATTTGAATTCGTACACCTTTCAGATTGTTGCTCATTGAAGCCAGCAAGAGCAATATGAGCAGCTTCATCTACGTTGCAAATTGGTACTTTCTCATTCTTTCATTGTTCATCAAAGTTTATAGTAGCATGGCAATCATTCTCATGGATTTTGCTTTCATTCTCCTCTGCATTCATTTTATCTATCTTTTTTAGCAGCAGTGCTACTCTTTCTGTTATAAGTTTGCACTCGGGCTACCAACTGAGGCATTTGCATTGACAATAGGGAGTAAATCCATTTATAGTTTTAAAAAGAAATCTTAACTTCTTATCTTCATTATGGCAGAAATTTTACTTCCCCAAGGGAAGATATCAGTTTTAAAAGACCTCTTGAATCTGCCACAGTAAATGCACAAGTGATGTAGATAATTACATAGTATGCGAGGAAGGATGAAATTGATGCTAGTGGCATTCCCTGCGTAAAAATCATTTGATGATGTCATGGGCTGAAATCCAGCTGTACTGAATCCAGGATGAGGTGTTTCATATCCTACTTGGACTGTAGATATAAGCAGATCAACCTCTTTTCTGTCTGCTGGGATCAAAGTCACCATTATGGATTGGGTGAAATTGTTATAGATTCAAATCATGGTTGGAGAGCAGCAATGTTCAGGAATGAAGAGCTACCCCTGACAGGAGTTATATCACCATATCTGAGCAATGCCATCTAAGTCAATTGCACAGAATTGGATATTTAATTTCTTCCTATTAACATAATATTAAATTATTAAAAGACAAGGCTTACAATTGTAATAAAGCCATCTTAGTGGCAAGTGTTTTCTTTCCTTTTTTCTAGATTCTCTTTTTAGCTTTAAGTGAGTCATGTAATGTTTATACGTTTGGGTGGTTTCTTCTCCAATCTCTATATAAGGAGATGAACCTCTTTGTAATAATTATCCTATTAATTAATAGAATATTAAAATATTGTGTTCTATTCATTTTTGCAATATGGTATCAGAACAGGGAATTGCATGAAGGACTTAGGGCAGAGTTGCATAGATTTAAATTACATGCAAAAATTGAAGGTCTGAAAAGAAGCATCACAGCCTATCTTTTAAGGAAAATCGCAAGCATGTTTTCTGAGTGAAATTGTGCACCACTGTGAGAAATTGTGGGATTTTTTTTTGTCCAAAGTCATGCCATTTTTTCCTTGGAAAAATCACAACTATATTCTGCTAACAATTGCAACTTGTGTTTTGCAAAATCGTGTGGCTTTCGTGTCTGAAAATTGCAACCCTCCATCTATAAAACAAATCGAGCATTTTCATCTGCAAGTTGCTATGTTTTTTTTTTGTAAAAAATCACATCATGCCATTTGCCTTGATTATGTTGCCAGTTGAATGTTAAAATTGCTACCATTTTTCTGAATCGCAACTATGTAACTGAGCACCTAGGAATTGAACAAATATTTTTGGTGATTTTTATAAAACAGTGGGTATTGCGACCAGGGCACAGGGTTTTGATATCTTCTTTGCAGATTTTTTATATCTAGGGCACATATTTCAAGGTAATTTTTTGAAAGTATGTATTAGGGTTTGAAGATTTTTTAATTTTATTATCTAGGTTCTCTATATTTTTCAGGAATAGAAATTTTGTTGGATAAAATATTCTGGTTTCAACTTTCACACCTGGAAAGTAAAAATCCAAATGCAACTAATGCACAAGAATTTATGGGGAAATGTAAATAAATATGAGAAATTTTCTATAGATGCTAGTAAAGTACTGGAATGGCAAAGCAGAGATGATAAAGCCAAAGCCAAAGCCATTATTGGTCTTTCCCTCTTTGATTCTGAGTTACATCATATAGATTTGGCAAAATCATCCAAGGAAATTTGGGAGTATTTGAATACACTATTTGGAGCAGCAACAGTTACTACAAAATTCTCTTTAAAGCTTCAACTTTTCAAGTTCAAGATGGCTGACAGAATCACTATGTCAAGCCACGTGAACAATCTAAGGTCTCTTCTTCAACAATTAGCAGAGGTCAATGTTGTAGAGGATAATGAAGATGCTAAAGCTGTTTTACTAAACAATTTGCCTTCAAAATTAAGCAATGTAATATTTACTCGTAGTCAACTTTCTTCTAAAAGTTTGGAAGACATGATTTCAGCTCTCCTAGCTGAAGAAAAGAGAACCATTGCAAAAGATGCAACAGATGATCCTCAACCTGAGATAGCATTATACTCACATAGTAGAAGATCTGATAAGGACAAAAGAGGGACTTAATGCTACTATTGCAAGAAAATGAGCCACACAACTTGGAATTGTAGAGTTCGAGCAAATGTTATTCTCAAAGGAAAACTCAAAGGAGATAATGTAGCCATTGTTGAAGATCATCCAGATGTTGACAATGGTGAAGGAGAAGTTACTTTTTATGCATTTTAAAGAAGTCCAGTTCTTTGAAGGCGGGTAAGAAGCTAGTGTAGACAACTGAAAATGGATGGTTTTCTAGTTAGCTTGGGATTCATACCCTTATAAGGGTTATGGGCCAACTTGATGGAGGTCAATGGAGTAGCTCAGCATGGAGTGTTGTCCAATGGCTGCAAATGAACATCTTTATGTCTCTAACTTCTACCACCATTGTCTTCACCCAATCCATCTTCCCAGTGTCTTTCAATGTGTTGTTGAACACATAAACACAAATGGGGTCCAAAAAATGTGCATGTAAGCACCCTTCACCATTAAGACAACTAACTTACATACACGGACTGAATTGATCACCACTGGTAAAACATTAGAGGTCCCAAACTCTTCTATGGCATTCTTCAAAATTTGAAATTAGAAGTATGCATCCTTCCTCTTCCTTGAACAATCAATAGTTCTAAGAAAATAAGTCAGTTGAACTGTGACAATGATATTGACGAGTGGCCAACATTTGATATCATTCCACCCATTCATAATGATAGAGCAGCCACCCTTATCAAAGTTTCTCATTTCTTCCATCAACACACTCACCTTCAAATATTCTCTATCAAAAAGGGTGGTGCATAGCTTATGTTCTCCAAGGAAAGCAAATGAGGGACCAACAATAATTACATCTTTGAACATTTGTTTGACATAAGGAGCACATGCCACATAAAACAGTATGGCATGGGAATAAGCAATAAAAGGCCCAACCACCTCTCATAATTGTGCATTAAATATCCCTACAATAGTAGCAGTTCCTTTCTTTCCCCTCGTAGAAGTAGAACCCTCCCCCCATTGACTTCCAACATCTATGGTTTGGGTAGGCCATGGCACTAGATTGCATAGTCTCCATTAGAATTACCTTATTTTTTGCCTCCCCCTCCATGTGCAAACTAGTGACCTCAACCTTCTCAACTAGGGCTATTTTCTCACAACCTTTTACCCCTAGTCCACTTATGCACAAAAGATGAGAATAAACTCTTGTGTAGCTGGCCCTATAGTCTTTCCTACACAAATGGCAAGCCCACATACTTGAATTTTCACAATTATAACTATGAAACTTCAAGCCTACAAGTTGTTTAAAAAATGAACAAAATTTTAAAATTCATATAATTAATAATAATAATTTCCAGTGCCCACAACCAACATCCTATAAAACAACCCACAAGCTTGAATTTTCACAATAATAACCATGAAAGTTCAAATCTGTAAGTTGTTCAACTTTAAACCCTTTTTTTTTGTTTTTGACCGATACCTCAAAAAAAAATAGCTTAGCTCGAGCCAGATGAGGCCACAAATGAGGGACCTCATCACTGGCATGAACACACTATATTAACGCGAATAGTCCAAAACTATGAGGCCACTAGCCTAGCAAGGGTTTGAGCACACCAGCCCAACAAGGGTTTGGAGCATGAACACCCACAATTTTAACACTAAGGTTCAAGCATATGAGCACATTGGATCGGCAAGGGCATAATACCCAATGATCTAGTGGAGGTTTGAACCTTGGTGGCAACAACAACAATGCCACAACTTAACCATTACACTATGCCATGAACAGCCATTTAACTTTAAACTTGTATGAACAAAATTTTATTTAAATGACCTACAAGCTTGAATTTTCACAATTATAAATGTGAAAATTCAAGCATGTAGGTTGTTTAAATTTGCAATATGAACAAAATTTAAAATTTATATAATTTCCACAACCAATGTTCTTTGAAAATTTAAATAATATTTTTGAAATCTTTTATGTAACACTTTCTTTTGTTTAGGCTATTGAATAGGGTATTACTAATTTTTTTATCCAACATGGGGTGGTCTACTTAGTGGGTAAACTTGTATCTGCATTCTCTATCCATGTTGCCTTATCCATGATTTGTGGACCTCATCCTGGCATGAACACACTATATTAACGCGAATAGTCCAAAACTATGAGGCCACTAGCCTAGCAAGGGTTTGAGCACACCAGCCCAACAAGGGTTTGGAGCATGAACACCCACAATTTTAACACTAAGGTTCAAGCATATGAGCACATTGGATCGGCAAGGGCATAATACCCAATGATCTAGTGGAGGTTTGAACCTTGGTGGCAAACAACAACAATGCCACAACTTAACCATTACACTATGCCATGAACAGCCATTTAACTTTAAACTTGCAATATGAACAAAATTTTATTTAAATGACCTACAAGCTTGAATTTTCACAATTATAAATGTGAAAATTCAAGCATGTAGGTTGTTTAAATTTGCAATATGAACAAATTATTTAAAATTTATATAATTTCCACAACCAATGTTCAATTGAAAATTTAAATAATATTTTTGAAATCTTTTATGTAACACTTTCTTTTGTTTAGGCTATTGAATAGGGTATTACTAATTTTTTTATCCAACATGGGGTGGTCTACTTAGTGGGTAAACTTGTATCTGCATTCTCTATCCATGTTGCCTTATCCATCCTTCTTGTGATTTGTGATTTCCCCAATAATCAACCATCGTAGAGGTTGGAAAGGAAATCGCAATAGGGTGCCCTGAAATCTCCCTATCTAAGCCCAATAGCGGGCACTCACCCTCTTGGCCACAAGTGGTAGGCACATTGGACATCCAACATGTGGCAGTCTACTTAGATGGTGATCTCGTATCTGCTCCCCTTCCTTGCATTTCCTCTTCTCCTCCATATGATTGCTTAGTGTAAATTGAACGAATCAGAAACTATTATCCACATATATATTAAAGAATCATATGTACTTATAAGACTCAATAATTGTTGCAAGCATCATTATTGCATAATCGTGTGTATATATATATATATAGGTCTATATGTAATTATATTAATCTTATTATATTAATCTTACTTCCCTTATTATTGATTTATTTTTTGTCTTCATACATCTCTTTTCAAATCTGTATCTGCCACTTTAAGATCTGTATATATCCCTTTAGATCTGCATATTTTCCCTGCTGGTGTATCTCCAGTGCAAATATTTATTTCCAAATCCTTTTCTTTTAAATCTGCGTGTGTTTTTAAGATATATCTTCTTATACACTTCTTACCCCCTTTTATATCTTCTTGCCTCTATGAAGAGAGACATCTTTTTGAATAGAGGTAATCCTTTGAAAAGACATGAATTATTGTTACCATTCCCTAATGCTGGTTGCTGCCTTTAAACACTTGTATTTAATGCTGCCTTTTAAAAAACACGATCACTGGTTCTTATCCTTTCATTTAAAATCAATCACTGCCCCCTTTGTGAATTACAGTGGTATCAGAGTTAGTGATCTTGCCAGCCTGTTGGGGTTTCAATATTGCATGTCAGTGGTTTGATTCTATGCACTCTAGAGAGATAGGGTCACATAGGTATTTCACCAAAAGTAGGTCAGGACAGCAGGAAGAAGGAGTTGATAATAACACAACTGAAGTTGAGATGGGAGAGAGAAGAGGTGAAAGCCCGCCGAGAGATTTGAATAATCAGTTCGATAATTTCTTGACCACATTTGTCCAGTAGCAACAACAAATGCTACAGCAATTCTAGGATTGTATGATCACGGCATGGTTTAAATGAGAATGGATTGTGGAGGATCAAAAAGGTCAAGTAGTGATCATAGCAGAAGTGATGTTGGACAGGGAAATCAAAATAGAGCAGCCTTTAATGCTGTTAGGACAAGTAAAAGGTTTGACCAGCCTCTATGTCCTACATTTGTAATCGGCCTCTACGTCCTACATTTGTGCCAAGGCGAACTGAAGAAGAAGCAATTCCAGAGTTAGAGGTAGAGACAAACATCACTGATGATGTCATGGTGGCCTATGATGAATACAGAGCCCTCCCACCTGATGTAAGACAATTGATTAAACTAAATCAGTTTATGAACTAGTGGAAAGATAAGGCCAAAGTCAGATTGCAGAGGCAAGATAGGGGTCCCCGAAGACAAACCGGTCAAGGTACGCAACCCAAGGAATACAAAGAAGCATTGAATAAAATCCCTTTACCAACCTTCGATGGAAGTGGGAAACTAAGTGCCAAATCATGGGTGCATAAACTTGACACATTCATTTCCTTGAAACCTATGGAGGAAGAAAGGCTATACAATTTGCTACGATGCATCTGGAGGGCATAGCATATGATTTGTGGCACCATGGGTTGGTATCACAGGATCATGCCTTGATACGTTCATATGAGGAGTTTGTCAATAAATTGATAGCACGTTTTGACCGGAAGGATCTTGAGGTTTATTACAAGGATTTGGCTCAGCTGAAGCAGATTGGACATGTTGAGACCTACATCAATGAGTTCCAGAAAATAGCAGTCATGGTTCCTGATATGACTGAGAGGCGAGTTACTATGTTATTTATCGAGGGTTTGAGTGACAGATTGTGGGGTTTAGTGAAGGCTCCTAAGCCTAGCACACTACATGATGCCATTGGCCTAGCCCTTAATTTGGAGTCTACACCTCAGCACCAAAAGAAGAATTTCAAGGATAATAAATCAGAACACAAGTGAGATGGGGGAAAACCAAATCAGCCCAAGCCTACGCAACCTATGCTGGATTTTGAAACAAGGAATGAGCTACATAGGAAGAAGTTGTATTTTGCTTGCAAGGAACCGTGGGACTCAAATCACAAGTTCCTTGGAAAAGGCAAGGTGCATTACATAGAGGTCTATTCCAATACTAATGAGGAGGTCGACACAAGTTCAGACAGTGATCATGGAAAGCAACCACACAATGATGCCAACACAGTAGATATAGCTCATGGTACTATGGCGACACTATCAGGAGTTCCTAAGTATCATCCTTTTCAAGTGAGAGGAGTTGTTAAGGGACAGCGGGTCACTTGTTTGATTGACAGTGGAGCTACGCACAACTTCATTGACGAGGGATTGGTTGTGAGGAAGGGATTGCAGTCTGAGGAATTTCCAAGTTTTATAGTTATGATGGCTGACGGATTTAAAATGAGTTGTACTAAGAAGGTACCTAAGTTGAGTGTGCAGTTGAATGATTATGTGGTCACTGATGATTTTTATGCGGTTGGGACTAGTGAATCTGATGTTGTTTTGGGCATTCAGTGGCTACAGTCACTTGGGAGATATATATAGGATTAACAGCGGGTGGAGCTAGAGTTCACAACAGAGGGGAAGAAGATTGTATTGAGAGCTTTAGCAGATGGTGCTCCAAGTGTAGTGATAGCAAAGAGGATGGAGGTTCATTTTATGGATAATGAGGTAAATGATTCTACATGTTGCATGACTCTTTCACTTCCAATTATGAGTCATCATCCTTATGAGGATTTTGGGAGCATGGTAATCAGAGTAGCGCAGCGGTCTTTTGCGAAGACAAAGGTATGTGATGATGAGTTTTTTGATTACATGTCGAGAATCATTATACTACTTTCCAGAAGGGATAAGGTGATGTCAATTGCAGATCTCTTGCAGTATAGTGTTCCAAATAATAGAGTTTGCAGATTTCTGAGACTGATATGGGATCCTGGTAGTTGGTATTTGGTATGCAGATATTGATTGCTTGGGACAAGCAATCTCTGGGAATGGAGGACTGTAATGTCCCCAAAATTTTGATAAAGTGATTTAATTAATTTAATAAATTTAAACTGTTCAAAAATTAATATTATTTCAAAAAGGATGACTTTAATTAATTATTTTAATTAAAATAAAGTGGAAATAATAAAATATTAAAAGGGTCACTTTATTAAATAAGTTTTTTCTAGAAGCTGGGGTTAGTTGCAAGTTGGCTTCTTCTAGAAGATTCCTTGGAGCTTTTAAAAGGAGTTGAGGGCAAAGCATTTGGGCATCCATTGTTGAGTTAATATTTCTTATGCAAAGGCTTGAGTCTCTGATTCAGCTAAATCTCTAAGGACGAAAACCTTCAGCAGATTGGAAAAGGGTTGGATGAAAACCTAGCTCTTTTTCGGGAGTGGATTCACAGCGGAGTTCACATTGGGCTAAATGTTTCAGAGTTGGAGCTTCAACAAATGACTTGCTGTGAAGAGCGATTTTGAGGAAATTTTGTGTGCCTTCTCCGAAGACAAAATCTCCAAGCTTATTGAATATTTCAGGTGATATCTTGATATTGTGATCTTTTGATACTCGGTGATTTATGGTAATTTTCAGTATTGAAGGGTTTGCAATTTCCAGATTATTATTCTAGTCTAGACTTGCAGACTATATTTAATTGGTCAGATTTTATGGTCAGTTTATTATCCATGCCTGAGTTGAAGCATCATAGTCTTATATCAGTTGCTAATTAAAGAACTGCAGAAGAGGACGAATTGGAAGTCATCAGTTTTCAGGACTGATATTATAAAAGGCAAATCTTGGCATTTCTGAGGTTAGTCACTACCATCCAAAATTCAAATTAAGGGGAGAAATATTATACTGGACCCAGGGCTGCATAAGACAAGTTCGTGGGTCCTGATATTCATATCGTAGCCTCCATTTGACTTTATATGGAATCGGGGTTTTGAAGTTTGATTTCAGATGAAAAGAATTAAATATTCTTTTCTTCAGAATAGTCAATGGTATATTTAGTTTGATTTATTGTGCTGGGTCAACTGTTTAGAATCTGCCGCAACTCAATATATGGTGACTGGCGGAAACATTAGAGAGAAGGATCGCAATTATTAAAGGAGACAATGAGTTAAGAGAATTCTTATGGAGACGTGGCCGCTAAAGACAAGGGTAATATGAATGAATGACTGCAGATAAGACAAATATTGGGCCTCATGTCTATGTTTGTGGTGCTAACAGGTAAAAGACAAACTTGAACTATCCGCTAATATCATTGAAGAAGCATTTCTGAAGGAGTAATTGGAGACATGAATATCATTGGGATTATTGTACACAGTGGATTTAATTGCCAAATGCATTATTCATTCCAGCAGATCATTGATATTCATATTCTGTTATACAAAGCATTCCGTAGGAGGCATCACTTGCTCTTGACTTGGGTAAGCAATACCATTCATCGAGGCTATCATATAGTCGCTGTCTTCAGTTTGAAGGTGCTTCATATTGAAATCTGAAGATATGGGGAGTTTCCAAATTCATTGGCGGCAGCTTACATAAGTATCCCCTGCTTTCATTGTCGCTGGATCATTGCAGGAGTGCTTGAGAATTCCAAAGGATTTGATTAATGAGAGAATTGTATTCTTAAGACTATCGCACTATCTCCAGCCTGACATGGACTGAGCATTCAATGTTTATAGGTCAGAGATACATGTGCATGGTTTATTTACTTGGTAAATGATATCGGATGTTAGTCTTTGAATTGTATATACTTCTGTGCAAATGCAAAAGAATTGAACAGTCACAATTTCTGAGACCTGTATGCTATATGATGTTATCATTTACTTGTTCAGAAATGTAATGAGAATGCCCTAAGTTTCATTGTGGTGTATTGAATGAAATTCTTGGTTCATATGAATAAAACTATCTACTGGCTGCCGTTAACCATGTTATATGCAAACTTACATTATTGAGCATTCAGACATATAGCCATGCTATCTTAATTGACAAATGCAATATGTCATATTAAGAGTTCGGGAAATCGAAAAAATATCGCTCCATCGTGAAATCTTGGCCACAAGTGGCAGGCGCATTGGACATCCAGCATGTGGTGGTCTACTTAGATGGTGATCTCGTATCTGCTCCCCTTCCTTGCATTTCCTCTTCTCCTCCATATGATTGCTTAGTGTAAATCAAACGAATCAGAATCTATTATCCACATTTATATTAAAGAATCATAATTACTTATAAGACTCAATAATTGCTGCAAGCATCATTATTGCATACTCATATATATATTTCTAATTGATATGAACTTATATCTATTTATATATATTTATACATATATAGGTGTATATGTAATTATATTAATCTTACTTCCCTTATTATTGATTTATTATTTGTCTTCATACATCTCTTTTCAAATTTGTATCTGCCCCATTAAGATCTGTATATATCCCTTTAGATCTGCATATTTTCCCTGCTGTTGTATCTCCAGTGCAGATATTTATTTCCAATTCCTTTTCTTTTAAATCTGCATGTGTTTTCAAGATATATCTTCTTACACTTCTTACCCCCTTTTATATCTTCTTGCCTCTATGAAGAGAGGCATCTCTTTGAATAGAGGTAATCCTTTGAAAAGGTGTGACTTAATTGTTACCATTAACCCTAGTGCTGGTCGCTGCCTTTAAACACTTGTATTTATTGCTGCCTTTTAAAAAACACGATCACTGGTTTTTATCCTTTCATTTAAACTCAATCGCTGCCCCCTTTGTGAATTGCTGTTTACTTTGTAATGAATCACTGCTCCTTGTTAGTGCATCGCTGCCTTCATAATTAGTAATTGCTACTTTCATAATGATTAGTTAGATCTATTCTTGGGTGATGTCATATTTTATAATATTATATGTTAATTTATTTTTATATTAGTTATATATATATATATATATATATATAGTATTATACTATAGTGATTATAATTATACTAATATTTATATTTATATTGTTATTTATAGCATTTCAACGTTTGGTTTCTTTTATACTTTAGTGTTGCAATTGATCATGGCGGGGGCATGAAGAATTAGTGGTTTGTTTTCTGAAAAATCTAATTTCTTGCTTTCCTAGATCAACTACAGTTTGGTTACATGATTGCTAATGACTTTTGTTTGGGGTCTACTTGCAGGTCATGTTTTCTGCTTGCACCAAGACTGGGTAAACAAATCTGGGTTTCCCACTTTCGTGCAATAAGGCAATCATTGGATCTGTTTTGATGTAATGACAACAACAGAATATATAGCTAACAACCCTATTTTCGGCCAGATCATCGAATTCAGGTTTTCCTGCCTTCACGCAACATTACTTGTTGGGTTCATCCTGACAAGGCAATCACCACAGTAAATATTACTGGTGACCCTATTTTTGACTCATGGGCAGTAATATCACCAGAGGCAAGAGTAAGTCTTATGCAACACTGCAGAAGACCCCTTCCAAGGATGATCCAGATTCTGAGGCTTACGTCTTGTAGGATTGGTAAGATTGTGCAAACACTTTAGAGGAGAATGTACAAGAGCTCCAAAGAAACATCAAGAGCGTGGCAACTAAAGAAGATCTAAACAAGGTGGAAATGCAATCAAATCTGGTACCAAAGATATGAGCAGCTGAATGTAGAAAACAATCTAATATCAAAGGTATCCATAACTTCAGAGGCTGTTGCTGCTACCTCTCAAGGTCAGTCGTCTCACCAAGGGAAGTGATTTAGAGATTTTAATTTGGGCCTGTGAAACTTCGTTCCAAAAATGAAAATGTGCAAATTCAATGGCAATGACCCAGTCACGTGTATCTGTCAAATGGAGCATTTCTTTTAGTTACATCAAGTACCATTCCAGTAGAAGGTTGCCATGGCATTACTATATTTGGAATTTGATCAATCATTTGGTACTGTTGGCTATGTGAGCAAATGAAGAACTATATTGTCATGTGCTCCATTTTTGTGGAGGAACTACAGGCATACCATGGTATCAACCTTAAGGTCATGAGAATAAGGTTCTTCTGGAGCTTCATGCATCTTCAATTGGTAGATACTCACACAAACAAACAAGATTTCTTTTTGCAAGGGCCAAAGGTAATGTACAAAATTTTGTGTCATAACCCCCACCATATATCACAAAACCCCCATCGCAGCCTGTCCTAAAATTATTAATAATTGCTGATATGGTAGCAGCGACCAAGGAGGCTCTTAAAAAAGGTTCGATGAGAATTAATTAAGGGAGATAGCAATCATATTAGGAAGATGCAGCAGCACCGGTTCCCTCATCAAGTACGCGAACCCCAAGATGGATGGACTGGAGGTCCTTCATACTTGTGGGCCAAGGGGCTGAATGACTTGGAGGCTCATTCCATGCCCTTGGGCTTGGTTGAGGAGGACAGTCTCCCAGCATCCTATCAAGCTTTTCAATCGAATTCCTAATGTGGTTGGCGATTGGAAATAAGCTATGAAATAGATACAAATGAATTTAGGATATTTTGATTTCAATAGAGTTTATTTGTATATGATCATAGATCCCTGATATTAATGCTTTGATATTAACTAATTAAGATTTTCTCTAAATTGTATTGCAATGATGTAATTTTATAGAATTCTATTGGTAAATGAATTGCACTTGTTGGAATTGTTATTTTTGGGCAAAAATCAGGTATATGATATATCCCTAAAAGGGGACATTACATTGTGGTGGAAAGTTAAGTATGTCAGCGAAACAAGGGTGAGACGATCAAGACACTAGGTTGCTTGCAGCCCGTATCCATTCTCAGCCAACAAAGCAAGAAGGCTTCAGATAAACTTGACCTTCAGATTGCTGAAATCATAAAGAAAAAATGCCATCATGGTTGTGGTGGATAGGCTCCCAAAACATTCCCATTTTGTGTGTTATCTCCCTCCTTTGTAGAAAGCACAGTTGCAGCAGCATAAATGGAGACAGTTTAGAAGCTACATGGTACTCCCAAAATTATAAGTGACCATGATCCCATCCCCACTAGTTATTTTTGGACAAATTTTTTATCTTTTTTGGGTACTCAATTGGCTCATAGTTGTTCTACTTTTAATCAACCCCCATCTGATGAGCAAACTGAGATTGTTAACAAATCTTTGAAGAATTGTCTTTGTTATTTTGCATCAGAAAAAAGTTCGAGTGGGTTAATTGGTTACAACTAGCAGAATGGTGTAGAACACTCCCTTCCATACTTCCTCAAAAATGTGCACATTTATTCCACTTTATGAACATCTCCTATCTATCACATTATCCTTAAAAACAAAGCCAGAGGTTCATATAGTGGAAGATCACATTCAACAACAGCAAGGAGAGCTCGAGCTGATTAGGGTAGAAGTGAAAGACACTTTGAATTAGGAGACTCGACCTTTTTAAAGTTATGGCCATACAAGCAAATATCTTTCAAGCAACAAAGGAAAGACAATGAATTGGCCCCCAAGTATTATGGTCCTTGTAAGGTTCTGCATAGGATTGGTAGCATGACATAAAAAAATTATCTCAATCTGCAAAAATACATCCAATCTTTCATGCATCTTGTTTGAAGAAGGTAATTGGCAATAAGGCTCCAGTCCAGTCGGTGTTACCTGAGCTAGATGAAGAAGATCACAATGAAACCTGAAGTGATTATCCAAATAAGGATTAAGAGGATGAAGGCTAGAGTGATCATGAAATCATCAAGTGGAAGAATCTACCAAAGGAAGATGCTAAATGAAAAGGAAAATTCAAACAAAAGCATCTGAAATTGGACAGCACTTAGGACAATGCTTCCTTGAAGAGGACATGCTACACTCTTAACCAGTTGTATGTATCAAGTTATCAAGTGCCTGACTTATGGTACAAACAACTGTTGACTTAGACAATGCTTCTATGAAGAGGGGACATGTTACACTCTTAACCAGTTGGATGTATCAGGTTATCAAGTGCCTGGCTTATGATACACATAACCTTAGACTTGGTCATTTGATAATTTCTAGATTTCATAATTATAGGAGTAGTTGGTCTAATTGAGATTATGGAGTCACAATAGCCTAATTATGCTACATGTAGGGGGTTGTAGTTTACTTTTGGATAGCATAATGCAAATTCTATTCTCATTCTAAGGATTGTAGAGGTTGCCCCTTCAAAGTGACTCTATTTGACATTCTAATTCTGCTTCATTTCATTCATATTGTGTGAATCAGCTCCTATTCTGCTCTCATTTGTGAATTCTTACTATTCTGCTCATGCAATTCTGTTGTTATATGATATATTGCTTATATTCTGCTCATGTGATATAGTTATTTCATTATAGTGTGTTTAGGCCTTTGGGATAAAACAACAATTGCCACAGATCTCCAATGCAATGCCCACCACAAAAACCTATAAGTTTTTTGTCACTCCCCATTAAATTAATGTTTGTCCACCCATGTAATTTGCCACTACCCTCCTCAACACAGCACAAATTGCCTCTTCATCCAATGACACCAAGGCTACACTTTCCACAGCCACATTTTCCAAAGATCCAAGAGCTACACAGGCAATGAGAAACAAATATAACTTGCATGTAGGATAGGCATGGGAATGCACAGGATTGGTGCTATCCATCAATAAAACAAGTATCTTCCACAGATGATTTTAAGACTTGATTAATCGGCTATTCTAAGTGAAATCAAAAACTAGTTAAGTGCCTGAGTGTATGCAGTTGATGCTGAGTCATCAGCTTGGTGACATTCTTCCTCAATATAAAAGTTCAGGTTTTCTCCCACCCTAGCAAACCTCCTTTGCATCCAGACCAAGTACCTTCATGCTCCATTGTTGGCCACACACTACTTATTATCAACAATTTGTCAGTTTCCTGGGCATTAATGGAGCAAGATAGGGGGAAGAAAAATTATACAGGAGCAGACATTTAACTCAGATCAAAGGGGGGCTTATAACAGTTGTAAATATTGTTTGTAATTGTACTAGACACTGTCTGAATAGTACAGGAAACAATAATCTTCTCACCCATTGGAAATCATCTTATTCTTTGTCATATATTCCATTCCATTATATAAACATCATCAGAAGGGAGCAGAAAATTTTCATCATTGAATGCATTTTGTAACTTTACCTGGACAGTTGTCCACTAATATAACATAGTTCAACTTTATTCCCAAGCAGAGAAAACATACAGAAACTGAGATATGATTGAAGCATTACCTTAAGCAAAGGATGTAGATGGCCACCTTCAGTAGGCTGCCCAAGTGCATTGAAGTTGTACTCCTTGAACTCCAAGTCCTGCCAATTACCTCTGGAAGAGCAGTATTAATGTTAATAGAAAGAGATTGCAGATACCCGACCTCAAACTAAAATGACCAAAGACTGTCATGCAGCAAAACAACATGATGCAAGTAAAACAAGCAAAAATACCACCAAATGTATCTGTGTAACTCCATTCTCAAAAGAACTCTCATCCCAAAAAGTGTAAGGCATTTGAAACTTGAATAGGTTTCTAGTTTTAATCACAAATGTCAAGCCATGGAAAATCTGTGAATGCAAACTTTTCAAGAAAACAACAAATAAGATGATGTTAAATTGAGGATGAAATTCTCAATGTCTTCTGCCCTACCTCCCTCTCATAAACAATATTTTATGTTTGGACATTCTGGTCCATTTATTTTCAGAGTTCATTAAAAATCAGTACTACGTTCCCACTTTCTGGTATATTACAAATGTTAGAAGAATGAGAGCAAGAACTCTCATATATAGGCTTGCGCATAAAGCATGCACATGTAAAGAAAAAGATTCCAGAAAGTGTGATCACATAAAAGTATACGATCCCATAAAACCATACACAATAATAAGTATGCAAAAGAACCAGTAAAAGTTTCCCTAAAGAGTGGCATGTATAGACTTGCACATAAAGTATGCATATGTAAAGAAAAAGATTCCAGATTGGGCACATAAAAGTGTTAGATGCCATCAAACCATGCACAATAATAAGCATGCAAAAGAATCAGAAAAAAATTACCTAAAGAGTGGCTTAAAACCCAAATAACCAAAAAAAAAAGGAAAAAGAAGATCTACCAAAATAATAATGGGGTATGACATAGTAAGCTATATGATGGCTGGTTATGAACTGGTAAGCATTGGGTTCAACACCAAAACTGGTTATCAAAGATTAATTGATACAAGTCCAAAACAAAAATAATACCAAAAATTTGAGGGCAACATTGGAAACCCAAAGCTTATCTTAATGCTAGAAAATCATTGTCCATTGCTGGTTTAATTGGGAGCATTGATAACACTCAAGCATAAGCTTCCTGTGACCTGATGCAGGAAAACCAACGGATATTGAAACAACTAAAGCAGAAACTCAAATTGGCTGAAAATACAATAAAACCTCAAGAAGAACAGCATCAAAGTGAGCACCAATTGGAGAGTAGGAGATTGAGCTTTCTTAAGGCTTCAGCATTATAAGAATAGCCCTTATAGGGAAAGGTGCAGGGAGGCCTAGACCTAAATATTACTGGCTTTATAATCTAGAATGTCAAGCAAGAACTAGAATTCATAATAGCATTCAGTTTCATCCTAGAAGAATGTAATGGGAACATTTCTGAAATTTCCAATTTCCCTACCATTTGTAGATTATAAAAGCATATTATTATAATTCCAAAATATCTCATTCAGTAAAAATTTACCAAAGGATGCTACTATGGATGGCCCAAAGCAATTCAAGTAAGGAGTCATTATCATGACACCTCAAAACTGTGTATTAATTTCAGCCAAGTAGAAAGGACTGAATGTTGGGAACTTGGGAGTCTGGGACTACCTGATCCAAGAGAATTTATGACTTTGATCAACTCATGGTGCAACAATGTGCTCCGCGCCATACATCATCTTCACCATCAGCTTCAGAATATCTCCTAGAACAGACATACTACAATGTCCTAATTCTTCTCCAATCATGTCAGGCAGCTCTTTAAGTGTCAGCTCTATTCTGCACAGCTAAGTTGCTGAATCGGGTACGAGTACATGGGTACTAGTACATGTACGGTACGCCGGTACGACAATTTTTTTTTTGGAGGGTGGGTACGTTTGGGTACGTTCGTACATAAAACATATAAAAATCATAGATATAGACATATTTGCAGCCTAAAAAATAAAAACAAGAATTAAATTTAGAATACCACATATCATGCATATGCTAAACAGAACTTAGAACTACCATAAATATAACAAATCTGAAATACAATTATACTAAATTAATTTGATATCAATTTTCAAAACTTGAATGTTACGATAGGTATATAATTATATCGAATTCATTGTTCATTGGTTCAACATTTAAAACAAAATAATACAATTAACAGTAGGCATCATATGGATCATCAGGTTGATTAAGATCAACATCATCATTGACATTAGATGATGTAGGTCAAAAGAAGAAAAGAACTTTGAAATCTGCGTCGAGACTTTTGGAATCGGTCAAACTCAAATGGAAAAACGTCGGAAAAAAGTCGGAATTCTTCTATTTTTTAAAATACATTTCAGGAGTAAAAAATGCAGCACCCTGGTCGATTCCACAGGGTTTTTACACGTATCCAATTCGGATACGTGTCAGTACCCGGAATCGGCAGGGCATAGGGGTGATTCCGGTAACTTAGCTGCACAGTTGTATTGCAGTGTTTCAAGAAAATAACAAAACAAAGGAAATGAGTTGACTAAAGATGAACAGTTGTGCTTCCTGTATTTGCCAGGACATCCCTTTGTCTTCCACACTTGTAAATTAATATACTATGGTGCAACCAATAGGTAGGTTGATAAAAAGATAGCAGTAGATACATATCTGGTAATGCATCCAACCTATCAGATCCTAAACATAACTTCTATAAAATGCAATCTTGCAATTTATAGTTTTAACATGATGTTCTCTATCTCTTGGATCTCTCCCATTGTTTAAGCCGCATAGCAGCAAAAATTGTTTGGGGAAAAAATCAGCAAACCAAAAGTTCAGGATGTTTTGAAAAAATTGGATTTGAAAAAAAACGTAAAAAATTGTAGAAAAGGAGACAAAAGCTACTCTTTTTTGAAATTTAAGGTCATTTCCATAGCATAGAGATATAGAGAGCAAATAAAATAGAGATTTTAACCCATGAATTGTAGAAAGCTTGCATGTTGTTTATCAAGTTTATGTTTGTTGAGCTTAAAGGCATCTGTTTCTTGCTTAGGTTGTGAACTAAAGATTGGTTGGAGCACCTCATACAATAGAGTAGTGTATATGTGAGATATGGAATCGATTGTAATGTAAAATCTTTGCAGAAATGACATCTGAGAAAAGTGGAAAAAAACTAGTGTATGAAGGAGTCATAAATGATAAAAGTGACCAAAAGCTTTGAGAAGGCAATGACATGAATGAAATAAAGTGGAGGATGAAAAAGTCAGTGTAATAAAATAAAGGATTAGCTAAGGGTTAAAATCTTAGGCAAATACTCTTTAAAGCTGTGCAAGCTTGTAAGGCACTCTGAATAATATTCTACACTCTACCAATTCCATAATCCACTTCCATTCATAACACATTTGAAACAGTTTGAGTGTTGTCCTCCAGGCATCACTGGGCACTAGATCAGTGGTGTCAAAGCTTAAGTATTTGAATCTTTCCATGCAATATGTATGCTCACTCACACAAGGTCTCAAAACCAGAAACACTTCATTGTATCTTCCTTCACAATCTAAGCAGATGGCAGAAAAATCCACAACAAAGACTGACTTCGTAAATGTTTCGCAAGATGATAGACAGTGTTTTACGGCAAAAGAGAGACAACTTAGAGCAACACCGTGCATGAGAAAGAGCAAGAATCATCAATCATTACGCTCAACTTTTTGCAACATGTTCAATCCCCTTCCAACCCAAAGACTCCAACATAATATCCATCATTTGGAAGCCAAACACCACATATGTCATTAGTTAATCTAGGTATCCCTATCTTTTAAGGCTAACTGCAGATGTTCTTGATAACTGAAAGCCAAGCATAAGTCTAAGAATGAAGATTTCAAGCCCCAAAATAAGATATAGAATAAGAATCCTACATCTAGAACTAAATGGAATTCAAAGCAATGGAAAGGACCTCCATGCCAATCTCTATAGGATACATCACCTGAAGAGCAGAAGAAAAAATCAAAGACAGTAAAGTGGTGCATAGTACACAATCCAAGTCACACGAATGAGGAATGTCATTCCCAAAAGTTTTACTTGCATAAATTGAAGCACCCAATTCTATCACAATAAGACAAGATAAAGGTAAACATATCAAGGATTATGAACCAAGCACCATGCTAGCAAACACCAATATTGCCTCATCTGTCAACTCAAATCCAGAAGATGCAAAGTGTTTTTTCCATTCTTAAATGTGGATCAACAAACAATTTCTTCACTTCCCTGTTGTTAAGAGTAGCTAGACAAACCTGATTTCTCCAAATACATTTCAAATACTGAATCTGCAGATGATGCCTAACCCACAACCATACACCATTGGATTGTTGAACTCAGGTTTTGAGAAGTATGTCACTCACCAACATCACTTGGTCTACAAAATCAAGCATTTTCAAGATAGTATTTTGTGATGTAGTACCAGTAAAGGTATGTGATGTTTTACTTGGGAAAGCATATACATTTCAGCATCATGCAGTCTATGAAGCGAATCCTCAAAAAATGATCTTAGATATTGGCTAGAATAGATATCTCAAATAGAGGTAGCCACTAAGTTATCAATTATCAGCTAAGCAGTGTAAAAATATGACTAGTTCTCATAAGAAATTTATACTCTAGATGGTAAGGCCTGAATGTTAGAAACACATCCATATGATACAAACTAGAACTTCTTCACCAGAGCAACAACAGTTGGACATGTCGAATAAGTATATGGATATCTTTCAATCACCCATCAGAGTACAAAGAAATGAGCATTAAATTATACTATTGATTTCATTCCAAGACTGCATCTTTCAAGTGCATCTCTATATTGTTGTCCATTCCTAGAGAATGAAGAGATCAAGTGGAAAATTATTAAAACAGTTGAAAAAGGCAAATCAAATCCAGCTTTTCGCAATGTGGCAGCCCAATTGTGCTCACACCAGAGAAAGATGGCACATTTAGGTTATGCATCAACTGTAGAGCTCTCAACAAGATCACTGTGAAGAATCACTATCCTCTTCCAAGGATTGAGGATCTCCTGGATCAGCTCCATGGTGCAAAATACTTCTCCAAGATAGATCTTAAGTCAGAATACCATCAAACTCCCATTGACCCGTTAGCCATATGGAAAACAACCTTCAAGGCCAAGGAAAGTTTGTTTGAAGCAATGGTTATGCACCTTGACTTTACTAAGGCTTCCATGACATTCATGAGGATGATGAATAAAATTATTCACCTATTGACTACTTCATTTGGTTTTATCTTTGATGATATTCTCAATTTTAGTAATTTATGGGAGTAACATTTATGCTATATTCAACATATGCCAGACACTTGCAGCACACTGTATACAAACATGGAAAAATGTTTTGTCATGCAGGAAATATGAAAAAATTAAAGGGCATCAATATTGCTTAAGTTAACAGTCAAAAAAGTTAAAATGAGAAAAATGGAATGGAAGCGTAGTTAGTTACACTTTTCAAATGGGTAAAACCAATGCTTTTAAATAATATCTGTCTCTACCATTAAGATTGTATTTTGATTCCTCAAGAGTTGAGATCCTTATTAGCAAGCATCTTAAACTAACCACAACCCACAAGCCGACCATGGAGACTTGCCTATTCCTTTATCCCAAAAAGGGTTGACCATGGGCAGTACTAAACAGGTAGCATCAAGAGTTGTGTATTCAATATCACAAAATAGAAACATCAAAAATGAAGTACAAAATGAAATACTATTGATGGTAGCTATACAAAGACAATAAATATCAGGGGAAAAAACTAATTATGGAAGAAGCATAGGCAATAAGCTAGAAGACTATCTGCAACAATAATCTATAATGAACTTACTTTTGCAATTGCTCCCGGGTTAAATCAGTTGCTGCCTTCATTCTTTTTGGAGCATAGTTTGGACCCTTTTTTAAGGAGTAACCCTTCCAAGTCCTATATAAAACAATATTTTTTTGCATTAAAATGCTAGTTAAGTGTGAAAGAGAGAAAGGAGGAGGAATCTTCTGTGACAAGAATAACACATACAGATGCAACCCTCCATGAATTAATCATTCAGAGTGATTCTACGAGTAACAAATCTAAACAGATACCTCTAGATGAAAATCACATTAGAATGCATTATCTGACTAGCCAAGTTTAAAAAGTTTAATGGAAATAGATAGAAGAGTGTACTGCAAAGCAATTAGTTTTCTTTTCTTCAAAGCATCAATGTCCTTTAAATCTACATCCTGCATTAAGCAAATCAAGAAAGGTGAGTTAACAATCATCTACCAGATTCAGAAAATAAGACACTTTCAAGAGATAAAGCAATATAATATTGTCATGTCCTAGGATCCCAAAAGGTCCATTGAAAAAATTCCTAATTTAATCGTGAAGCATCTGTAGAACAGGTCTTCAAAATGCATATAGAAATTATATTTAAGAAGAAAAAGGTTGTACCCAAACAGATCAAATGAATTCAAATAATCAGAGACTTGCTGAATATGGCAGGAATCAAACTAACCAAGACATTCTTGTATGACCCTTGAAACTTATTAAAGCATCAGCATGCAGGTACTCCAAAGTACCACCAATGTTAATATGAGGACCTGTTTAGTACTTAATTCTAGCATGCGTGAAACATTAAACATCAACACAAATTAATAATAAAGGTTGTTTTTAGGTCACCAGCATGCCAATAATTTCGTATATCTGAACCTCCTTAACACAAGCCAACAAGAGCATTTATTTTTGTTTAGCTTGTAAATTATTCACATTCTGAACTCCTGGATTTTGACCTCATGACCAGACTCGGAAATTAACCAAACCTTGCAAAGCATTTGACACACATCATGATTTTCAACATCAATACTTGTGCAATAAAATAGAAGATACTAAATAACACTAAAACTGTCTTGGAAAAGGAAAACCTGTTTCAAATTGTAATATCCCAATGCGCAAATAGACAGTACACAACTAGATGAAATAAAACCTAAGTTACCGATTCGCCATACCTAGCCTCCGGATACGATACGGTACGATTCGGGTACGAAATTCGGGTACGGTACGGTACGGATTCGTCCAGGATTCGGGCGGAATCAGAAACTGTGGATAGGATTCGGCATGAAGAATGCCGAATCCGAGCCGACGTCAAAAAGTGGTTTGTTTGACCTTATGTTGACTTCTAAACATGGACCTCCAAACACACTAAAAAGGTAAAAACATTCTATCCTGCAATGATACTTGAAGGCTGATCAAGCTATTCCTAAGCACTTGCAAAAGATTCAAGAAGACTGTAGAGCACCTTTGAAATTTTTTGACGAAGAGGAGGAAGGGTGCAAACAATTCTGCCTTCGGTGAAACCTTTGTAGTGGCAGAGTTGGAAGAAGATATAGTGCTACAGGAGTTTTTGGCAGATTGGCCACTTTTCTAGACATGGATAGGCAACCCAAACAGAAAAAAGTGAACAAATTGTCTCATTTCTTTCTAATTAAGCTTATGTGGGACCAAATGCCTCCAACAAGTGAAGTATGATCTGAGATGGATCAAAATCATATGAAATATGTTTGTATGAGATGCTCCAGACCTCGAGACACCAAACATCAGCCCAAGATATCAATAACTTTTCAGGATACATGGAAAAGATGCGAGACAAATTTGCCAAACATACCCAACCATGCACTTCCAATGCCTGAAGTATCCCAATCCTAGTGGAGTTAATGAGCATGATCTGAATGGATAGAAACTAGAAGGAGATTTTCGGTGTAGTCACAAATCACATGGAACAGTATTGTTAATACTAAAATATGTGTTAAAACAAATGAAAATTCCAATGTTAACGGTCCCTTTTGGTTAACTGAGGCAGGTTGTATTAGAGAGATTGATTGCATTGTTCAATAGTGGCAACAAAGCACAAGATGTGATGAATTGCAAGGTGCACCAAATGCATAGCCTAATTTATAGTTGCATTTTTTACTGCTCGGGATTCTTCAAGGTAAACATAGTTTCCATTGAGAGTGTTGTATATTTGTTTCCTTGTCATGTTCTTTTAATTTAAGGTGGTCGTATTGCATTTAAAACTGAAAATAACACCAAATGACGAAAATGGGAAAGAAAATAAATATGCAAGAACAAGTGGGGGGCATGGCATCATTCTATCCTGCAATGATACTTCGACAAGCAAGGAAACTGAAACCTTGGACGAAGAGGAGGAAGGGCAAATTCTGCCTTCGGAGAAACCTTTGTAGTGGCAGAGTTGGAAGAAGATATAGTGCTACAGGAGTTTTTGGCAGATTGGCCACTTTTCTAGACATGGATAGGCAACCCAAACAGAAAAAAGTGAACAAATTGTCTCATTTCTTTCTAATTAAGCTTATGTGGGACCAAATGCCTCCAACAAGTGAAGTATGATCTGAGATGGATCAAAATCATATGAAATATGTTTGTATGAGATGCTCCAGACCTCGAGACACCAAACATCAGCCCAAGATATCAATAACTTTTCAGGATACATGGAAAAGATGCGAGACAAATTTGCCAAACATACCCAACCATGCACTTCCAAGCCTGAAGTATCCCAATCCTAGTGGAGTTAATGGATGCTGAATATGAAACTAGAAGGAGATTTTCGGTGTAGTCACAAATCACATGGAACAGTATTGTTAATACTAAAATATGTGTTAAAACAAATGAAAATTCCAATGTTAACGGTCCCTTTTGGTTAACTGAGGCAGGTTGTATTAGAGAGATTGATTGCATTGTTCAATAGTGGCAACAAAGCACAAGATGTGATGAATTGCAAGGTACCAAATGCATAGCCTAATTTATAGTTGCATTTTTTACTGCTCGGGATTCTTCAAGGTAAACATAGTTTCCATTGAGAGTGTTGTTATTTGTTTCCTTGTCATGTTCTTTTAATTTAAGGTGGTCGTATTGCATTTGTAACAATTGGAACATGATTTCAGTCAATTCCTATTGTACAGTAAGCATGTTTTCTTGGTGCGAAGCAGTAGGCAGGCATAGCCTATTATTCACATCAGTAAATGTCTGTATTGGTGAAGTGGCAAGTCTATAAAATCCATTTTGGTTGTCCTTTTGATCCTTCTAAGTGGATCCATATTATCATTGCCAAAGAAGAGTTTACACATCTTCTTGGCTTCTTGCCAATGCTCTTAATAAAGAGTTTGATCTTAAAGATGAGATGCTTCAAGACTCTCCTTTAAGCATTTCTTAATATAATCTTGTAGGTCTTGATACATCCCTTTTTACTCTCTATATTTTCCTTATATAGAGGCATCAATGAGTACATCACCAACTATTTATGACAACCTTTTTCTCAAACTAATAAACATAATATTCTAAGTTGTCAGTCCTCATATGGGTATGGGTTCGAGGTTCAGGTACACTGATATGGCCAAAAAAAAAAAATCTCCGAGTATGGGTTCATGTGTGTGTGTTAAACATATATAAAAACAGTAATATTCAATATAATTATAATTTATATATAGATAAAATATAGAAAAACAATAATACTCATAATTGACAATAAACAAAATACCTCATAATTTGCAAACAAGAAAATTCTCATTAGTTTATAATTCATTGGTTTGTCAAATATCAATGCAAAATGAAAATTACAATCAATAATCTTCATATTGCTCTTCATTGAGAGCATCAAAGTCATCCTCTAGTTCATTTGAACTACAATGAAGAGACTTTTGTGAGCTATGCAACTGTAGTGTCTAAGTCGGCACACTCAAGAGTTAGATCCCAATTCCTTGTCACCCCCTCATTGTAATCAGGTTTCTTATGTGACAAGAGATGCAAGTTGGAGTGCACATAAACTAAATCCCTAGCACTTTTTGCACCCAATCTGTTGCACTTAACTAAGCGAATAAAGGGGTATGTACTCCAATTCCCCTCAACTTGCATACACAATACAACATTTATAATTATAAAACATAAGTTATAATATATGCAGCAAAAGAAAAGTGAGGAAGTTAAAAAATGAAAAATGCATACTTGAGATAGAATTTTTATTGCAAGAGATTGTCCATAAATAGAGCCTTGGGCATGTATGCACCACCATTCATAAGCATCTTTCTTGTACTTGTCTCAAAGAGTGCAAACATGATGAATCCTTGAAAGTATAAAGTATCCAAACTCACTCAAGACAACACCCTATATATCTACACCTAAGAATATTCTTCTAAATGTAGTCTTGTACCCAATAGCAACCTCTTCATCTCTATATGGTGCCACCCTTGGCAAGGTAACTATCTTTGTACTATAATATTTTGGGGACAAAGCAAATGCTAAGAGATGTACGGGTGTTGTCATCTTGTTCCATTGGTCATTAATGATTTTTTGCAATCTTTTGAAAAATGTTTCAGTAGGGTCATTTTCCTTGGGTTTTATTATGATAATTATTTCTTCAACCACAGTACTTATGCCATCATAAATTTCCCCTAAACATGGTCAATATGTATCAACATACCAAATCATATTCATGATCGACGCAATGAAACTCAAAACATATTCTACATGAACCACCACTCATCATTTGGGACCAATGCTTTGACTTTTTGGGCTGTCACATATTTGTTTACTTTTCTAGAAGATTCTCCCTCACCTTTCTTCTCCTCATCTATGTTGTATGCCAACACGCAAGCCTCATCCAAATCTATCGGCTTAGCAATGATGAAGCTCATTCTTAGGTTTGAATACAACCCACTAAGGTATTTGATGAGGATATACCTTCTTCCAAGTCCATTCTGAGTAACAGGGCTTGTCTATGAAACTCGGTTGTGTAACCTTGAACACTATGACCACTTTGTTGTCTACAATAGAACCACTTTATTTTCTAATTAGTTTCATGACACCTAGGTAAAAATTGTTCCTGAACAAGTCCTTGAAGCCATCTCGACTATAGATTGTTGATTTCTTCTTCTTCTACGACAAAGAAAGATAGCTCTCCCACCATATAAAAGCATGTCCACTCATTTTTAAGAGAGCACAAGAAATATTCTAAGCTTCACTCCAATTACGGACACTTAAATACACATCCATTTGCTTGATCGAGTGTCTAAAATCTCTCCATACACTAGACCTTAAAAAAAATTGACATCAACATTGGTTTCAAGTTTCAACCTTAAATGGAGTTGTTCTAGATTTTGCTTTGGGTTGTCTATCTTCCCATTTGTGCTCAGTGTCACCTTTATATTCTTCTCCCCGTCTCTAATACCAAACTTCTTGGCTACTACTCATACTAGAGTGTTGGTAGATCACTACTCCTAGATTATTTGAGCTTGTTGTGTAGCAGTGTTCCACACGGACGCGTCCCCCCAAAAAACCCCGTGTTTCCTAGATGAGGAAGTCTCAGAGACTTGGGGACTTGGGGGGAATGTCCCCCCACCAGCCCACCACCAACGCCACCATCCCACCACCAGTGTCGATGCCTCCAAGACGCCGCTAGGACTTCGAGGATGCTAGGGTGTCCTCAAGACGTATAGGGGACTCCTAGTTGTCTCCAAAATGTATAATTCTTATACATCTTTTTATAACTATTTTTTCAAGTACTATATGTGTTTCAGCACCATGTCACCTACAAACTTAGACCACCCATCCCCACATCCCCGAAATGCGTCCCCTGCTATCCCCCCGTCTCGGAAACCCCGTGGAACACTATTGTGTAGCCATATGCTCTTGTTGTTGAGTGATCCATTAATGATTCTTCATCATGTGTTCCATGTGACTCTATAGGTTTGTAACTATTCAAGTAATTTCACCCATTCTTATTTCTTTACTCCAACAACATGTTCCAACCTCTAGATTTGTTGAACTATCTCTTTTCTATTTGAAGAACTTGTCACTATCATACAAATCCACTTCCACTTATTCTCCCCACAAGTTTTAACTCTAATACCAAAATGATCTGTAATCATCTACAAAACATTGCTTTGTGGATTACAGAACACTAAAATATTATTAAGCTATATTTAGAACTATTATCTTATCCTTCAAAAGTTAAACTAGGTCCAATTAAAACTGGAAATTAAAGTAAGGAAGCAAGCATGCACACTTACACTAGAGTTTTCACCTCAAGAAACCCCCAATTTCAAGGGAAAAAAACAGCTTGGTAGGTGCCACTAGCACTTCTACCTGTTTATATTACTTGCAAATCAAGACAAAGGTGGAATTAAAACTACATTAATTGTTTCAATCCTCTATTTGCTTCATTGTGAACTTGAATAACGTTCTTAGTGCTCTATAGTGGTGTCCTACACTTGTCCCATTCTTCCAAGAAGATTGAATGTCTCTTAACCTCCTCATAGTTGTGGCATGGTCCTCTAGTGAACTGAAAGCTTCCAAAACCAAAAAAGGAACATCAAAAGTCATGTCCTTTTAAATTCCCCAACCACTGTTTACACCACAACAAAATTGCCATGGTATTTCTTCATCCACCAAGGTATTTTACCAATTGCCCAATATTCTAACCAATTGTCACAATATTTTTTTTTCATGTCTCCTTATCAAGATTAAAGACTTTGGTTGAAAACCTACAACTTATCATTTTTCCCATGGGCTAAGGGATTTGATAAGGGAAATAGTTCTATTTTAGGGCCCGATTATTGCTTTATATGGGCGATTTTGGAATTGCTTTATGTGGCCATCTAAATAAGACCTTGTGGCCTATGTATTGAATTTTTAAATAAGTTTTTATTTATTTATTTAATTTTGGAGGGAAAAACAACTATTAAGGGGCCTAAATTGTAATACTAATGCCTATATAGGCAAATGCTAGTGCCTCCTTTCATTATCCATTGTTGTCATTTACAAATTCAAATTTTCAAATTTGTGCAATCGAGGACAAAGCTCTTTGGCTTGCGAAATTCATTATCCATTGTGGATTTGGAGACAAAAACCCTCACATACAATTGGGGCAATTTTAAATCAAGAATCACAATTGTACTCATTGATTCGACTGAAAACTATTATTGTTTGCAAGCAAATTTGTATTTTAGTCAAATTATTGAAATTTTTATTGGACTTTCAGCAACACTCAATTTGAGGGTTTATATATTTCATTATGGTGAGCTTTCATTGTTGTTAGCAAGGTTGTATCATGTCTATTTTGCAAGGCTGATTGATCCTACCACTGCCACCATAAGTCAAAAACCCAGCACTAGCCTTTAGGGGTTGATCACCTATATTGGAAGGCTTTTGGGAAGGTCCCTGCACCATTTGCCAGGTTTGGACAGCCTTATCTTGCTGCACTAGCTTACAATAGGGGAATCTTCCAGCCTCTCATCATATAACTGATATATATTAATGCTACATATTTATTGTTGTCACTGCAACTAACCCTGATGTGGTAGATCAAGTTCACCCCAAACAGGGTTCATTTATTGCTATTGTTACAATGATTTTATTAGTGGCTTGATCTAGAAAGCTAAGTAAATTAGAATTGCTTGCCCTTTGATCTTGCTATTGTTCGTGTCACTTTCATTTAATTATCTATTGATATCTCTGTTGTTTGTAATAGTAAACAAATCTGATAAATTATTTACCATAATATCATATTATTCACTGAGTTAGATTGAATTCAATTTCTGGAATTTGCATTAAGTTTGGGTTTGGATGTAGTTAGTTGATATCTGTGTATATGTAGGGTTTTCTTACACAATTTAACATTTATTTTCAGCACTTATTAATTTACCATAATATCATTATTCACTTAGTTAGATTGAATTCAATTTCTGAAATTTGCATTGAGTTAGGGTTTGGATGTACTTAGTTGATATCTATGTATATGTAGGATTTGCTTACACAATTTGACATTTATTTTCAGCACTTATTTCCAACTTTCTATAAATCAGAAAAAAAAAAAATTATACATTTAGAAAATTAAAAAAATCAGAGTAGTTTTCCTAGTGTCCCAAATTGGGGACATAACATAACATTCCTTCTGATTGCCATAGTAGATATCCATTTGTCATGATAGTCAAAAAACCATCATAGTAAACAAACAAACACCACAATATATTCGCAATAGCTGAGGCAATCATGTATTTGCCACTTTCCCGAGGCAATGATTTCATTTGTCATAAAACAACTACTTGCACATTTTCAAATTTTGAAAAAAGCAGCACATTTTCCAGCTATAAAATATGATTTTTTGTATGGCATGTACATACTGTTAGAAATTAGAATTGCTCCAAACAAAGTTAAAGATCTCCTTGATAGCATGGACACATTCTCACTGTATTGTAATTCTCTTACAATTAATATAATTAGAGTGGTGCTATTGTTTGATGGGTTTTTTCCCAAAAGAGTTTCCCAAGCTACATTTTGTGTTATGTGTCCTTATTTATTGAAATTGTTTTGATTGTGTACCTTACTTGCACTGCTCTTTTCCCAAGATTAGCTAGTTTCCCTTCAATAACATAGGTCCAATGTCAAAGGAAATTAAGTCCTACTAAAGATTAAGTTATCTTCCATTACAGCATCTTCTCCTAATTCCACCTAATCACTTACCGTTTCATGTGCACAATCGATAAGTTTCTTGAGTGTTATGTTCTTCAATATTCCTTGAACGTTTTTCTCAAGATACTAAAAATTTAAATCCCCAACATTTCCTCCTCATTACATTACAGTCCTAAAACTTGGAGTACATATTTGTATGTGAACTAGAACATACATAGTAAAACATACATACAATTTGTAGTTGGAATAGCTACATTGCATTTTCTATGCAAGATATGACCTCATTAAATCCTCAATCAAGAATAGGGCTACACTATGATATCCTCCTTCAAAGTTACAAACAAGGACACACAATTGTTTGAGCAATAGCAAGAATGGCCTCACTATGCTTCTTTAGTGTGAATAGCCTCATCAGACACATGAACAAGGACACACTTAGCTATTTATCTTTCAAAAGTTGCAAACCAAGACACACAACTAAGCAAAGATAATCAATTGAATTGGACCTTTTAATTTTTACTACATTTCATGAATAAAGGCCAACTCAACCACACACGACAAGTGTGACATAAACCTCCAATTGATGTATATCTTGGTCTCCATCATCATCTCCAACTTTACAATCTTTATCATTCTGGCTAGCCACAAAAAAATTGAACCAATCTTCAAGCTGGTAGTGAACTCAGGACTAGGAATTATCCCCCATACTCTTGTGACCCCCTAGCCACATATCTAACTAGCTCATTTATCCAAATCAATCTTGATCACCATGCGGACCACAAAATGTTGTGTGAATTTCTCTAATGGTTTGAAATTGAACCAAACTTTGAGCTTGCAGTGAACTCAAACTTGGTAATTATCCTTTATCCTCATGTGATCCTTTGGCCTCCTAGAAAACTAGCTCACTTGCTCAGATCGATCCTAATGACCATACAGATCACCAAACGTTGCATGAAGCTTTCTAATGGTTCTATTAGTGCTTTTCCCAATTCTTTCCATCTTAATGCAATGTGTTGGGAAGATGTGTTCCCCATCAATCAAAATGATGGTAAACACATTGGACTTTAGTAAAAATGTACCCATATACAAAAACTTCCAACTTAGGGGTTTAGACAAACAACTTTAAATCTCTGCTCCCCCAAATTTCTAGCACAAGGACAATAGAGGAGTGGCACATTTTCAAGATGGTTTTTTTTGGCCATTTTTAAGGGATAGCAAAGGATGGCTATTAAAAATAAATAAAGAGGAAGAAATTTCAAATATTCATATGATAACATTGATAAGGAATTCATCGTAGACATTATAGAATTTTAACACATAACATTAGACTTGAATTGAGATTTCACAAGAGAATTGACAAACAAATTAACAAAATTTAATTGCTTTCATCATCAATGTGCATATATATTATATAAGAATTGCAACAAAATACCTAAAGGCTACATTTTTTAACTACAAAATAACAAAAGCATAGATAATATATAGTTGTCCCTAATCAGCATCTATCTTCGTTAGGACTACATCAAAAGTCACAGCCACTATGAGGGGCTGCCTCATCCAATGGAACCCCAACAAATCCCTCCTATGCCTCCTCCAACTTGTATAGCATCTTTGGGATCAACATCTGAATGTAAAACTGAGACTAGTGATACTCAAGGTCCCATCAATCTTGTAGCAAAAAGGCATTATGCATGGACACTAACTTCTCTAATCATCTAGAGGTAAGCTTGTTCCTCTTGACTCACTAAATGAAGCTTATGTAGACCAATTCCTCTTTGTAGCAAAGGAACTAGCAACCTATGAAAGGAGGCAAGTGGCAAATATCCTAAACTCTAGTGCACCCTTGCTATGCCACAACCACCATCCAATAGGGTCAAATTCAACTAATGTAGCTCTATGTGTCCTTACCTCTAGTTTGTTTGAGGTTGGGCCATAGAGATAGACAAAGGCTAGCCACTATGTGCTATGTATAGGAGATTCCTCATCAATATACAGTTTTTGAAGGGCCTTCATGAGCCCTTATTTCACATCTTCATCATGAGATGGAGGCACTCTTTCAAGCTTAACTAAATACCATTTGAGATTTAGAACACAAGCTTCCATATGAAGAGGAGTGTTCAAAATATGCTCTTCATAAAATCCCAAACTAGGATCCTTGCTATGAATAGCTTGCTTCATTTACCCAAGCATGCTATCAAATGTCTCATAAATCTCTCCAAGGCTAAGAAAGTCTATATCAACAAATCTTATGACTTTCACAACAAGAGTGATAAAGGAGCAAACATATCTACAACAACAAATAAGTTACAAAATTTAATTTTTAAGAAAGTTGAGAATTTATGACTCAAATGACAGAGTAAATGCTATTGCAAAGAATGAAAATAATTTACAAGTTAGAAACATTAATAAACTAACCTTTTTTAAATTTAATAATAAAACCAGCAATTTCTTACTTCATTGTGGACCACCAATCATCATCAAGGATTTTTGTTTCACATTTCTTCCTTCAACTATGCTTGCCTCTAGCTATCTACCCAGCTCTAAATTAACCACCATTAATTGTAAAACTTTCCTGCACCTCAACCATCCTTTGTAATAGAATGAAATAGCTATCATATCTAATTTCCATGAGCTTGAGGAATTCCTTCCTTGAAAAATTCCTAAACAAAGTAAGTGACGTTGGATGGTTGCAAATTAACATTTGCATGTCTCTAGCTTCTACCACCACTGTCTTCATCTAATCTTTCCTCCCAATGTCCTTCAATGCATCAACACAACATGGAGTCCAAAAAATGTGCTCATAAGCACCCTCCACCATCAAGCCAACTAACTTACATACATGTGTTGAATCGGTTACCAATTGTACAACATTAGAGGCTCCAATCTCTTCTATGGCATCCTTTAAAACCTGAAATTGGAAGTTTGCATCCTTTCTCTTCTTTGAACAATAACTAGCTCTAACAAAATAAGAGTCAACCAAACATGTGACAATGATATTGATGAGGGGCCGATAATTGTTATCAATCCACCCATCCATGATAATAGAGCAACCATCCCTTATTAAAGTTTGCCTCATTTCATCCATCAACACACTCGCCTTAGATTATTCTTTATCAAGGAGGGTGGTGCATACCATGTGTTTTCTAGGTGAGCAAATGAGGGACCAACAACTATTACATCTTTTAAAATTTGTTTGAAATATGGAGAACATGTCATATAAATGGTATGGCATGGGTATAAAAAAATTTAGCAATGGAAGACTTAGCCACCTCTCATGATTATGCAATAAACCTACAACAATAGTAGTTCATTTCTTTCCCTTGATAGAAATAGAGCCCTCTCCCCTTTAACTTCCAACATCTATGGTTTCAATGGGCAATGAGGCACTAGGTTGTATAGTCTCCATTATAGTTCTCTTAGTTCTTGCCTCCCCATCTCTATGCAACCTAACTAGCTCATCCTTTTCAATGAGGGTTATTTTCTCACAACCTTTTACCCTTAGTCCATTTATCCACATAAGATGAGAATAAACTCTTGTATAGCTGCCCCTATAGTCTTTCTTGCATAAATGGCATAGCCACACTCTACTCCCCCCTTAAAAAAAAATCTTGTATTTTTCTATATATGCTGCAAATTGTAAGAGAGATTTTTTGGAATTAAATGGGCCTTTTGCATATTGTTTGAGGAGAAAATGGCATAGCAATACTCTACTCCCCCTTGATTTTTATTTTCTTGTCTTTGTCTATGCGTGTTGCAAATTGTAAGAGAAATATTTTGGAATTAAATGGTTTTTGCATATTGTTTGAGTAGTTGACAAGGGCATTCAAATAAGTTATTTGAACTCACAGTTCTTGTCGCACTCCCACTCCCAAAACAACCATACTTCTATGACCTCTAGTTCTTTGTTGAATTTCAAATTCAACCTCTTCACTCTCACTACCTTCACTTTTGCTCGCTATCTTTTTGTTGAAATTTTGAAACACAGCTGCAAGTGCAAACATAGAATAAAAAATAAACAAGAAACCCTCCCTCAGTGTTTGGAACTTTCATAAAAGAACAAAAAATTTGAAAAAGAATTTAAACAAATGGATTGTGGATGGTAAGCTTACCTCAAATAACATGAATTTGATATTCTATTGCCTTCTTTCCACTGTTGTTCTCCTCTTGTCACTGCTGCTCTTTCTCTTCTCTTCTTCACAAATTGAAAAATGTCAAAATGAGCTTTTTTTTTAGTTGTTTTTGTTAATTTTAGGATCAGAAATGCAAATAAGCAGAAAATACAACACAAAGAACAATGAACGCTGAATTTACCCTGGGAAAACCCTACTCGAAGGAGAAAAACCCAGCAAAATATTCTCTTATAAATAAAAATAAATAAGTGCAGAAATAGCACTCAAAATCAGGCCCTAGAAAGGCCAAATCTCATACAATGAATCTGCACTTGAAGATAGTGTGATTTCCTTGAATACACAAAATAATACCACTTCTCCTCGAAGCAAATTTGCTGCTCTTGATAGTGAACCTACTGTTGAAGAAATTCGAATTGGAATGGAATGAATTGATGCTTAATGTGGAGACACCTTCTCCTTTATATAGCAAGCTAGGCGAGCTCGCTACTAGGGCCGACCTAGAAAGTGTAATATTTGTTTTACAAAATGAAAGGCCGACTTGCCTTTGATTAATTTCTCTTGGGGAAATACCTCATGACGCTACAAAACACTAACACTCCCTCTTAGCTAGGAAGGTATTCTCAAATATCCTCGTCATAGAGTCTCTCAACATGACGTCCACAATGGCTACACCCAATTGTGGAAAACATAGCTCAGTCTCAAAGATGTGATCTTGTACAAGGGCTTTCACCTCATATTTCTCAGTCTCAAAGAAATATACACTACAAGGGCTTTCACCTTATATTTCTCTGTCTCAGAGAAATATACACTACAAGGGCTTTCACCTCATATTTCTCAGTCTCAAAGAAATATACACTACAGGGGCTTTCACCTCATATTTCTCTATCTCAAAGAAAAATACGCTACAAGGGCTTTCACCTCATATTTTTCCATCTCAGATAAATATATGCTACAAGGGCTTTCACCTTATATTTCTCCGTCTCAGAGAAATATACGTTACAACAAATCTTAATGATGTTGTGACTCCCTCTGGAGCTCCAAGTACTCGCATCAACCTCCTGACCTCCTCGTCCAAGATTGCCTACAATGCTTGCCTTAGAGGAACGGTTTCCATCGCACACCTCCAGCACTACTGACTTGCGAGAGTCCAGGACTGTCCTCAACCTCATCCCAGATCACCCTATTCTAAATAGGTTTGCGGTGCTACCAATGTCAAAAAAGGTTGACTACCTTGTGCAATTTCGTTCTCTGCAGCTGAAGAGGTCTTCCAAGGACTTAGCACCCGGCCTTGCAACACTGCAACCCACTTAGCTAACACCTTCATTTCTTCTCAGTGAGTCACTCTAGTTCCTTAAGACATAGGACTCCATTTTGTTGAACACAGAACTCCCTCTTGATCCCTGCCTCAATATAGAGATTGCAAAAATCCTCTAGAAGTGAACTCCCCTCCATTGACTGGTCTTAGAACCTTAAATCCTCTTCCTGGACATGATCTCAACTCGTGCCTGGAATTTAACTCCCTCTAAATGGCAGGAGTGTAATCGAGGAATGAATCTATATCCATTGGAGCCTCCTGCTCCTCACTAACTAATCTCCAAGAATCGTCACCTCAAATAATGAGGTCTTCAATATATCTTCAAATCATCCAACATCCTTTTGCTCCTTGATCCATCTTGCATTTTAAAGAGATTAATAATAGTTCATAAAATCAAACTACCCCTAATACAAATGAAGCATGTAGTCATATAGCAAATACCATTAGATAGAACAATTAAAGGAATAATATAACTTATCTTTGTTGATTCTAATATATCTTTCTTTCATCTTCACTCAATTTCTGCTCTTGGAAATGCTAATCACTACACTCAATATATAATTCGCTGCTCTTTATAATATCCATCGTTGTTGTTTATATCTTGTTTTATCTCTTTTGACTTCTGCCTTAACTGTTGTGTAGTTAGCGCAGAAAATAGAACTCCTAATTTCATTAAATATAAGGTGCATCTTGATGGCCAATGGATGGCCCCTTCTGCAGTGATAAACAACAGGTAACAATGGACCTATTCCTAATATGTCTTTGAATACCCTAAAACCAGTCCTGAGCGCTTTGAAGTGAGCAGCGGCAGTAATGTTCTAGGTGAGACAAGGTGAAAGACGGCTACAAGAATAAACCAACGACCATTGAATGATATCGAGCTCTTTACCAAATACCAAATGATGAATACCCGATGATGAAATATTTGTAGTTATCCATAGTCAGTTGGCTGGAAGAATAGGAATCCCGTCTGTAGCTATATTTGCAAGGCTCCTTCACAGAGCCTGACACCCTTAAGGAGTGATAGCGATAGTGTATCTAAATGAGCATGACTCCATAATGTCTCCCACAAAAAACATCAACTTCTATATGCTCAACCTCAAAAACGATAGATGTATATATATCATCTTTGTGGCCCGAAAGA
The DNA here is from genome assembly GCA_007258455.2 of Sequoia sempervirens. Lineage (NCBI taxonomy): Eukaryota > Viridiplantae > Streptophyta > Pinopsida > Cupressales > Cupressaceae > Sequoia > Sequoia sempervirens. The sequence goes on from VDFB02321182.1 coordinate 66,284, forward strand.
ACTCACACAGGCACATTATTCAACCCGCATGCATATACAAGTTATGTCACATGGCATTTTCACCATACAACTCGTGTAATAAAGAATGGAAGGGATGGTGTTAATAACATTTGCGTCCCACATGATGATTTGCGCCAGAAAAAGCGAAGAATATTTGAATGACCACGATAGTTATAGGCAACACGATTGCATGAAATATACAATCTGAGCGTTATCTCCAGCATCCATACATAGCACGATTTCGATGCAGTTGTTACACTGAGAGCGTGGCAGAAGATAGATAAGGCTGATTTATGAAGACTGTAATAAATCTTCACAACTTGAAAGCTTCCACTATATATTCAGTTGATTCAATATAAATCTATCTCCACTATATATTTTGTCTTCAGGCAGAAACAAATATTATTCATTCGCACCTATCTCCAACAAAGACCCGTCTCCTATTTGGTGATATTCGACTCCCATACACAACAAACAGGTACCAATAATGAAGATTGTCTTATTGAGTTGTCTTATACTGCTTAGCCAAATCTGATCAAATCTTTTCTAAACCCGCTCTGGTACCATGTTAATTTTAGGATCAGAAATGCAAATAAGCAAAAAATACAACACAGAGAACAATGAACACCGAATTTACCCTGGGAAAACCCTCCTACTCGAGGGAGAAAAACCCAGCAAGATATTCTCTTATAAATCAGAATAAATAAGTGCAGAAATAGCACTCAAAATCAAGCCCTAGAAAGGCCGAATCTCATACAATGAATCTGCACTTGAAGATAGTGCGATTTCCTTGAATACACAAAATAATACCACTTCTCCTTGAAGCAAATCTGCTGCTCTTGATAGTGAACCTGCTGCTGAAGAAATTCGAATTGGAATGGAATGAATTGATGCTTAATGTGGAGACAACTTCTCCTTTATATAGCAAGCTAGGCGAGCTCTCTTCTAGGGCCGACCTAGAAAGTATAATATTTTTTTTACAAAAAGAAAGGCCAACTTGCCTTTGATTAATTTCTCTTAGGGAAATACCTCCCAATGCTACAAAACACTAACAGTTTTTGGGGCTGATTTAGGTTTAGCTTTGGTTTAAAGGGGTGTGGGGCTCCTTGTGGACCACCTATCTCATTTTTTCTCCCAAAATCACGTTTTCTTTTTCTTCTAAAAGGCAGCAAAAAGTGTTTGGATGTCCCTAACCATCTAGAAGACAGCTAGCCATCCCATGATGTACCTTGGCGTCCCCTTTAAAAAAAAGGTACCAAGGACATTTCCTACCTATCCCCATATCCTAGAAACATCCCCTATGGAGGACGGGGCCATTTTTGGCAAGGGATGTGTCCACAAGGAGCATAGCTTTAAATGTCTTCTCTAAGGAAAAACAATTATATCTCACAAAATATAAGGAATTAAGTGAAGACCTTTTGCCAAAAGGTTTAGAATGCAATTTTACACAATTTGGCAAGTTATCTTCAAAATCTGCCTCTTGGATAAAAAGGTATAAAATTTAATACCATTCATTTAAGTAAGATTTTGAACCTAGACTACACTATGGGAATGCTAAAACAATTAAATATGACAAAAAAAGGGCTGGAGAAAAATGCTTTTAAGGGAAGATTAAAATAACTATTTAACAGAAACTAACAAAATTTTCAAGGAACAATTTGAGCCAATGAAGGGGAAATCAAATTGATTTTTATAATTTTATTCCAAGGTGTCTAGTGTGAAATATTTAAATAAAATTCATAAAGTACATAAAAAGGGTACAAACTTAAACAACAAGTTTTCCTACCTTAATTTTCATAATGTGACCTTATAAAATGACTTTATTTAAACATTGTTGGACGATTCTATATAGGGTGCCTCTCGTCAAATATTGTCCAATCCTCCCAAGCCTGCTAATCTTCTTTTAGATCATTCTTACTAAGCATGTTAAGCTTCATAATGAAACACAAGTATAAAACAACTTGAATGAAAGCACTTGCCATTGTACACTCTCTTCTCTCCAGCATATGGACTTCAAAAGACTTGGGTGCCTCTCTTCTTCTTCTAGGGTGACTCTCATCTTCTAAGGCACCTCTCCCTTGGACTCGTTTTACATAGCTGTTTGCAGTTTTTCTCCATTTTATTTTACTGAATTTGCTAATAGTGTTTTTTCAATAACTCAAGCTCTTTCTACAGCACCTTTACTTTTGCTGCAGAATTTTTTTTTTTAGTGCCTTCCTCTCTCTAGCAAATCTTCTCCAGATCTAGAAAAAAAAATTAGGAAAACAGCAGATATATAAGATTTTCAGCAGTAATTATACACTTCCTTTTCACTAGCGTGATCTTGAAAATGCTCCAATCTCCTTTAATCTCTTATTGCATGGAAGGCAAATTAATCTAAACTCCTCACAACAAATAGAAATACTAATTGATGGAAACTCTATAAATTACATACAGAACTAACATAAGAGGCTTTCATTAATAAGGGCAATAACACAATGGAGCTCTCCCTTGTCAATCAAAACCACCTACAGCCTTCCATCACAAAATAAATTATTGTAATGCCCTAAATTTAACACTCAAAATATAGTTGTCGAACTACGGTGCCTCTGCGAAATATATATGTAGGCAAGGCCGTCTGAGATGAGCCCCCGAGGACTAGGTCTGGCCCCTAGGAATTGTTCTCTTATTATTTTTGTGATTACTACTGATATATATAATATTCTTGATACTCATGCATTTTTTTGTAACTTTGGTATCAGAGCACCTGAGATCTTGAAGATAATTGTAATGCCCTAAATTTAACACTCAAAATATAGTTAAGGACAAAACACAAATTCCAAATTTCATTCACTTACGCTTGCAAACCTCTCAAAGTTTGCTACACTCATAATTTAAAGGACTATATATACACAAATTCATTTCCTATTATTTAGGACATTTAGTTGTCCCATCCCACTATTCTCTCTACGTAATTATATTCTACATGGGTGTTGTTACAATCTCACAACAACCCAGCAAATAATTATATGTTATTGATGTAACAATAACTCAACAAACATACAAAAATAGATTTAGATAAATGGTAAATTACTTAAATATATCCCCCACATATTATTTATTCACATAGTGTAGTATTATCCTATGGTTTAACATAAATAGCAACAAAATTGTCACATTACAGAATCAAAGATTGCAAATAAATAAACCTTCAGAAAAGGCAAACTCTCACACAAAACTTACCTTGCCTTCCCCTTCCTTTATTTTGATCAGTAGCTCCCTTACTCGGTCTTCCACACTTTCAACCTACAAGACACCCAAATATCAAGAAACTTTAAAACTTAAAGCATTTACAATGTATACTATAGATTAGACCCTGTAGATGAATAAGAAGTTTTCTGTTTAAATCAGATCTGCAAGCGTTCAAGCATCAATGTGAAATGAAACAATTGATGACTACTACATTCTATAATATGGTAAAATTTTATTACAAGTTAAAATTTCAGAAATATACATTTTTACTTTTTGGGACAAACCATATAACAGTACAAAAATTAAATTAGATATAAGAGCACAAATAAAGGCCTCATTAAGTGATTTTCTTTCCTCAAATCCTTACAATGCTTGAAAATGTTTTAGCACCAAAAACTTGACCTTTCTCAACCCCAGACCTTGCAGAAAAATCAGGGACAATGATTCACATCTGAAGCTAGCTCAATTCAGGACCTAAAAAAAATTAAAGGAAACCCCCTAATCATCAACGGGAGAATTTGCATTTTTTTCCCTTAAAAATGTCACCTTATTTATATGCTTATATTATTTTTAATATTTATTTAAACCTTAATCTGATTAAACCATTTTTGTATTCTTTTGATCTTTGACGAAGTTATTTTTTCAATCCTTTTGTTGTTACAAATAATGTATTTAGAATCTGACTGAAAAATTTTGATCATGCAGACACCAATATAATTGCTTTCTTTCTTCTTCTGCATATCTGGGGTTTGCATGTTTTGGACCCTTGCACTCATCTTGACAGAGAGAAATTCAAATTCACAAAGGAGAATGCTTAAAGGAAACCTATGTGGACTCCAAAACTTCATTAAGCACCTACACTTTTTATAAAGAACTGCAATTTTCAAGACTATGCCTTCTACAATTTGTCAGATTATGGCTGTCCCAAAGAACCTTACATTTGTAAGTTTAGAAAAAAGGAGTTATGGTATCTACTGATATCACTGTTTGAGAGGCTTATTTCAACGTTTTACTTGTCTCTCAATCTCCTAGAAAGAAGTCTAATGATGCCCCTTCGTCATTTATAGACCATACTTTAAGTATCAGGTCATATCTTTCACCTCTCATCATTCTCTCCTAGGGACTACAGTTTGGGAATGGAATGTATGCCCTTTCTGCCTTAAAGGATGGTGGTAAGAAAGTCTTTAAAATTCATAAACAACAAATTTGGAATTTGCCAAGCACAATTGGGAATGGAATGTATGCCCTTTCTGCCTTAAGAATGGTGCTAAGAAAGTCTTTCAAATTCATACACAACAAATTTGAACTTTGGCAAACACAAGACAGCAGAGATTTGGAATTTGGCAAGCACAAGGCTGGAGAATCTACTAGTGTCCTCACTAGTTGGATCTGTCACAAATCTTGGCTTCTCAGCTTAGGTTTAACCCTCGTACAAACTCCAAGACTCGAATAAGTAGCCATATCACCCTCAATAATATTTCATCATTTCTCTGCTTTTTGGAGGATGGTTTGATGATTTTTACCCTCCAATAAGAATCAAGTCCAATTATATCCAATTTTCAGTTGATCCATTGTGGATTCTTGGGGACAAACTCACTTCGGCATATGCCTCACACATTCTTATATACACAAGCAGTCTTAGGTTTTCACCTCTGCTCTTCTTCTGTTAGTGCCTGCTTAAACTTACTCTTTTTATATATTTTTGGCAATCACAATGGAACCACATAGAGATAACCTCGTCCTACCAACACTTTTTGTGCTTGTGCACCCTCTCATGCGACATAAGAATATGGCCACTCACATCATACAAAATCCCATCTTTGTGGCCATGTTACTTGCACCCAAGATGAAATTCTATAATAAAGATTGTCCTATATGGTCACTTGTCTCTGTTCTAATCAAATAGAGGTGCTCTATGCTATGGGAGACCTTATTGTCATTGTATCTCTCCCTATGCCTCTAAGCACCAAGATAATTGTGGTCAAGCTTCTAGGTCCCTCAACCACAATAGCAATCGGCATAGCTCTTCTAGAAATATCCTCAAAACTTCTGATCATCCTACAAAGAACTGGACAGAATTGTGGTTTGTATTATGAAATATCTGAGTCGTGCTTTCCTGCATGTAATTACACCCGTTAGAAGCTCAGATCTACCTTTCTAGGGGAACAAATAGGGTATTTCACATTGACCATGGGATCCAGGTTGAGGTGCCTCACTCTACCAGTCATCTTTGACCTTATCCAATATATTAGCAAAAGCCAGTCTACACCTCCTAGAATTTTTCAGCCAAAGTTGGCAAAAATAGGGATCCTTATGTGTTTTAGGACCTTAAGGATAGCCTCACCCTTCTGGAAAAGTAGCAACATGCTACCACTTTCCCTAGAGTAACAATACAATTACTCTATTCTTCCATGGCTTTGATAACTTTATTGCTAATATCTTTTAACTTCGGAAAATACAGTCAACATTTGTACATAATGGTAATGGTGAGCAAACAAGCACCACTTCAGGTAATATTGATGATCAATGATTATAAATTCAGGTAATAATCTAGTATTATGTTTTCAAAGATTATAAATTTCTGAACTTTTTTCTAGATCATGCAGCTTTAGGATGATTTTAGTTGATGTAGTTATTGATATTGTGTTCATCTATATTATATCATGTTGGGAGTTTATGATGTGTTTCACTCTCAACTATATTTTATGGAGCAGGTATGCTTGATGTTTTATTGAGTGTGAAAGCACAGATTTTAGCCCCAACAATGGTCAAATTGGAGACAGTTTGGTTTGGAAAAATATGTTGTGTATATGCCCCCATCTCATTCAATTGAGTTTTGGAACATATCTTGTGATTATTGTGAAACCAAGATACAAATTGTGGCTGACTTCAGATCCTTGCGAATAAACTAGTAATGTGTGTGTTCTCATTACATGTATTTATTTTAACGTTTCATTTTCATTTGCATTTTTAATAGATTTCCACATTACATTTTGTGAAGCATTCGTAAATGACCTTTATGCTTTATTGTGAAATCAATTTAATCTACTTGCCATCATGGAATGGTCCTATGGAAAATATTATGATATTTTGAAAATGCATTGTGAATCAAAAGATTGTTTGGATTTTACACCTTAGCCAAATTAATTAAATCTGTGTTGATTTAATTGGGAAAAGAATTGCCTTATTTGCAATTAAATTTGGAAATGTTATTAATGTTAGAATTTTTCCTAAAGGTATTTATATGTTAGTGGGAAATATATAATATGGCAATATTTAATTGAAATAGCTACTTTTAAAATATCTGGTGGTTGGGTAAAGAAAAGCAAAAGGGGGTTTATGAATTTTTTAATATGTGAAAAAAAAGGAAAAGAATGTGCTCATTTTGGTTATCTTTCCTCTTGCTTGAAATTGCTCTCCCTCCCTCTTGCTTAAGAATTTTGCTTGAATTGGAAGTGGATTTGGATGGATTGCGGATTGCTACGCCTTTGAAGAAGGAAGATTTGGGGATTGCTCTATGTTGCAGGGTTCGTACCCGCAGGCCCCGAACCCGGTTCGGGTACGCACCCAGTTCGGGTTCGTTTGTGGATACGTGTTGGGTACGCACAGGGTGCGCGCCCAACACTGTGGGTTCGCCAGGGTTCACGGGTGCGCGAACCCTGGCGAACCCACAGTGCTGGGCGCGCACCCTGTGCGTACCCAGCACGAACCCGGGTGAACCCAGGCGAACCCATGGGCCAAGTTAAAAAAAAAGGGCCCAAACTTCATTAAAAAACTTTTTTTTTTAAATTTTTTTTCCTCCTAACCCTAAAACAGCATTGATCATTTCATAGTATGATACTTGATCATTGATCATTTCATAGTGATGATTTCCATTGTGATAATTCAATGTGTAATGCAGAGGCAAATCTGGGAATCAATATTAAGCCAATAGATACCTACTCAAAAATTAATATCAGACCTGTACATACTCAGAATAACCAACAAAGAGCAGATCACAGTATTCCAAAACTATGCCAGACCACAACAATACAAACTGAGCTTATATTTGCAGCAGATACATTACATACAACGACCAGAATTGACAGCAACCTCAAAAATTTGCAGTAGATAATAGTACAACAGATAATCAGCATTACAACATTACTATCCACTCCATAGATACTAACAGTAAATCTGATAACCCAAATCTGAAACATACTACTCAATATTGGACTGAGTTTACCAAGCATATTCAGAAATACATATTCAGACTTATTGCAAGAACTTCCTGTGTTATGCTTAGAGCTGATGTATGAAGTTAATCCTCAGAAAATTAACAGCAGATAGAAGAAAGTCTGTACTCAATCTGAGACAAGGTTATAATCTTTTACAACTTCTCACAGTCTATTTGTAGCAGCAAATACATTGATTTATAACACCAGATAATAGAATGAACAGCAGTTACAAGTAATACAATGAGTTTATAAATATCTCAGACCTGGGAATGTGTTTGCCAGGGTAAATGTATGATGAATCTTGCTCGATCAATGATCAATGATCGTGAATATTTATCTTTGGCATTTGGCATTGATCAATGATCAAGTATCATACTATGAAATGATTTAGTTTTACAATTCTGTATATTTCTCTTCTTCTTTTTTTTTGTGTATACATATATATATATGTACATATACACACATGTACCCATACGTACCCAAACCCCTAAAAAAAAATTTCACGTACCCACGTACCGGGTTCTCATACCCGCACCCGTCCCCGAACCTGAACCGGTAACTTAGGGATTGCTTGCCCATTGTGTGTGTGAGAGGCAAAAGGAATTCTTCAAACCCTTGGGTGTGAGTCGCATTCAAACCTTAAGGTAATCATCTATTTAAATTTCAAATTATGCTTATTGATTGTGCTCTCTACCATGCCCACATTAGGTGGATAGCATATGGTATTCTATTCTAGGATTGCAATGTGAAATTGAATCTAAAATAGGTGTGTTTTAATTAATTTTGAATAATGTATTTCATTTTTGGAAAAATCCATTTTATAGCCATTATGCTAGCAAGATTTCTCTATTTTTTGTTGTGATGCAACAAGAGTGATGTTGTGCATATTAGGATCACAAGGGTATGTTTGAAATTTGGAAATTTTTTGTATTTTCGAAAATAAATTTTGATGATATCATTAATGGTGAATTTGGGGGTTTTATGGTTTTGAACTTTTTTATTAAAAAAAAGAATTAGAATTCAAACCATGTTCTCTTGAATTTAAACTAAGAACTTGAGACTTTGCTTGTGTTGAAGGCCTTGAGGGAATCACATAACATAGTGCTAGACATACTTGTGCATGAAGGCCATGTGGGAATCACAAAAGAAAGCACTATGAACATCCCTTGCATCAAACGGCTTGAGAGAATCATGCAAGAGTAGTGATATGATACACTTGTGCTTGAAGGCCCTCAAGGAATCACACAAGATAGCACTTGTGCCATTACTCATGCATGAAGGCCCTAAGGGAAATGCACAAGATAAGTGTTAATGTTATGGCAGCTTCGGGCTCATCCTTCCAGCCATGTGTGAAGACATAAATTCATATAGCCTATCGGCTATTTATTTATATGTGATAATTAATGTGAAGGGGCGCTTCACTTGGCAACAATGTAATTTCTAAAAGGGCCAACCTTCCTTGTAATTCACATATTTTAATTGTAATTTATATTTCTCTATTTTGGCCGAACTTGTACATGAAGAGGTGCGACCTCTCTCTCATTGTGTATTTATACAAGGTCATTTCCATCCTTTCAATCATCAAGCAAGTTCGATTCTCTCCTTCATTCAAGTGCGAATTTTCTCCAAGAACAGATTGCGAATTTCTCTAAGTGCAGATTTAGATTTCAAGGAAGGACAGATTATTATCTGTTTTGCATCTAGAGTTGGTGCTGGATATTGGCCTTGTGATTGGCCTCATTGTAAAGTGAATTGTTGCCATTATTAAATATATAAGAGAGATCTTTGTTGCTGGGTTTTTCTCCCTCAAGTGGAGGGTTTTCCCAGGGTATCTGCTGTGTTATTGTGTCTGATTTTGAATTAATTTTTTGTGCATTAAATCTGATCATTAAAATTTACATGGTATCAGAGCGGGTTTGAGAGGATCGTGATCAGATTTATTCCTAATCAGCAATACCCTATTTGTTCATTTGTCTACATCAGTCAAGATGGTGAACGGTTTGAAGATTGAGGATAGACTCGAGGGAGCATCTAACTTCACATCATGGAGATTTAGGATCATGCTTACCTTGCGTGAAAATGACTTGGATGAGTTCGTGGAGTCTAGCGTTCCTGAACCTGAGGAGGAAGAAGAGAAGTTGCAGTGGGTGAAGAAAGATATTAAAGCAATGAAGATATTGGTTGATTCCATCAAGGATCATATTGTTCCTATCATCTCTAAGTTGAAGACAGCGAGAGACATGTTCAAAACATTGGAAGAGATGTACGAAATCAACAATACCAGCCGAGCACTTGCACTAAAGCATCAATTACATCATGTGAAGATGGCAGAAGGAGAATTTGTCATCACCTACTTCATGAAGATTTCTGAATTGAGAGATTGGCTCTCTACCATTGGTCATATTGTTGATGACAAAGATTTGACCATGTTGGCTCTTAATGGTCTTCCTTCATCTTGGGAGTCTTACATTCAAGGAATCAGCGCGAGATCGAAACTTCCCAAGTTTGATCGTTTGAGGGCAGACTGTATTCAAGAAGAGTCTAGGTTGGCTGCGAGAGGTATTGGTCGAAGCTCTACAAATGAAGATATTCATATTCTTTCCGCTCAATCATCACAGAAGAAAGGAAAAAGAGGAAAGAAAGGATATTTCAAGAGGAATAGAGATAAAGGAGCTGATGGTGCTCCCACATTCAAGAAGAAGTGGGACCTCTCCAAAGTCCAATGTTTTCGTTGTGACAAGTTTGGTCACTATGCAAAGGATTGCCCCACCAGGCCTAATCAGCATGCTTCATTTGCGGATGTGGATGAGATCTCCCCTCAGAAGGATTCTAGGGAATTTCTATTCTAAGTCATGGGCCTGTGTTCAAGCCGTGAAGGTTATGTGCTGATTTGTGCGCATGAGCAGCGTGTCTTATTGTGTCCAATATTTGCATTCATCAAAAGATAAGTATTCATTGTTTGCTGAGTTATTCCATTTATTTGGATCTTGTGTGATTAGTATAGAGAGATTGTAATTTCTCTTGAATTGTGCTCTCTAGCATAAAGATCCTTTGAAGATTTCAAATTATTTATTGCAAGTTGTTTCATGCTAATTATGTAGATCTCTGAGTGTGACTTTGAGATGAAAAAGAGAATTGCATTTTCATTGTGATAGGTTGATCACATCGATATCATTCTCTAATGCATGAACTGTGTTAGAGCCTTGACTCTTGGAGAGAGTTGGCTATACTTGCTAACCGCATAATGCATTCAAGAAATCTGTAGTTGTGCAGATTGTTTTTTTGTTGTACTGAGTTTGGCACTCTCGAGAGGAGTAAAAGATGGAAGGAAGAGTTATATCAAAATTATATAAAGAAAAGTTTCTTTAGCTCTTCATTCTGATCTTTTGATATATTTCTCCTTAGGCTGATTTATTTATTCATGTTTTTTTAATTTTTTCATAAATTCTTATGTGTTCATGCTATAACCTGAGATAGTAAACTTTGTATGATTCTAGCCTTGATATTTCTTTGGATAATTATAATCTGTTAGTAATCTCTTTCTAAAATGCTTTGTGAACAGCTAGAAGCAGGAAGGTGATGAGAGATTATTTAGTGATGAAAAGCTTGAGGCATCTCATGAGGAAGTCATGCCAACCAAAGAAATGATCAAGCGTGAAGTCACAACTTGCAGCCATGGAACTGAGCTGGTGGTTAGAGGGAGTTCACTTCCAGAAGTCTTCTTTGCAATCTCTGAAGCAGGGGTCAAGAGGGAGTTTTGTAACTCACTGAGAAGAAGTGAAGATTACTGTATTGCAAAGCTAGGTGCTAAATCCTTAAAAGATTCCTTCAGCTGCTGAGATCAGAATTGCTCAAGACTGTCATTTGGATTTGTCATTGGTAGCTCCACAAACCTATTCAGAATAGTGAGATCTGGGATGAGGTCGAGGAGGACTATCTGAACTCTCTACAGTACCAGAGGTGTGCGCTGGAAAACATTTATCTAAGTCAAAGTATTGCAAGCAATCTTGGACGAAGAGGTCAGAAGGTTGATGCAAGTGCTTGAAGATTCAGAGGGAGCCTGTTGAGCCTGAAGAAGATGGTAATCTTGTTGCAGCAAAGCATATCCCGAGATACTTTCGTGGCACAGTTGGATATGGATTGAGATATTCTTCAAGTTGGGAACTGCTATGATATCCTGGTGCAGCAAGAAGTAGTCATCTGTGGCATTGAGTACAGCTGAGGCAGAGTATATTGCAGCTTGAATGGCAGCTCGGGAAGCAATGTGGTTTCGTAAGCTCCTTGCAGGATTGTTTGGACAATCAATGGAGCCTACTATCATTCATTGTGATAATCAAAGTTGCATGAAGCTTTCTGTCAATCTTGTGTTTCATGACAGAACCAAGCATGTTGAGATCAAGTACCACCATATTAGAGATATGGTACTGCGGAAGGCTATACAGTTGAGGTATATCAGCACTGATGAGCAGACGGAAGACATTCTCACCAAGCCTCTCTCCAAAATCAAGTTTGTGTACTTTCGAGATAAAGCTTAGTATGGTGGAGAATCCAGCCTTAACTGAGAAAGAGTCTCAGCATCAGTGAGCATGTTAATGAGTTCTTCTCTGTGAGAGAAGTTCGAGGTGAAATCCCTTGTTAATGCATTTTCCTCTGAGACGGTGGAATTTGAGGTGCAAGCCCTTATTAATGCATTTTCTTCTGAGACGGAGGAATTTGAGGTGCAAGCCCTTGTTAATGCATTTTCTTCTAAGACGGAGGAATTTGAGGTGCAAGCACTTGTTAATGCATTTTCTTCTGAGACGGAGGAATTTGAGGTGCAAGCCCTTGTTAATGCATTTCTCTTTGAGAGAGATTTGAGGTGAAAGCCCTTGTTTCCATCCTCTGGGAGAGTCATGGTGGATGTCATGTGTGAGACTCCACGACACATCTTGTACTTGTGAATGTCATGTTGAGGTGACAACATCACGCAAGTGATGAACACTTGTACACACCATAGTATGGTTGTAGCCATTATGGTTGATATCGTGTTGAGGCGATATCTAATATCACGATGAGGTGATATTCTTCTTTTCACATTTGGTTGTAGCCAATGTGGTAGACATCACGTTGAGGTGATGTGTCTTGTGTAGCTGGAAGTTCTCTCCCTAGCTAAGAGGGAGTGTTAATGTTATGGCAGCTTCGGGCTCATCCTTCCAGCCACGTGTGAAGACATAAATTCATATAGCCTATCGGCTATTTATTTATATGTGATAATTAATGTGAAGGGGCGCTTCACTTGTCAACAATGTAATTTCTAAAAGGGCCGACCTTCCTTGTAATTCACATATTTTAATTGTAATTTATATTTCTCTATTTTGGCCGACCTTGTACATGAAGAGGTGCGACCTCTCTCTCATTGTATATTTATACAAGGTCATTTCCATCCTTTCAATCATCAAGCAAGTTCGATTCTCTCCTTCATTCAAGTGCGAATTTTCTCCAAGAGCAGATTGCGAATTTCTCTAAGTGCAGATTTAGATTTCAAGGAAGGACAGATTATTATCTGTTTTGCATCTAGAGTTGGTGCTGGATATTGGCCTTGTGATTGGCCTCATTGTAAAGTGAATTGTTTCCATTATTAAATATATAAGAGAGATCTTTGTTGCTGGGTTTTTCTCCCTCAAGTGGAGGGTTTTCCCAGGGTATCTGCTGTGTTATTGTGTCTGATTTTGAATTAATTTTCTGTGCATTAAATCTGATCATTAAAATTTACAATAAGAATGACACTATGTTTGACACTTACTATAGCCTTTCCTATTTTCATTAGTTCATTGGTACCCAATGTGTCCTTAAGATTTCTTTGCTTTAGTGTGATGTTGGGCCAACTCATTGCTTTGGTTTTGGTGATTGTTACCACATCATCTTGTGTGTTATCGGTTAGAGGCCATAACTGTTGTGTACTATTGCATACTTCATTTCATGATGTATGTTCTTGGTATGTATCATATCCTATTTATCCAATTGATTGTCTCTCAATTCGAGGGGTGGGCCTAAGGGTTCTACATGGTTGGGTGACCTTGTTCCACCATTGGAGCTAGATTCTTGGATTTGCTTGGAGAGCATGCCAACTTCATTACTACTATTGGCATGGTAGACCTTCTTGTAGCATTTATATTGAGATGTGTAATAATAACTTTCATCATTCATTGGTTTAGGGACAATATGTTTCGGAGCCATAATCGAACTTGTAATCTACGGTAAACCCTTCACACTTGGGATGGAAATTGCACTTGTATTCTTTCACTTTTTGTTTATGCTATGCTAGATATTACATTGAAATGGAATCTTATGTTATGCCCAACCTAATGTGTTGTATACACATAGTTTACTTTCCATGCTTCTATGTTGTTATCATGTTGTGCATTGTGATATTTATGATAAGAGGCATGAGTTATGTTTCACCTTATTTCTAGGGAACTGTCCACAATCTGAATACAAGAGCTCAAACTCGCCAACATTTTACAAGTTGTTGAATGTAATTTGAACTCTAAAGTCCAAATCTAATAATGATCAACATTCAACCTTGAAGTGAGATTTTGCATGCTATTAGATGCTTCTCAAACTAAAGTTCAAGATGCATATTGCTTTCAGCCTTCAAAGTCCAAGGTGAATTTATGACAAACTCGGACTTGGCCTTGAGAATCCACGTTGTTGAAGTGTGAATTGGACCCCAAAGTTCAAAATGCATTATGCAAATCAAACGCCAAGGCCCAAGGTGCTCGACCAACAAAGCTAGAAGTTAGATTGTATTTATGTGCTCACGATTTGCTATTGGGCCCTCAAGTCTGAAATGTTGGTGTGCCAAGGCTCAATGCTATGAAGGCATTTTGAAATTTGCATTCTACAATTTGTACTCTGCAATCCAAGGTGTAGAATAATGCAACATGCTCCCCAAACACTAAAGTTTGAGCCATGTATATCAAACTCTCCAGTCCAAACTTTTTGCAATTTAGACCTTGAAGCCAATCCAATGAAGCATTGTCCTATTGTCCCGTTTTCAAGATGCTACGTGAGTAACTTGGCAGGAAAACTGTTGAGGTTTGTAAGTTGGCTTGGGAACCTAACTCTCCTCCATGTCTCAACATGTGAGCTGATCATGGTGTTTTGTCTCGTGGTGTTTTAAGTATTTCGCTTGTGTTATCTTGTGTTGTGCATTGATATGTGTGCCAAGGGTGTCATTGCACAGTCTTGTGACAACTTGCACATGAAAGAGTCCATTATGGCTGGATTCATGTTACTTTTGTATCAAGAAAAATTTGTTTGTCCTATTTTTACCGTTAATGTCTTAGGTGTAAGCTTGGGGCATTACAGTTAAAGCCTATAAGTGATTTTGATAATTTTCAAGTGCAAGAGTGAGTGATATCTGCCATACAATTTAACTAGTAAAGATGTATTATTCTATGGCTATCGTTCTTTTAGTTAAATTAATTTGTTGCATGCAAGTTCATTCATCTTCTAGATTTAAATTTGTTATTAATTTATTTTGAATTTGCTTAGCTAAGCATGTTTTGATTTTTGTCAATTTTGTAGAGCAAACACAAGTTTAAGATTAAGGCTTTTATTTTAAAGCATTTTAGCTTAATACTTTATAATTTCAATGCTTTTGAATTTATTTTCTTGCAATCTTTATGTAAACTTTGCACCTAAGGCAACCAATGCTACTAAACTAAAGGATAGAAAACCAATAATGTTGCCAAGGATTAAAATCTATGTTGACATGGTGATACTTTGAACATAGCATAACTTGATAATAATTGATGTCTTCTACAAATGATACCTTCATCTTCAACTGTCTTTTCATATTTACACAAATTTTTGAAAGTCCTTGTCCTCTCATAATTTCTCTTCATATTCACCTTCATTCATGCCTTGTTTAGACAGACCATCAACCAACTCTTGCCACTTTTGTAAGAGGTTAGAAATGTAATAAATGTATTTACTTGCAAGCTTTCGTTGCTTGCATCTCCTCCATACCTACCACTTGGCATCCTAGGAATGATAATACCCATACATGAATCTTTCAAAGGTTTGAAGACTATAATAGAACATGCATCTAGATTCATTCACCTCAATTATAGAATAGAACCTTGTGAAAAATTTCCCAAACACAAGTTTAAGATTAAGGATTTTATTTCAAAGCATTTAAGTTTAAAAATTTAAAATTTTAGTTTCAATGCTTTTAAATTTATTTTCTCCCAAACTTAATGTATTTTTTGCAAATAAGATAACCAATGCTACCAAACTAAAGGCTAGAAAACTCCTAGAATTGCCCAAACCTGCACCGCTATATCCAAGTCGTTCTATTGGAGATGAGATGGATGCTCAACTAGACTTCTTTCTCTTTCGGGAAACAAAACTATACAATTAATCTGGCCATTCATCTTCTCATTTCATTTGGGACCCCCAACCTTTGGGCTAAGGTTGGATAGTCAAGCCCTTTCCCCAGAAGAGTATTTTGGTGGAATTCTGCAACATTCATAGAGATAGCTTAGTATCTCATTTGTGCAGCCTTCATATCTCTCCCAACTCATTACTCAACTTGATTGTTAAGAATTCTTAGACAATTTTAATGCTACTAAACTAAAGGGTAGAAAACCCCTAATGCTGCCAAAAAAGATTAAAATCTATGTCAACATGGGCATATTTGGTACATAACATAACTTGATAATTGAAATTTTCCACACAATTCCTTCATCGTTTGCTTTGTATTTCCATTTTTCACCAATTTTTGAAAGTTTTTGTCCTCTCATAATTCTATTTGTGTTAATACCAACTCTACATATATTCATTTCTTCGCCAATTGCCATTCAAAAACTTTGAATCTCAATATGTGTCATATTGTCCTTCGCATTGATTTTCATATTAATGAGTATATAGATATAGAGCTTTTTGATGATATCAAGATGGTCATCCAATGTCTTCATTGTAAATATTTTCATTCTACGAAGACTTACATTATTTCTTATTGTCTTTTCTTCAATGGATTGTGATACTTTACTTCAGTTTTCAAAGACATTACCTTTATCCAATGCTTTTAATCTTCTCATCTTTTGCCCCATCTTCAAGATTTATTTCCAATTGACCTAACCTTTTCAACATTACACTACATTCTTCTCTTAATATTTTTGTTGTTGACAAATGATTGGTCAATGTCCTATTATTTGGATGCCTTTATCTTTGCTTGTCAAGTCTCTAATGAAATATTCTCATTCTTCACCTTTTTGTTGTGTTCATCTATTTCACCATTATTTCCTTTCTATTTTTATTTTTTGTTTTTTCTTAACTAAAATCTAGTGAAATTATTTCTAGCAAGTTATTCCTTTCTTAGCAATTTTCTTTTGCACACATCCCTTTAGTTAGTTATAACGAATAAATTGTGTAAATAATGATAATAAGTAATGAGTCATCCCCATTAAATTATTAGGAGGAGGTTTGCATATTGGAGGTGAATATGATTGTAAGGGGATGTTGAAACTATTGTGCAAATTATTGTTATTATCTCACATATTTCTATTAATTTGTGTATATCTTAACAAGAAGTCATGGCAGATGTAATGATTTGAGGAAGAAGTTTATTTTAATGTTTCATGGATGAAACATGTCAAGGAGGGATGGCATGTTATGTACCAGGCATATGATATTAAGGGGTGGCAAAGGTGCCAACATATAGCACACATCACATTAGTTTGTTATATTGGGTCATATAGATAGCTTGTCTAATTAATCATATTGGATAAGCAGTCATCCTATACGGGGATTAGTAATTTAGCCCTCCGTTATGTTGTTACGAACAGATCTATAAATATAAGGTGAAAATAATTGTGGGGGATGAGGACTATTGTATTTCATTGGATCTCAAGTTGGAGATATTCTATGGAGTGTCTTCTTCCATAAGGAGTATTGTATAGTGTTGTCCTAGATTAAAGGTTCATTCAACTTTTTAGTTCATTGGATATTAGAGCACCATGTCCCATGATATTCTGCATATCATTGTTATCATCTCGCATATTTCTGTTAATATATGTGTGGATTTTATCATCTTTACTTGTGGAGGAATTGTATATTTTCTTCTTTCAATCCCTTTAACTCTTCAAGGAGCAATATCATTGTTATCATCTCACATATTTCTGTTAACGTATGTGCGGATTTCACATATTTACTTGTGAAGGAGATGTATATTTTCTTCTTTCAACCCTTTTAACATTTCAAGGAGAAATTGTTTGTAATTTTGTAAACTTAATATTTCTTCTTTCTTCTACTTCAATTTTTAAGCATCCCTTTTACATTGATTAGTTTTGACCCATAATATCTTTATTTTCTCAAGCCTGCAATTTCCTTTATTGATCCTTTGACGGCTAAGCTACGTTTCTCTTATTGTTTCATTATCTTGCTTGATATTTTTCAATTCTTTTTTAAATCTCTCACCCTTCGCACTAAGGGATTGACTAATGTCCTTCAATTTAGCCACATATCCATCTTTGTTTTCCATATGAAATTTGAGGTTTTCCTTTTTTGAGACTTCTTTACCTTCATATGTAATTGAAAATGTTTCACCACTTCATCCCAAGACCATTATAACCTTCTATCATGGCAAGAAACTAATTTGTAGCCTTTCTTGTAGAGAACCTGAGCAGTGCAATTTTAATAATTTTTATTTGGTGGTAATCCTAATGAGACCAAACAAAATCCATACTTAGAAGTTAGAAGCCACCAAATCAGCATTGCTGACAAAGCTGGTCCATAAGACATTTTTTTAACACAATTTGTGGCTGGTACCTTCTCTAATAGGAGGTGCAATGAACTTAAATCTACAATTAATATTTGTAAACAATGGTTCCAAAGAGTGTAGGAGCATCACTTGAAGGAATAATGATGAAGGGGGGCACAACTTCTCCAATGCCCGAGGCAATGTCCCACGTTGTATCCTAGATAAGAACAAGTCCATTGATATGATTATCTTTCCTCTCCTTTATTATCTTGAAATAAATGTTCATCCACTCAAGGTTCATTCGCTCCATCAACTTTGGCCAGCTTATCATCATACTTGAATATTATCATAAGGTAGGCCCAACTTCCTAGGAACACTATATGTACCTCTGTTTGAAAATTCAATGTGCAATAGTCCACACTTGGCACAATTCGCGAGTCCAAAATGAAACCACACCAAGACAACATGACTCAGGTGCCACTGAGACTCTGCCAATTTACTCACCAATTCTCGACCAAGTCAAGTAAAAAACTCTCTGAATCCTGAAATGAAGGCATAATTTAATGGTTTGGGGGTCATATGACATGTAATCTGTGAATCATGACAAGTTGATAATCAGAATAGACTTATATGTTCTCTAAATGCATAGTTTCTGTTTTTTTGTGTAATTGTGTTTTTGTTTTTGCCAAGTCTAAGTCAAAATTTTGGGCTGCTGAGCCTGAGTTTTAAAGTTATGTTCTGTAACATGTAGGACAACTATAATGTTACCATGTAGGCCAATATCTTATCCAAAATACTTGGGGCATAACAATCTCTCAAATTGTAGCAGTATGTGTTCAAAAAGTACCTTATCCTTGCACCTATTTTCAGGCCTTTGATCTTTTCACCTTTCTTGCAAACTGATGTCCCAATCTACTGCTGCAACTCAATGATGTAATTATTTTGGAGCTCTGTTTGGTTAGTAATTCTCTATCAGAATTTCTGGCCATTTCCACTGGATTAAAACCCTCCCATTGCTTGAAGAGTGAGGGCTCTGGCTTGAGATCTCCTGCATCTGATCAGATCTCACTAATTACACCCTATACTCACTTTTTCTCCCTTCTGTACACCATATTTGTTGCTGGAGACTGTGCCACCACATTGGATTTTGGCATGCAATGGACTGGAGGAACTAATCAATCACACCACTTGCAACAAATCTTGGCTTGTAAGCTTGAACTCAACCACCATACGAACTCTAAGACTCAGGTGAGTAGCCCCAGCACCATAAGGGTCATATTTGATCATTTATCTGCATTTAAGAGTCTGAATTGAAGGATTTCTACCCTTCAATGAAGGATCATACTATTGTTTCAAATTATGAGTAATCCCATAATGGCTTCTCGAGGAATAAAACAATTTGCATTCGCACTCAAACATTCCCACACACATGTATCCATATTTTTCTGCTTATTCATATGTGATAGGTAAAAGTGACAGCTGTACTCTCTCACCCTTTTCCATGCTACTGAAAATTGAAAGAGAATCCTAAAATATTATCTCTATTTTCCTTTGTCTGTAGCTTGGATACACATGCTGCTTTTCACTGCCCACTGTCAGTCAGAAAGAATCCTTGGTTGGAACTCAACTCCTGGCAGTCACCAACACTTCACAAAGACATATAACATAATCACAAAACCAATAAGGCCTTTTCCCCTTTTCTTAGCAAAAGTGTTTACTGTTCTACAATCTCCCTAAATTGTCTTAGGGACTATTTATTTCCATGAGGCATGACAGTCTTCTACCTCTCTCGCCTTCTCCATTTGTGTGGTACAGTTAAGGGATCCTTCACTAGTGGCACCACTCACTCTGTTAGGCACTTTCCTTCCCCTCGATTGATTAATCCACTGCATGCTAACTGTGCTAGCAGGTACAGCTAATTATTTGTTGCCCCTTTCCTCACACTTATATAGGTGTCCTTTTTTAAGATCAAGATGACTATGGGACACTTCAGAACGAAATTGTGTCCAAACATAAGACTAAACTTTAAAAGATGGTTAAAAAAGTAACAACCCCAATTATGTACACCAAACTTGTTGGCATTTCAATTCGCACCTCTGGAATGCAGATTAGAAACAGACAGCTATGCACAGTTAGACTGCTCGTCAAATTAGGAGGGGAAGCTCCCTCTTCACTGATTATGCTTAAAAAAAAATACTAAACTATTGCCAATCTTTTTATTTCTCAGCTAAGAGCAAAAGGTTATAAAACTCTTTGCGTTGTAGCTGAGGTTTTCTCTTTTCTAGACTTTCAACTACAACTAGGCCTACTCTAAAGACGCTTCTGATAACTCAAGTAAATTCAAAGCCCGAGAAATCAAAAGTAAACAAGGAATGATTTGATTAACACAAAGCTTAAATAAACTCGCTTCCAGAACACACCCGAAGACTCATTGTACTTATTAGATGTAAGCTGAAATAAATATCACGAAAGCGAAACATGAAACAAAGTATTGAAATAAATTGAGAAAATAGATTAGAACAAAATAGGCAAGAGATTTCCTTCCTCAATTTCTAACAGCAAATACACTTTTGGGACAGTAGATTGTATCAAAGACGGCCTTACAATATGCGATCAAACTACACTTGACAAAGTTGAACAAACACTGAATAACAAAGTTGCAGGCAAAATAAGCTTTGCAATTTGTTATCACAACAACGGTTAAAAAAAAATGGGCAAGGCTGCCCTTATTTATACACAAACAAGTGAGTAGGGAACCCTAAAATCTCCTTGTGTTTACAACTAGACTTGCCAACATGCAAGCTTTATTTCTAAAACTAAACAAAAGATAACTAACTACTTATAACTAGACTACAATCGGTTAACTGACTTAATAGCAAAAAAAGCTCCAACTATAAATTGATATTTCCAAAGAATTGATATGCATGAATGAGAACAACAAGTTAAACTTGGAAAAGGCATCGAGTTAACTGCTGTTTTTAGTTCTATTCTTAAGAAACACTGCATGCTCCAACAGGTGACTCATTTATTGATAATCTTGGCAGCTTTGCAACTGGAGTGATGACCTTTTATAAATATATCCTCTTGCTTTTGTCCTATTTTCCACTACGGCTTTATGCTTCTAACACTTCTCTTGATTTTTCAATGGAAGAGTATTATATGATGAAAACCGTGAAGTTTGACTATGAACACACCTATGCCCGGGCAACCTGCTAAAAATAGCTTGCTGATTCTAAAATAGCAGATCTCCTAAAAAATAACCACGATTTGGGTTTTGTAAACAATCACATTCTGAAGAGACCCAGATTGTCAAATTTTGAAATCGCTGATTTTTTTCCCAAGCATGCAAGATCTAAAAAATAGGGCTGAAAAAGCAGATTAAAAATTTCCCAATCTTCTAGAGGAGCAAAATGCAGATAGACCCAAATCGATGAAAACTAAAAAAGATGACCACCTATTTTTGAAATGTGATGCCCTAGAAAATCAGACCATGAAAAAGCGTGCCTTTGTGCTTCCCAATCTCGAATCCACGAAGAACACAGAAAAAGCACTTCATTTGAGCCTCCAAATCTTGATTTCCATCTTTCTTCCTTTGAAAGCTAACCTACAAATTATGAAGAATGCATGCCAAAAGCCTCTTGAATAGAGTTTGGAGATTAAAAAAGGCTTTCATGCAAAACCTTAAAATTTTGGAATCTATGCATGTAGATAGAAACTTTGTATGCAAAAATCTGACTTCGTTTGCATGTGCAACAGTGAGTTCCTATTTTGTAGCTACAAAAAGCACATGCAAGAACATACGCATCCGATGACATCATCAAACACGTAAAACCTCAAAAGTGTTCGCCATTTTTCAACTTTTGCTGCAACTGTTGCCGACGACGGAGGCTAAACTGGAAATAGGTGCACTGAATTTGAAAAATTTCTAAGCGTTGGAAGTCTAGGCACCCTCCTTGAAAAGGGGCACCTAGCATGCTGGGACTTAGAAATTTTTTAATATTTTCAAATTTTCACTTGTTTTGGGTCCGACGAAGCTTGCTTCTAACTTTGACAATCGGCATACTAGCACTGTCAACTAATAAACCTTGTTTAACCATGGCAATCTCATGTTTGGCCACTATTGAAGTGATCCCCAGCTTCATACCGACATCCGACATCATCTAATCGTGATTGCAAACTCTCAAAGCTACAGTTGGAGATTGAAATGGAAGGTAGGCATGACGGGATGAAAAATATTCCAAGGCATGAAGACTTGGGCTCCCTCCTTGAAAGGGGGCGCCCAACTTCTCCAGCCTTAGCCAATTTTTTATAATTTTCAAATTTTGTTTGATCGTCATTTTCGGGCAACTGGTGAACAGTAGAGTCTGAAAATCAGTCAATCTAGCAAGCCTGATCAAATCTGAGATGAATTTGCCAACCTTCGTCATTGCATCTGACCAATTTTTTGAAATCTGGAACCGACCTGACGAAGGTGTTTTTGACAAATTTTGAATGATCGAAAAATATTCTAAGTGTTGGAAGTCTAGGCACCCTCCTTGAAAAAAGGCGCCTGGCTTTGCCAAACTTAGTTTATTTTTCAAGATTTTCAACTTTTCTTGTTTTTTGTTCACCACCTTTGCCAACTATGTTGACCATCTCTACTAACTAAGTTGACCATCGTCGAAAGTTAAAAATTGGCTAAGGCATTGAAAACCAAGTGCGCTCCTTGAAAAAAGGCTCCTGGGTTTTCCAGTGTTAGAAAAAATTTCACAATTTTCAATTTTTTCACTTTGCCTTCCTCGTTCATCATTTTATGCACTTTTTACCGTTGATCGTTGTGTACGCAGCATCTGAGACCTTATATCTGACACCTGCCAATTGACCTTCCTCCATTAATGACCTCGGAGGTCCTGGTTTATCTTCTAAAAAAACAAAATAGACCTATCAAAGAAAAACTAACCTTTTGACAATTCTAATTGGACCAACCTGATCGAGAAACATTTTTAACCAATCAAAATCAGTTAGAGCCTTGGAAACAAAGATTATATTTTTAGACATTTCTAAAAATAGAAAATTAAAATTTTGCCAACATCCATTTGACAACAAACCCAGAAAACCCTAAGTCAAGTCTATTTTTAGATATTTCTAAAAATAAAAAATTTCTATTTTTAGAAATTTTGACTTTTAACGAAAATTTTTGTAAGACTTTGACCATTCTTTACAAAATGCCTTAATGAAGCAAAAATTTTAATTTTGGGTACAACAAATCTTAGATGCTATTCTACTGTATCAATGCTGATTGTTGAGAGAACCCTCCAAAATGGTTGAGAGCTTAAGAAGTTTCAAACAAAATTTATATGGACAGGCTGAGAGGAAATGTATTGAACCTAATAAATATGCGCAAGAGATGGACAAATGACCTATGGTTAAGGATATATGAATATCCTATATAGGGTTTTGAATCTCTGGTCATCAGCTTATTGGAGACTGTGCAAGGAAAGCTCCAGCTCATGGCCAACAATTCTATGAGCAAAGCAATCAACTAATATGGAACAAATTTTAATGGTAATGAAATTATTGTAATGAACCTTTTTGGAAAATTACTAAAAATATACATAATGAATATTAGCAGAGTTTTAGAATGAGTAATGGAAACAGTATTCAGCTTTGAAGATGCAAAGTACTTACCAAGGCACAGAAAGAACAACAGAGATTGCACAACATAGAAGGGTAGCAATGAAAATGCTGCCTGCGTGACAAGATTTTGGATACTTGCAGACAATTAGCCATCCAACTACTCTTTAGTTAAAATAAAATTGATGAGATCTTCTGCAAAATAATCTGAAAAGACATGTTGTTAGATGGGATGTTGCAGGTAAACAGTATTTCTCTGCAAAGAAGGTGTATTTTATCTGCTTGGAAACTCAAACCATGAAAGGGAAAGGTTATGAAGCAGTGTCTGGAATGAGAGAGATGACCAGAAATTTCGGCTTTTGTATACTTGCTGATGCAGGGAAGGATTCTAACTCATGATTCACTGAAGAAAAGGAGTCAACAACCTGTATTGCTGATGTATATGGCAAAACTAGGAAGAAATAGACTATCTTCTCCTGAAACAATTGAGCCTTTAACACTCGGACTTGGTAACAATTTGTTAGTTTGACTCCAATCACCATATGACAAAGAATGAGATCTTTGTCTAAATGTCCTTCTCCTTGAGCCTCCTAAAGGAGACATGGAAAACAGACCCTTCATCTATTTGCTGGCATATTTAAATACAAATAAATACCACGAGTTTTCAAAGAGCGGAACTTATGGTCAAGCAAATTTAGATTCAAAGAAAGGCTACCATCAAAGGATAAATAACAGCAAAAGATTATCAAGAGCAAGAGAAGACAGGCAATCTAGGCATTCTTCCCCTTGGCCAATGTAATCTTTAAGCCCCCGATAACTTTTGCAACTCCTTAACCAGGGATGGCCAACCACATCAGTAAATTTGGCAAGGCCTACCAAAGCAATCCAAAATAAGCAGGATATGGGAAGGTAATGATAGCTTATAAACAGAAAAAAGATATTGTGTTATGCAGAAGGCCTAGGCACCAAATTTAATAAACAAACAGAGATAGGGAATTTGATTCAAGGCCATAATCTCTACCTGGACCAAGCTTCAAGAGAATCACAATGTAAACCTTAAGGTGATTCCTATGTAATTCTCAGTCTTCTAAAAACAGAGAGCAATTATCCCAAGACCAATTAGAAGCTTGGAAATAAGTTGGAAGATGCCAAAAGCCTTATATTGATATTTGTTGTGATTAAGCTCTGCTTGATACATACCAGTAAATACAAGTGGACAGCATTACCATCAGTGTGAAACACAAGTTTGTAACAGCCTTAATGCCAAGGTCTCCAAACTCCAATTAAGCATTCTTAATTCACAAAGCTCTGTTTGTCAGTATATTTTGAAGTCGGTGTCTGGTTGTAGAGCTAACATGTGAAAGAAAATAAACAGACAAACAACAAATGGTACTTCCAAAGGAATGGATGCAATCCAAAACTTCAAAACTAGGGAAATGAGTTAAACAGTTCTCTTCCAAGGCTAAGGCATAGTAGCTAACGATTAAGTTAGATAATTTATGAGAAGAAAAAAGAATTAGCAAGAAGATACATTTATAAGGAAGGCAACATTTGGATATACCACAAAGTCACTGGAAAAGGGAAGAACATTTTTTATCACTCTGCAGATATAAGAGAAGAGGTAGGAATGAAATGGTAGGGTTTTAGTAATCATATCAGATAAAAGAGAAAACAAAGTTAAGTCCCAAACCCTTTTGCAGGCACCTGCAATAGACTACAAAGGAACAGCTAAAAGAACCATTGAAATTATCTGCAGCCTTTGAATGAGCACATTGGTCATTAGATAGCAGACATGAAGGAAGCTATAGGTGACAAAGAAATCAGCAGACATCTTAGAGAGCATTAATATTGTTTTGATTTTTTCTTACCCATAGGCCATAGCTAGCCTTATGGCTTGGTTCTTATTTATTTTAGATATAGTCAGTGTCCATAAACTTCTCAGATTCTCTCTTGAGATCTCTTATACATGTAAATATGATTGTTTACAACCAACAAATTCTGAGGATTTTGGGTTTTATTTTGAAACTAACATAAGTGAATGATTCTGCAAATTCCTTAGCATCCACTTTTGCATAATGTTTCGTACACAGCACAAATCTTTCTATGAAATAAGAAAGCGTTTGTGATAACTATTTGAAGGGCAGAAAATATACATCTCTAACAAGTAGGCAATACAATTTGGTATCAGTGTATCAGAAAAGCAGCATAATTTTCAAAAGTACATTATAATCAAAATTTTCCAAAAAGCTTTAATCTCACATATTATTCAATATAACCCAATTTTTTATCAGTCTGTCATAAAAACAGTATAAATTTTCAAAAATAACAATACAGAACCAAAATTTTCATCTGACATACCTTTCGAGACACTAGAAGTTTTCCAAGCTCCACCCATTTGTTTTTCATAGCTTGAGAGCTTCCTATTTTGTATACAGACCCATCCACCTTCCTCTGAATTTAAAAATAAGATTAAATCAATGTCAAATTCTTTATGGATGCAAACATCCAGCAAAAGGAAAAAATGGAGAGATAACTTTCCAAGGGGAAAGCCAATCTTACAGCACATAACTCCAGAAAATTGACTCAGTCAATTTTCCACTGGGTCTTTGCAGAGAAGATAGGAATTATTCCGATAAATTAAATTATGGTCATATCCTCATATGCCAATGCATATCTAATAATAGGAAGGTTCTGTAGCACATGCCTTAAGTTTGTAAAGTCATAAATTAAGATCAGTAAAGGTTAAATGCCAAACCTGTAGTTCTTCACGAGAAATCCCTTCTGGTGGAATGGCTAAGTAAAACTGTACTTCTGGTGACCCTGAATTGGCATATGCCTGACCTTCTTCAGTAAGAATCCACTTTTCCCTCTTAATATCCTGCTCAAGCATGGCACCAGAACATACAAAATCAGTAGTTGGAATTACCTTTGCTCCTAGTAGTTCAATGACAATGTAGATCACTCTACTAAACTACAGTGTTTAAAAAAACACTGATTTAAAAATCAAAAATTACAAGTTAGGGCAATAACAGAAAATGTCAGAGAGAAATTAAACTGTTCTTACAAGTGATCCAAATTGACAATCAACAGTGTATCCTTCTACCTAGATTGGACAAAGATCAGTTATTAAACTACCAATACAAAGAAATACATAAAAAGTGTGATACTTAGCACTAAAGTTCTCTTACATTGTTCCCTGAGTTTATAAATTAAGGGATATTTTATGCACGCCAAGAACTTGTAATTAATATGTCAACTTACCACAGAGTCCCATACGCATTAATAAAATTTTAGCCTAAATCTCAACTTCTAGAAGATGTTTCTGACATTTCAGAAGGAAAACAAACGGAATGGGAACCTGAACTTCATTGAAAAGATTGTATTATAAACATCAGGCATTGCCACATGGATGTTTTACTTGAAATGAAGAAGCACCGTCTCCCATTAATAAAGGTCAGTGATGCAATGCAAGCCCCTGTTTCTTTAAAAGCTTCTATAGTCACCTGGTATCATCCAAAGTTTCAAACCCAATGCTATGTTTCCGATACACACATGCATGCCTTAACTAGAATTGACTCTTTAGCTAAAAGTGACAAAACCCTAACCATTCCAAGCCTAAATTTTAATGCTAAAGTCTAAACAGACAAGGGTTAAAAGCTCTATTTCAAACTAGCTTGCTGACGCAAGTCATAAAGAAACAAGAATCTCTACCGAATATTGAAGTCTATAATTAGTGATAGAGGCTGAGAATATAAGAGCGGAATAGAATTACAGACCCATAACACCCTCAAATATCCATTCTAGAGCAAAGGCTAGCCAACTTAGAACAAGACAGCCCATTTCTGTAATCTTAAATGGATAATAGCGCGCGTGTATGATGCACCTCTTTAATTTTTAAAGCCATTTGAAAATATGGCACTCCCATGTAAGGGTGTGGTCTTCTTGTCTCGTGCTAAGTATAAAATGCATTTCTTAGCTAAGTAGAAAGATAAAAGTTAAAACTATGATAGGTATTCAAACAGTAGTCAGTATAATTTACAGCAAAACTAAGAGACTGCACCTCTTCCACTGACAATGAATGCATGTACGCTGAACCTGTAACAGATTCTACTAATCTTGAAATTGTTCCTGATTCCAAAAAAAGAGCACCTGTATCTGATTTTTAAGATCTAATTAGAAATATAACTATAAAATATTACAACACCACCTCCTTGTCTCATGCTAAGCGAAAAAAAACATTTCATACATACCCTCCTTGCCTCATGCTAAGCTAAAAATGCATTTTATAGTTGTGTAGAGCAGATATGAGTACTCACATTGTAAAATAGTAATCAGCATTTAAAAGCGTAACCAAAAGTTCATTGTTTTGAATTATTTTATAATTATCATGGTATGACAGAAAATGTGTGTCATCCATTTGCCAAATTGGACCTGTGATATGTTTATGGGAAAAACATGAGAAAAGCAACAGCCAAAAGACCTTAAAAATCAAAACACCAAGCACAATATGGAAGTTAGCACTACATAATTATGGTATTAAGATGAAAAAATATAACATGAAAAACCCTCATAGGCCTTTGCCTGCTGTCCACATAACTTGATTATCAAAACTTGACAAGTAACAAGTTTTCTCCATTTTGTTAATGATGATCAGGCTATTGGGAGGATTTTTAAGTAGAGCATATTAAAATTAGAGTATAAATGCATTCCAATTTTGACCTAAATAAATAAAGTGCCATAAGATGCTAGATTTACTTTAAGTGCAATATGGTCTAGGCTATAGACTAAAAGACATAGAAATGTGAACAGAATTGTGCCTTTAAATGCTTTCTTAAATCAAAGTTCTATTTAAAATACAATACAAAATGGGTGTAACATTCCACTAGCAAAACAAAGATGCCCAACGGTGGATTTGTTTTTGCAGATTTGTGGTGCGGGATGTACCTAGTCATGATGAGTAGTTCCAAACGCTCAGAAGCATTTCCTAGCCAAGAAACTTGAAACACTTTTTAACATGCTAATCGGGCACCTAAACATTTTCTTCTACAAAAAGGATGGCACAAGTGGGATTGCAAATATGATGTTAGGTATGTGCCTAGCCATGATGAGTAGTTCCAGACACTCTGAAGCATTTTTTCTAGCCACAAACCCTGTATCTCTTTTTGACATGCTAATTAGCACCTGAACATTTTCTTCTACAGAGAGGGTGCCACAAGTGCGATTACATATACAATGTTAGCGATGATCCAAACCATGATGAGTAGTTCCAAACACTCTGAAGTGATGTTTCTAGCCATGATGAGTAGTTCCAAATACTCTGAAGTGATGTTCCTAGCCATGATGAGTAGTTCCAAACACTCTGAAGTGATGTTCCTAGCCATGATGAGTAATTCCAAACACTCTGAAGTGATGTTCCTAGCCATGATGAGTAGTTCCAAACACTCTGAAGTGATGTTCCTAGCCATGATGAGTAGATCCAAACACTGAAGTGTTGTTCCAAGCCAAAAACCTTTAAGGTCTTTTTGGTGTGCTAATTGGCGCCAGAGCATTTTTCTTTTACAGAAAAGAAGCCACTTATGTGAGGTTAGGGATGTACCTAGCCATGATGAGTAATTCCATACACTCTGAAGTTCTTATCCTAAACAAGAACCCTGAATGTCTTTTCGACATGCTAATTGGCACCAGTGCATTTTCTTCTACAGAAAGGTTGCCACATATGTGATTGTAAATATGATGTTAAGGATGTGTGTAGCCTTGATGGGTAGTTTACAAACTCTGAGGTTGCCACATAAATGATTGCAAATATGATGTTGCTTGATTCCAAGATATCAACAATAGATTTGCTTTCATCACTCAATAACTAATGGTGAAGCTTCTTAGCTGCAAAGTGACAAGCATATTTCGGCAGAAGAGTTATCCCTCCTACCTCAGCATCTAAGCCAAAGGAATGCTTTTGTATGATGTAAGGTTTACTCTAAAGATTGGTCATGAGATCAAAACCGAGGCGTAGAAACAAAATTTTAAAATTTATTAGGTAAGAGGCCTAACTTATCAAATTGGCATCTGGTTTGGCCGTAACCTAACGGACCATAAAAATAAATAACGGTAGACAGTGTGTTCATGTGCGACTAATTCCGGCGGTACCATTGTGTGATGGTATCATGTGTTATTCGCAGAAAGGTGGGTGTGCGAAATGAGTAACACGAGTATTATATAAGTATTCCACTAAAACATTCAAAATCAGAGCTTGGAAAAGCCTCGGCATATCTTTGTTAGAAAATGCATACCTTGGCGTCGACAAGTCGAAAGCCATTGAGGCTCTTAATGATGCTTAAGAGATCCGAATGCTCGATACCTTTTGAATCTGCAAACTCTCCCGAATCTGCAATCTCGTCGTGAGTCTGTAAATACTCTAAAACTGCCTCCTCTGCCATTTCTCTCCTCCCCTACCGCAATACACAATTTTTTTTCCTATCGTGGGGATAGAGGAGCGCGTCTTCCCAGCTTTTATTCGACTTTCTCTTCTCTTTCTTTTTATTTTGTGTTCGACTCTTCTTCCCCTAAGCTTTTTCACCTTTTGTCATAGCAGTGAAAATTATTTATGATTTTTTATTTTAAATTTACTATATTCATAGTTCATTACTTGAGCCGTACGTATCTAAATGTGTTAGAAATCTAGCAAATTTTGAAAAATTAAAATATGTTAAAAAAAATTATTTAATAAATAATTAAAATGTATGTGTATGTGGTGTTGTTTGAAGTTCAACAATTTTGAAGTTTTTTTAATAATTGAATTAATAAATGATAAGTAATTAATAAATTAAATTGTTGTTGGGGTTCACCCCACAATCCAGCGATAGTTGCAACACCGTGTTGAAATGGTGGTTGCGCGTTTGAATCTCACCGTGAGGCTTACGATGGTAAGGAAGGTTGCAGGAGAAAAGGCAAGCCAAGGATCTAATGGTGGGACTGATGACTATGGACTAGATCGCCCGGCAGCAAAGGAGGAGTGTGAGGTAGGCGTGCTGGAAGGGAGGACGTGGCAAACCAACAGACGGAGGCAACGCTGGAGGATAAGGTGGTCAGAATGCAAGGAATTGGAGGCCGGTGAAAGGGAGGAACGAAGGAAGGAGCAAGCCCAAGACAAAAGAGGAGAAGACAGGCGGAAGGAGGAAGGAAGAAGGACGAGTGTCGAGTGGCGAAAGAAAAAGGGAGGAAGGAAGAAAGAAGAGGTGGTGGAGGAAGACAGAAGGAAAAAGGAGGCAGTGAAGAGTAGTAGAAAGAGGATAGGAGGCGTGAGAAAGGTGAGAGGAGTAAGGGAGATGAAAGGAGGCAGGGATGAAGGAGTTGAAGGGGCGAAGAGAAGAAGAGAAGCGAAGTAGAGAAGGAAGGAGGTAGGAGGAAGGAGGAACGGGTGACAGAGGAAGGAGTAGCGAAGGAAGTAGGTGGCAAAGGAGGACAAACATGGGGATGAGGTCCCCCATAAATTGTGGTCTCACTGGTTCAAAGCTCCAGTCAAAAGCAATCACCGATTAAGAAAAAAAAAAAAGAAAAAAAAAATTGTTGTTGAGATTTAAACATCTAGTTTATCTATCTTATTACATAATCTATATAGGAAACATCGAGATATATCAAAAAAAAAAATCCATTTTAGAAATTTGATTGTTGTGTGTTTATCATAATAGATTCTTTAGTTGCACAATAATACTAGGATATATATATTTAAAATAATCTATATATAATAAGTCGAGAGATATCCTTCTTAACATATTTATTTTTAGATTTTTGTTTTAATATAATTATATTATTATTATATCTTATATTATTATAATATTATAATCTAATTATAACAATATATTAGATATTAGAATTATACTATTATAATGTATTAGAATTATACTATTATAATGTATTATTATTATATTATTAACTATTTTATTCATGGTTGAGCTTATTTAAAGTAATTATTATTATAGTATTTTGATTATTATAATATTATATTATTCTTATAGCTATATTACTATTGATATTAGTATTTTAATATTATATTATTAATATTAAAAATATTATATTATTTTTATTATGATAATATTATATTATTCTTATAACTATATTACTATTGATATTAGTATTTTAACATTATAATTAATAAAATATTATTATTAATGTTATAATGATATTATTTTATACAATAAACATATATAGTATACAATAAATTATATATAAATTAATTATAATCATACACTAAAACAATATATGTAAACATCTAAACTGAAGTTTCTACAATCCACTCTCATGGCGAAGCGACGAAGAGATCGAGTCATTCACAGGGCACTAGGGTTTTGAGGCTATGGTCGTTCACAAGAGTGATGGCCTTTTAGACAGTGAAATAGGGAGAGATATCATAATAAGGCGTGGAGACCACCGTCTCAAGCATGGAAGGCTCCCGCAAACCCTAGGCGGTGCAGCTCTGAACCTGGAAATGGGATTTCATTTCAGAGATCTCCAAATCTAGGAAACAAACGGGGATTTAAGACTTTGCGAACAGGGAGCCTAAGCATCTTCAAAAAGATTGAACTGAAGTTTTGGCATCCAAAAACATAGGAAAATCCCATGCAAGCGACCAAGGTATATCCCAATAGCGTCCATTCCAAGGTAATAAGTTTGTTAGTAGAAAACAATGATTGTGTGGATTCGATGCGTCTTTATAAGGAGAAAACCTTTTTTATGAAATGGAATGGGAATTGGCCAGTTTTTGCAAAAGTTTGAAACTAGTGTGATGACCACTAGAGGAAGGATTGTGTTTTGAAAACTCTCCCAAATGGGTATTTTTTGGTAGTATGCCAAATTGCTTAAGACAAGGAATGGATTTTAAATAGTGGACTGTTTCTAATGGATGGGAAGGGTTTTTACATTAAGGACTGGGTACCAAATTTTGAACCAAAAAAGGAGAAGTTAGAAGAGATCTCAATATGGATAAGTTTGTACAATCTTCCCCATGAGTATTGGGATTTAGAAACTCTCAAAAGCATAGGCAATAAGTTGGGTGTCTTTGTGAAAGTCGATGAAGCATTGGAAAAGGAGCTCAGTATGTATGCTTGTATTTGCATCCTTTGGCGAGCAATTCATCCTCTCCCAGAGATGGTGGAGTTAAAAACAGGGGAAGGCATTTGGAAATAGGCAATAGAAGTGGAAGAAACAGTGAAATCGCGCTCTTTTTGTAAAGGGGTAGGCCATGCAACAGGAAAATGCTCAAAAAATGAGAAAGGAAAAGGTTTGTCACATAACGCATTGGTGGATTTGTTGATAAATTTAAGCAAAGAGTCAGAGAGGGAAGATATGGGGGTTTTATCAGGAATCCGTATTCACAATCTAGGTGAGGTGTATTCCACTGAAAACTTGGGTCTTGGGAATGATGATAGTTTTCAAAGAAAAGAGATAGATCTTTTGTTCAGATCTGGATGCTACCAATACTCACAGTCAGAGGTGGAACTAAAGATACGCGAAGACCAGGTCATGTCTTCAGTGGAGAAACGAACATTTTTTCCAACTTGCAGTGCTTATGAGACACCTTGGAATGGAGACCCTAAAGGGTTTATAGGAGAGCAAATGGAAACCCCCAATAAGAATATAGATTTACCTATGATAGAATACCCTACAGAGAATGGGATGGAAGCTGGTGAGGAAAGGGTTGGAAACATCAATTTTCATAATAAAAATGGAAGAGACTGTTCACTGGGCGAAGAGGAGGTTTTTTACAAGGATATTCAACTTTCCCCAATACGGAATCTAGAAAACTCTTTCAAAGAAGTTGGAATGGAAGAAACTCATTCCAACGATGAAGAGGGATTTTTTTTCTGGATGAGAAGGAGGATTTGATTTCAGATGATTTAGGTTTGAATGCTTCCTTAGGTATTAAGGACAAAAGAAGGTTGGGGTTGTCTTTTTCCTTATCGACAAATGTAAAATTTGGAGAGAAGAAGAGAAGAGGTGCAAGAACAATAAGAGAACTGCTAGAAATGGTTGGTTATATGATGGGCCAAAGCAAATTAAGATCGGGAAAAGGCTATGCCTTTTCCCAGGAAGGATGAAGGTTTTATCGTGGAATGTCAGGGGTTGCAATGCCCCTAACAAATGGCAGTTAATCAAGAGATGCATTGATCAAACACGACCTGCTCTTCTTCTGTTACAGGAAACCAAGCTTAAAGATGAGGACAGTATGCTTTTTATGCACAACTTTAGTAGATGGAGGTTTGCAATGGTTGAGGTCGTGGGGGCTTCTAGTGGTTTAGGTGTGATGTGGGATGATTCAAAGTTTGATGTTTGGGTAATCCAACAAGGAAGTAATTGGAAAGGGTTAAGGGTCTTCTCTAAAACCCTAAATTCTATGTTTGTAGTGATAAATGTTTATGGACCAAATAGTGTTGTTGGCAAGAAGGCCCTCTGGTAGGAGATCATGAATTTTCTGGATGGGGAAAGTGAATCTCTAAGCTTACTAGGGGGATATTTTAATGCTATACTCCATCATGATGATAAGAGTGTCGGCTTGGGTTGGGGTAGTAGGGCTCAAAAAGACTTTAGTGATTTTGTTACGAGCAATGGCTTAAATGAGGTTAAATTTAGAGAAGGGGACTTTACTTGGACCAATAGGAGGAGTGGCTTTTTACACATTGCTAAAAAGTTGGATCGTTTCTTCTTAGTACGAGGTTGGACGAAGGCAAACTGGGTGCATGAAGCTGAAATTCTTTTGATGGCTGGCTCAGATCATTATTCGATCAGCATTAATCTCCAGGCTGACACAACACTGGTAAGATGTCCTTTTAAATTTGAAAAAATATGGCTTAGAGCGGAAGGTTTTAAGGACTTGGTAAGGGATTGGTGGAATTCGGCTCCAGTGAGAAATGCCAATAAGGCTTATATCTTTTTCAAAATGCTCCAGTTTCTAAAAGAATGTTTGAAAAGATGGAATCAAGAAGCCTTCAAAAACATCTTTGCTGAAAAGTTAAAGCTAGAAGAGGCTCTGAGCAATCTTCATTCTAAAGTCATCGAGGGAGGGATAGCAGATTAGGACTTTGTGCAAGAGAAGGCTTTAAATAAGGAATATCTTGAAGTTTTGCGAAGGAAGGATATTTTTTGGCATCAAAAGTCTCGAGAAACATGGCTAATAGAGGGGGATCACAACACAAAAAATTTCCACAATTCAGTGAGAGCAAGGAGGGCGAGCAATAAGATCTTCTCAATTGCTAACCAACAAGGTAATATTTTAAGGAATTTGGAGGAAATTAATAATGAGGTGGTTCAGTTTTTTAAGCGTAACGATGTCATAGATTAGGTGCAGGAGGTGGATCAAGAGTTGTGGAATGTGATTCCTAGTTGTATTTTTGAAGAACAAAAAAAATTTCTTTTAGAACCGGTATCTATGTTGGAGGTAAAAAAAGGCCCTTTTTGGTTTAGGTAGGGATAAGGCCCCTGGACCAGATGGATTTCCAATATGTTTTTATCAACAGTTGTGGGACATTTTTGCCTCTGAGTTATGGGAGGTAGTAGAAGAGTTGCAGGGGTGTGGGATTGTGTTGAGAGATTTTAATAATACTTTGATAACACTCATTCCAAAAAAAGATGAGATTATCTCTTTTAATGACTTTCGTCCAATCTCCCTTTGCAATACAGTGTATAAAGTTATTTCAAATGTAATTGCAAATAGGTTAAAGATGGTCTTAAAGTTAGTTATTTCATAAGAACAAAGTGGTTTTTGTCCGCAAAGATCAATTGTTGAAGGCATTATAATAGCGCATGAGGCTATTCATTCAGTAAGGAAGGAAAAAACAAAAAGAATGATGGAAAAATTGGATATTCAGAAGGCTTATGATGAGGTGAACCGAGAGTTTTTGTTGCAGGTGTTGAGCAAGTTTAGTGTTAATGTTGCTTGGGTTGAGTGGGTGGAGAATTGTATTAATACTCCAAGGTTTTCAGTGCTTGTTAATGAAAGCCCTCAGGGTTTTTGAGTCCTCGAAAGGTATAAGAAAAGGGGGTCCATTATCCCCTTTTCTTTTTATTATAATGGTTGAATCTTTAGGATGATTGATTGCAAAATACAGGGTGGATGGTAGGTGGAAAGGGATTAAGGTTGCTAGGGGGGTTGAACCAATATCCCATCTTCAATTTGTGAATGATACTTTTCTAATGGGAGAAACCACTCTTAGTGAGGCTCGCATTATGAAGTAGACCATTGATCGTTACAGCAGGTTCTCAGGACAATGTGTGAATTGGAGGAAGTCAAATGTATTTTTCTTTAATACTCTGATAAGAAAACAAAGAGAGTTTACTACCAAGTAAATATCTAGGAATTCCTCTATTTAATGGCCCATGTCAAGTGTCCCTTTGGAAAAACTTGGTGGATTGTTGCTTACGGGGGATGGATGGGTGGAAGAGTCGATGGTTGACTTCGGCAAGGCAAATTTTAATGTTGAAATCGGTGATTTCTGCCATTCCAATTTTTTCAATGATGTGTTTTCAGATTCCGCAAAAGGTTATTAACACGATTGGGCAGAAAATGAGGAAGTTCTTTTGGAACGAGGTGCGTGAATAAGACAAGATAGCATTGTTGGCATGGGAGAAGATCTGCAGGCCTAAGGAGGAAGGAGGAGTCGGTTTGCGAAATTGGCAGGTTATGAATGAAGCTATGGGTGTGAAATTGGTGTGGCGTATGTATTCAAATCCAAATCAACTTTGGGTTAGGATTCTAAAGTCAAAATATCTTGACTCTGAGGATAATCATAGAATCTTCACGATTCAAAACCCCCCCAGAGGTTTGACAATTTGAAACTTCATAGTGTCCTATCGACCAGTTATTGTAGAGCATATTACATGGCAGATTGGAGATGGGCAGATAGAAAAGTTTTGTGAGGATTCATGGGAAGGTTTCCCAACGTTGGCCAAAAATCCCCAAGTATTGAATTTGAAGTTACTTTTTACATAGCGATGGGGTAGTAGAGTTAGGGACTATTTGGAGCAAAAGCAAGGTGCTAATGGTGAAGAGTGGGTCTGGAAGGATATTAGCCAAATGGGGCTAATGGTGGATCAACTATCCTTAATGAAGGATATTTTTGCTAGTAGGAGGGGTGCTTCTAAATCATGGTGAGGATAGGGTGGTGTGGTGTGGAGCTTCTAATGGAAAATATTCGGTTAAACTTGGGTATCAATTCCTCAAGTGTAGAGGGCAGGAGGAAGTATGGCCTTCTCATCTATTATGGAGCAAGGATTGTCTTCTGAAGGCGGGGACCTTTGCTTGTCTTGCCTTTCGAGGCCGAATTCTCACAGGAGAGTGTAGGAAAAGATTGGGGTTTGTAGGACCCTCACGGTGTATTATGTGTGAACAAGGCGAGGAATCAGTGGACCACCTATTACTTCAATGCAATATTGCTTCCCATTGTTGGAATATGGTTTGTGGTAAGTTAGGTTGGCAGGGCCCTCTACTGGAATCTTTGAAGCAACTGCTTATTTGTTGGCTATGACGGGATGGAAGATATACACTTTCATGCATTTGGAATGTTTGTCCTTCTGTAGTAGTATGGGAGATTTGGAAGGAGAGGAATAGGAGGTTATTTCAGGAGAAAACAAAATAGTTGGATAGAATTTGTTTAAGAATAAATCACTCTATTGAAGAAATTGTTGGAGATGCAACATTCAGATACTTTACGCTGAAGGTACCATACATAGATTAGCATAAGCACATTCAAGTGCAATGGCTAGGGATAAAGATCTGGCCTTTTAGGGGGCTATGTTGGGGGAATTCGGTTCTGGAAGCGGGGGAAGTGGTAAAGTGGATACAGCCAGAGGATGGATGGACCAAGATAAATTTTGATGGGGCTTCAAAAGGATACCCAGAGCCATCGGGGATAGGGTGTGTGGCTAGGGATAGTAATAGCATCATTTTGATGTTGGAAGCAAAAAAAATCTGGGAAGGGACCAATAATGTGGCAGAAGCAATGACAGTGCTTCAAGCTGTCAAACTTGGGCGGAAGATAGGAGTCAGAAACTTGCATTTGGAAGGTGACTCCCTCGTTATTGTGAATTTCATTATGGTAGGCACAACATAAGCATGGCATTTGTAGAAATACATATATGCCATACAGGAGATGTTAACTTCCTTTAAAGGCTTTAAGGTGACACATACTCGAAGGTAGGGTAATGAGGAGGTAGATGTGCTATCCAAATGGGCTTTGACGTTTACAGTTGAAGGTGAGGAATGGAAAGATGATTTTTGAAATCTCTCCCTCCCAGAAGATCATCCATAATGGGTGATGATGGAAGGAGCTCTAATTGCAGATTTTTTCAAAAGAAAGGAATGTCTTTCGGGAAGAGCGGATGCAGAGGATGCAGTGCTTGAATTCTAGGAAGAGAATTGGTGAAGAGTATTCAGGGCAGGAGGCGAGAGGTGTTTTTGCATACAAGGAATGATCCCCCTTTTTTGGTGCCAACCTGGTAGGTGGTGATGGTAGTACCATGTGGTTGTGAGGGTTGGTGGTGTCTTTTTGTAATGGGCCTTGGGAAAGTAGAAACTTTGAAACTTTAATGATTATGATTTCTTTGTGTGAACAACCAATTTTGTTTTTTGAAGGTTTATTTCCTTAGGGTTGGTTAGAGGACTTTTTTTGGGCCCTTGAGTGGTGGTAACCCATGGAGATGATTGC
This sequence comes from Sequoia sempervirens, assembly GCA_007258455.2. Classification (NCBI taxonomy): domain Eukaryota; kingdom Viridiplantae; phylum Streptophyta; class Pinopsida; order Cupressales; family Cupressaceae; genus Sequoia; species Sequoia sempervirens. The sequence continues at coordinate 104,785 of VDFB02321182.1, forward strand.
AATGTGGTTAGGAGGCGGGGCTAGGGGCTCATTTAGAGGAGCCTAGTGGTTTTGGAAGGGGGTTTTAAAATGAAGTTGTAATGAGATTTGCTTTGTAATCTTTTCCTTTTATTAATAAAATTAACATTATTACCGAGATCAAAAAAATATATATATGTAAACATCTCACAAAATGATATAAATCTTTTAAAAAGTACAAAATTACAAAAGATGTGAAAGAATTCACCCACAATAGCTTAAAATAATAGCAGTTTCAAAAGATTTAAAAAAAAAAAACATTTATAATTTATATATATTTTTATTCTTATATTTATTATTATTAACTTTTAAAATTATTAATAAAAAATTATCCCCCTCTCTGCAACGAATAACACTTTTTCGGCAATTAACAAGGTAACCACCAACGAAACATTTTAACTCTTTCTTTACAGCGTGAGTGATGTAACAAGTTTTTTTAAACACAATTTTATGCCCACCGTAAATAAAATAAAAATGTGACTCAATTCATGTTGTGAAGATTTATTATTATATAAATGGTGAGGATTTATTAATCTGAGATTTAATATGGAGTTTTTGTGTACACATAATCTTTTAACTCATGTTGTCTTGTGACTATAGGAAGCCACTCCACTTAATAATATTATTGGCTTATCTTCTAGAAATGTACAACATCGCGACATGTGTATGAAATTGAATATTTTTTAGGAGAATGAATATTGTCTAAACATAAGGACATTATATTGAATGGATAAGTATATAATTTACATTAGTTGTATTAAATAAGGCTTGTAGCCTATGATTTATCTTAGAACCCTAACCCTACCCCTACCCCTACCCCTATTGAAATTCATTCTTAATTGAACTATATCCCTAATGATAACCCCAACCTATTGAAGTTCAACCCTAATTGAACCTAAGCACTAACCCTAACATTAATTCTAATTGTAACCCTAATTAAACCATGACCTTAACCCTAATTGAACCCTAACCCTAAACTAACTTTAACCCTAGGTAACTACAGTTGAATCCCAATCCTAACCTTAGTTTAGCCCTAACCCTAATTGAATATGAACCCTAACCATAACCCTAATTAATTCCTAATTGAATCTTAACTCTTATAGTAATTGTAAGCCTAACCCTAATCCTAGTTGAATTATAACCCCAACCCCAACCCCAACCCCAAACTTTATCCTAGAACTCTTACCCTAATTGAACATCAATTGAACCCTAAACATAACTCTAATTGAATCTTGACCCAAATTAGACCATATCCCTAACACTAATTAATCCCCAACCCTAACCTTGACCCTTACTGTAGGGTAAACCCACAAAAGTGGTTTACAATTCGAATGAGGAAGGAAAATTTGCAAAAAATGACCCCATGCCAAAAAATTTCATTCTTGGGGTTTGAACGAACCAAAAGAGGGTTCACTCGAACCTAGGTTTGAGCGAACCCATTTAATGCATCCCGCCAAAAAACACAAATGTGATCCCCCAAGGGTTCGAGCGAACCCCCCTTTTCCCTGATTCCTACTCTCTACCACCAAAAAAATTAGAATTTTTTCCCTTTGAAGCTCGGGTTGAGGATGAAATGGAGGAAAATTCATGAACCCAACTAGAATAAACTAGTCCTCGGAACGAGCTATCCAACGAC
>VDFB02321183.1:0-86640 GCA_007258455.2 Sequoia sempervirens
TTTTGAGAGTCTAGGAGAAAATATTAATCGGTTCTTTTGAAATGTGTAGTTTGTTATGGAAAAAACATTACTTACATATGCCTCATAAACTAAACCGATGGAAAATGGAAATGCATTAGAATGATAATTTGTAAAATTCGAGTGATTTGGACTCCCTATTGTTTGTGATTTATTCACCAATTGCAACTTGGCAGATATGTACTATTCACCACTAAAAAAATCCTTGTACATACCTATGTTGTAAATACGGTTGTCGTTGCACCAAAATATTGATCTATTAATTCCTAATACAACAGCCAGAGTTAATGAATCCACAGGAGGCAATTAAGCCATGTCACGAACCTAAGAACTATATTGCACAACATAGGGAGACCAAGGGCGCACTCCTTACAACAATCCCCCTAGCACAAATGAGGGGTTCAAACTTGTGACCCAGACTCTAATATCATTATTGCAAAGACAATTTTCGTTGCACCAAAAGATCAACCTGTTAATGCCCGATATAACCCACAGAGTTAAAGAATCCATAGGAAGTGGTTAAGCCATGTCACAAACTCGAGCAATGCATTGGAAAACACAAGGAGACCAAGGGCACACACCTTGCAACAACATACATACATACATACATACATACATACATACATACATACATATATGTATGTGTGTGTGTACATACATACATACATACATATATGTATGTGTGTGTGTACATACATACATACATACATACATATATGTATGTGTGTGTGTGCATACATACATACATATTTCAATTAGGTGAGATTTAAATTTTTTGACAATTTAACAAAAGTGCAAGCATGAAAATATTAGGTAATGACACTGATATTAGAAGTGCAGTGGGTGGGTCATAAGTGAAATTAAGTGGAGGTTTTTATATTATATTTAATTTTGAGTTTGTTGTATGTACTTTAACTTCACATGGTACTTACAAAAATGTTTGAGAAATAGAATAATATTTATATAATATAAAAACCTCCAGTTATAATATATATATAGATATATATATTCTATTTCTCAAAAAACATGTTTTCTAAGTACCATGTGAAGTTAAAGTACATACAACAAACTCAAAATCAAATATAATATAAAAACCTCCACTTAATTTCACTCATGTCCCACCCACTACACTTCTAATATTACAGGTGTCATTACCTAATATTTGCATGCTTGCACTTTTGTTAAATTATCAAACATTTTTAAATCCCACTAATCGAAACAAGTAAAATATATTTTTCAACTTGGCCTTAGTAAAGGTGAAAGAAACCTACTCCTCTCAATCATTGCATTTCACGACTACAAAAAAATTGTTAAAAACCTACTCCTCTCATTTGTCATTTTTATAACCCATCACATAAGCTTTATTTAATAAATTGGTTAGTTATAATCACTCGCCCCCCTTTCTTTATTAAATCTATAGGTAAAATGCATTGCAAATTTATTTTTGACTGCTGCATAAAATTTTATTGCACATTTTAACATGGAGCTACAAAATAAAAGAAAATAAGTAAGTGGATTTCTAAAAAAAAAAAAAAGCATTATGCAATGAAATATATTGGCATACTTTAATGTTATGCCCACTCATTTTGATGTGCATGCATGTATGGGTGCATTCAGATAGCATATTAATATACTTTTTAACAAAAGTATCATAATTATATTAAAATTAGTAAATAGTAATGCACAATTATCATTCATTATGAGAAGGTTCACATGTAGGGACAATGTAGGGTTTGGGTTTATTATTTGATGAGTTAAACCATAAAAACCAACCTAAAATCAAATTGTTCTCTTCGCGTATGTTATTATTAATATAGTTGGGCTTAGTCCAAGCTTTAGATGAACATTTAAAATGTTAAGAGTAACATGTACGACATTCATTATGGGAAGGTCCACATATAGGGATAATGTAGGGTTGGAGTAAATATTATTTGACATGTTAAACCCCACCTAAAACCAAATTTGCGCCTTCATGTATGAGATTTTAACTAGAGAAAGACTTAGACCAAGTTTCACACAAACATTTACAATGTTAAAAATAGCATACAACATTCATTATAGGAAGGTCAACATTCAAGAACAATGTAAGTTTTGGATTTATTATTCCACATGTTAAATCATCAAAGCTCACTTAAAGTCAAATGTTTCCCTTCATGTGTTGTAGTTTGACTAAAGCTACACTTATTCTAGGCTTCACATAAACATTTAAAACATTAAGAATATCATACAACATTCATTATGGGAAGGTCCACATTCAAAAACAATGTACGGTTTGGGTTTACTATTCCACATGTTAAACCATTAAAGCTTGTTTAAAGTCAAATTTTTCCCTTCATGTACCATAATTTGTTTAAAGCTACATTTAGTCTGAGTTTCACATAAACATTTAAAACGTTAAGAATAACATACAACATTCATCATGGGAACGTTCACATTCAGAAGAATGTATAGTTTGGGTTTATTATATTCCACAGGTTAAACCATCAAAGATCACTTAAAGTCAAATATTTCCCTTCATCTATCGTAATTTGACTAAAGCTCCACCTAATCCAAGCTTCACATAAACATTGAAAATGTTAAGAATAACATACAACATTTATTATGGGAAGACCCACATTTAGGGACAATGTCAGGTTTACTTTTATTATTCCACACGTTAACCCATCAAAACTCCCTTAAAGTCAAATGTTTATGCTCATGTACTGAAATTCCAACAAAAATGAACTCAGTACAAACTTCACATGAACATTTTAAACGTTGAGAATAACATACAACACTCATATTCCACGGACCTTACATTTCATTCTATATTTTTCAAAAAACATGTCTCATTTAATAATCCCAAATCAAATATCCTATAAAACCTCCATTCTACTTCACTATAACTCACCCACCAAGTACCATGACCCAATATTCCATCCCCCCAAATTTGTTAAATTTGTCAAATAACCTTAAACCCCACCTAATCAAAAGGTACAAAATACCTAGTGTTTCCAAGAGTCTCCACAAAGGTGGAAAAAACCCCTCTCCTCTCATTCATTGTACCTACATAAACGCACGTGCTAACCGTGGTCTTTTCAACTGAGCTCTGAAAATACAGTGTGCAAAGAGTCCAATCATTACCTAAACATCAACATATAACTGCTTAAATAAACAATTAAAATAATTTTGTCCCTTTCTAAATTTAGTGAAAGTAAGTTCAATGAATTACGGACACCTTTAAATAATTCATTAAAGCTCAACCGTGCATAAGTTAAAATATTATAGGATAGATTTGATTGTGGGGCCCGCTGGAAATTAAAAAAACATTAACGTAGCCCATCGCAACTGAAGACAGTTAAACAAGAGCTGTTACCGTCATTCACACTTCCCGAGAATATTATTTTGTTCGCCGACTGAGCCACGTGGCCTCCAGAGGACACGCGGCAGAAAATAAAAGCAGAGGATCTGACATGAAATCAGATCTGTGGTGGCTGATTTAATTGGCTGGGCTTCTGAGGCCACGTGGTGGGGTCCATTTGAGGCGTAAGTCGGGGACAGAGAAGCTGCCGCGTGGTTGTTGACGAATCCATTTGCAGCGGTTAGGCTTTTGTATTACGTTCGTGTCGTTTGTCGCTTCTGCGGGGCCCGCCTTTGAGGTGAGGAAGAATACGGGGTTTGTATACGAAATACGAGCTTGCCGTCTTATGTATAATACTACGGTGTAGAAATTACGGTACCGAGTATGTCAAGTAACGGCAATTCGGAGAGGACCCCCGAGATTCGAACTCCTTTAAGGCTGTATTGTCTAGAAAAACAATTGTTAATTAAAATTTAATAATACATAATATTTCATGTAAAAAAATTTGGATTAAGACTGATTTATTAATAGAATGAGGATAGTGATTTTTTGAAAAAAAAATCTAGGAGGAACATTCCATGATTAAGGATAGTATGATGTAGAAGTTTTAGTCCACATAATTTTAATTTAGAAGTTTTTTATTCACTATAATGGATTATAGAAATAATATCTTTAATACAGTTTTTTTTTATAAAAAGTGTATTGAGTATGTTGGATAGACATTATTCTTTTTTGTTGATTTAGTTGTTGAGATTTGTTTAGAGAGGACTCAAAAAATTTAAAATTAATGAAATAGGGCGAGTTTCATGGATTAACCTTTAAAAGTTCAATAAGGATAGCAAGAAACATATGATACGAAATAGTGTGCAAAAAACTCGTACATAGTTTTAATCTTGAAGCTTTTGTACGTAATATAATGGATTGTAGAAATATGGTATCTTTAATACACAATACTACTAAATTAGAATTAATATTTTTTTAAACAATGTATTGAGAATGTTGGATATACATTACTATTTTTTGATGATTTAATTGTTGAAATTTGTTTAGAAAGGGCTCAACATTTAACAAATTATTGAATAGAGAGGGTTCTATGGGGTAACCTAAAAATCTTTAAATCCCTATAGTGTAAAAGTCAAATTTCTATTGAAATCTCACATCTCTATTAGTGAGTTAGTGTTTAAACCTATTGTTTGGGGTCTAGGTCATTAACAACAAGATGGAATGACTCATTATGTAATGCCCCAATTTTTCACCTAAAACATGAATGGTAAATAGAAAACTTACAAATTCTTTACAATACAATTGTGATACAAATATGCCTCAATGCAAACCCACACAGTGGAGATGTTACAACATAATGCAACAACACTCATCTAGCATGTCAATCCACAAAACATGACTACACATGCAGAAAAGTTACACATGTAGCTAACTGTGTGATCACCTCATTGTAACAACTATACAAGAGGGTAGAGTTTCCTCTAACCATGGTGAAACAATACAAAATCACTAACCACATGTCTGTCACAAATGAATAAGCTATGAATGCAAATAGACCCCCATTTCTTAGTCCAAGGAAACTTAAGTGTCATTCCATCCACAAAACCAACCAAGACACACTCACACATCCTAAATAAATTGAAAGTGATATACAATCATAAATAATTTCAAATTAGGGAGGTCCAATAATAAGGTGGATAGTCTCATAAGATATTGATTACCTTCTCTTGAGGCACAAAGGAAATATAACTAAAAAATTATAATACATCACCAAACTAAGATGATAATAATTTAATAGAGACCCTAGATAATGAATTTCACTTATAAAAAATTTCCATAAATGATCAACAACTACCATAGGTATCCTAAGATCACCCCTTTTGGATGAAAGCCACCCCTATTAGTAGTCTATAATTTCCCATGTGATTTTCAAGTCACCCTAGCTATCACAGGATCAATATTTTTATTTGTGAAGTCATCAATTCTAAAATAGATAACTTTGGAGTACTACTATGCCTTGTTTGGATAGAGAAACCTTCAAAAAACATATTTTTATTTTGAAGAAGGCATAAGGATTCCAGAAATTCTACTATCCTAAATGACATCAAAATCAAATCGACAACCTTCCAAGCAAGTACAAATTACTAAAGGCTAAAAACTATAGCATTACAAACCAAGGTAAGCCAATAAAAATTTTGAACATAAAATATATCATAAAATCCTTATTGATGAGTTGTTACAAGATTGTTTGAGCCAATCATTACCTAGATTTTTAGGGTTCAATATACCATGTCTAAAAACCACGGAACAATAAAATTCATTTAAACTAAAATCACACTATTAATATTCATGAGAAAATATTCCTTTTAACCATTACAATACAATCATATATTAATGATCAAACTACCTCCTAACCTTTGAGATGAGTAAACAATATCATACAAATGATTCTATTTTAATCATTGCATAAAATATTGTTGGATTGTGCTGCCACAATAATGGGTTACACTTTTTGGGACATCTTGATTTTTGCCTGAAATCACATATTTTTAGATTTACCTCCGACCCAAATCAAGTCTCCTCTACACCTATCAAAATGCTGATAAAAAACCACTTTTGATTTACCTTTTGGGTGATCAAATGAATTCATTTAAAATTTATGTTTTGTAAGCCTATAGCCCTTATTATAAGCTTCCCAAAAAGTATAATTTTAAATATTTTTAATTTGATTATTATATTTATTTTTATTTCTTGTGAATGTAGGATTTTCAATGAACATCAAGTTCTTATTTCACACATATGAAGAAATAGAAAAATAAAGAAAAAAATTCTAAAAAATACATGTGCACTAGGTATTGATGTCCTTATTCCAACAAAAAAGAATAAGTTAATTCAAATGAATACAAAAAAAGTTATGTGTAAGTACACCTATGTCCAAATTATAATTACGCTGACTTGGAAAATTAATTAAAAAAAATGTAACAAAAAATTATGAAAAAATATCCATTCCCTAGATATTGGTGTGAAAATTTGTATTTTAAAAATTAGAATTTATCCTATCTATAAAAAAAGTTACGTGGGTCAAAGTAAACATCACTTTTTAAAAATGTTGATTAGTAGAAAAATAAGTTATTAAAAATTACATAAAATGATTCACAATTTATTTTTTAATTTTTTTTTTTAAATATAATTAGAATCTACACAAAATATCTAACAGATAACTAGTTTGATTCATCTTCAAAACCTTAATGGTTTAGCTGCTATAGGTGTAAGAAAGTGAATGTCTAGTGAAAAATCTTGATTTTAATGTCAAGTTTGGCCAAAAACTGTAACCCATTATTTTGAGATCATTAGAGAGCTTGTAATTGATATGTCTATTGGCAACATGAGCATGAGGTATGAATAAGTTGTATAGTATGCAAGTACAGTGTTGGCATTGATGTCAACATTATGGTTTGGCATGAAGATCGATGTGCAAACCATTTTATGTAGCATGAGCATGCATAAACATGTTAATCCAGTGCTTAGTTGCAAGAAGGTTTGATCCAATGCAAACAGTTGAAGTGGAAAATTGGTTAAGTGTCATAATAGTGTTTTCAGTGTATAGGACATCTGGTATTTTGGTCCGCATTGGTCCATCTTGAAGAATCCTACTTTGTAGCTTTAATGCAATTTTGTTGAATGCTAGAGGAATCTAAATCTAGATTTTCACATGTTATTTTTCTCTTTGGTGAAGAAGTTACGAATAATAGAATATCGGGTCTGTTGTTGACAATGGTTACCAATACAGGGTGTATGTTTTGGTGAGTCCACACTTCACCATAGAATGGTATCTTGTCTTGTGGATTTGTGGGAGTGTTTACAAGTGTCAATTGAGTCTGTGCTTTAAGTGGCGTGAATTTTGGAGGTTCATGTGTCCATTTATGGTTAATTAGTTGGTGAATTTTGATGTTAAGTATTCGCAAGTGTTGACCTAATATGATATGTGTATTGCAGAGGTTAAGTGTTTATCCATTATAAGGGTGATATTATAGGTCCACCTCGACCTATCTTATGCATTACAAGTTTGAATTAAGGCATGTGGTGTGTATGTTGAGCCAACAAGTTATATTTTACATGATATATCTAATTAGGCTAACCTAATTGATGTTGGGGATGAAATGGATATAAGTATAAGATCATTTCAGTGTTGGAAGGTGTGGATAGAGAAACACAAGTATTGTGGGTGAAAATTATGTGAAAGTAATGCGAGTGTAGAGCAAAGAAAAGTGCTAGAGTAGAATGATATGAAGTGTGTTGACTCTGTATATTGAGCTTCAGTGGAACTATATTCCATCATGTTGTAGATGCATTTGTAATGGTTCATTCTAGCTCTGTGCCACACCTCTCTTCTATCTTTCCTTCTTTTTGTGGGAAATGATTCTTCCTATAGTGAGCACTTCTATAATATCTTATAACCGGTTATAATATATTGTGAGCTAATCCTCGCCATAGTTTTTCCCTTTTTGGGTTTTCCATGTAAAAATATGGTGCTCATGTGTTATGTGGTTTTGATGGATGTTTTCATGCTTTCCTTTCTTATTGCAAATTGAATATGCTATGTGGAATGAATGTTTAAATGTTTAAGTGGTTTCAGGGCAGGGAAAACTTTAGTGGTGAATCTTTGCCAATTGGTGAATTCTAGGAATCAGCCAAGTCAAAATTGGTGAATTCTCACTCCGAATAGGGTGTCCAAATCACCCAGATTTTACAAAGTATAGGTCCAATGCATGTCCATTCGCCAATGAGTTTTTTTATGAGGCATATTTAAGCAACAAATTTTCCATTGTCAAACTACGCGTTTCAATTGGACCAACTAATATTTTCGCCTGGAATCGCGAAAGCATTTAATAAAACACCTACATATTCGCCAATACTATTAAAACAACATTGTATCAAGACCCATTTTGCCAATTAAAATTTACAAATAGTTGCTTGTGAAGACCTATTTCGCCAATTAAAATTTATAAAAAGTTGCTCATGAGGACCTATTTCGCCAATAAAATTAAAAATTAATTACATTTGAGGACACATTTCGCCTTGAAAATTACAACGTATCATTGTATAAGCACGCAGGATTCACAAATTTTTAATATACCATTTAAAAATCCCACGGAATTCACCAAATATGGAATCATGGATTGATATAAATATAATTGAAAGTGTCATTTATTCTTACACATTTTGTTTGGTTTTGAGGCTCTACTTCTCCATTTTGGAAGTCAGCAAAAGCCAAAAACGTAGACTTCAAAGGTGAGTGATCATTTCTTCATAGTGTTATTAGTTATAATCATAAGTTTTCTTTATCTCTTTTCCATTCTTGCTTCAACAAATTGAACCTTAGAAGTTAGAACCAAACTCTGAAGTTTCAAAGTTTTTGAAACCTCCGACCCACCAAGTAGAAAGATGACCAAGAAAGACTCAAGCAACTCAACAAAGTGAACCATCAACCAAGTCGGGGAATCAAAAAGTCATGAAAATTTAGAACTCCACAACAAGGTTATATAACTCTAAGGACTAGCGACTAAGTTTAGGAAAAGCCAAAAAAATTATATTATATTCCATGGTATTGAATTTGATATGTGATTTATTATTAATCCATTCCATGAAAAAAAATAAATACAATCAAAAGTTTCATTTATTCGAAAGTCAGCCAAAGCCGAAAACATAGACTTAAAGGTGAGTGATCATTTCTTCATAGTGTTATTAGTTATAATAATAAGTTTTCTTTATCTCTTTTCCATTCTTGCTTCAGTTTTAAAGATGATATTGAGTAGGTAATGGGATCTATATTATTATTCTCTGTCCTTAAACAAGAAGACATTTTTTTTCCAATTTTTGTTCGAAGTGAGAGGTGAATATGTTGAGCAAATCAGAGATCAATATGTCGAGCGACTCGAGCAGCAAGGGTAAGGCTTCTGTCGCTCCTCAGGGTGGTGAAGAGACTCCTGCTGCTTCTTAGACTCCTTTCGCTCCTCAGGGTGGTAAGGCTCCTGCCGCTCCTCAGGGTGGTGAAGAGACTCCTGTCACTTCTCATAATCCTTCCGCTCCTTAGGGTGGTAAGGCTCCTACCACTCCTCATACTCCTGTCGCTTCTCAGGGTGGTGAAGCAACTCCTGCCACTCCTCAGGCTCCTCAGGGTGGTGAAGAGACTCCTGTCGCTCCTCAGGGTGGTGAAGAGACTGGGAGGCCATCAAAATTCCCAATAATTAGACGTACCATACCATCTTACTTTGCAATTGCCAAAGCTTCTGATCCATCAGGTCAAGATAGAGCTACATCATCAACTGTTCTACCAAATATTGGTAGCATTCCCAATACCTCACCGCCATTAGAATGTCAAGTTGAGATTGTCATTGATTTAAATCAAAATGTATCAAATTAGGATAGCAATACCGTAGAAGATGTTCCAAGTGATACCCTAGGCACAGTTAGCCAGAATGAGATAATTGACTTGGATGAGGATGATGATGTTGGCAGCAAGAAAAGGAAAAATAAACCAAAAAGGGGGCACGAGTGGGAAATGACAAGGATTTTTCAACTTGGTTGGTTGTCAAAATACCCATTCATGGCACCAGTGGGGATTGGCAATGCAAACAATATTGAAAAGGAAACATTGGCCAAATGTAAGATTTGTAGTTGGAAATGTGGAAGAGTCAAGACGTTGCAGCTAAAGATTGACACTATAGAAAAGCATATCGGTAAAGTTTATGAAAACCAAATCATAAATGGAAAGGAAGAATCAGTCATACGATGGAAATCAAAGGAAGAATGTCTTCATGTTAAGTATGTCGTGGATTATGAAGAGCATGAAAAAAGAATGTCAAACATTGTTGCATGTAAAGGTACACTTGAGGCTCAATTTGGAAAAGCAATGGAAGGAGCAAATCTATCAAAAACTGTTCAAATGAGTGTTGTTTTTCATATTTTGTCTAGAGGGCATCCTATGACAGACTACCTAGAATATTTTGGTTTATTATCTTATTTGAATGTTCCTCACTATCCCTTGCCACATTGGTCTGTAAACATTGGATAGGGTTGGGAAAACTGTCCTGCTGTAGTGGAAAATGAAGATTTAAAGGATAAAGTAAAAGAGTCAAATTTCATTGCATTATATTTAGATGAAGTTACTGCGGTAGACAATACTTCTTGGGTCTATATGCATTTGTATGTACTATACAACAACATACTTCTACATTATCAAAAGTCAAAAATCTAGTCCGCGAGATCCACGCATACTTCTACTGAAGTCCTAAACGTTTCAAAAAAATTTCAAAATTTTGTTGAGGGAATAACACCAGGAAACAAGCTTTTCAAGGATGTCGATACCAGATGGATCTCCCTACATGGACTAGCGCAACGAGTTCTTTCAGAATATCAATCTTTGATTGGAGTGATGCACAAGCATCATAGCACAGTAGACAAAGCCCCTGACCTCTTACATAGGTTAAGAGATATAGAGACACTCTTGACTTTAACTAGTCTTCTCCCCATGCTGGATGTGATGAACGAGCTTGTGAAGAAAGCCCAAGACAAAACTATGTATATTAATGAATATGCCAATCTACGTAAACTTACATGCTTGGCCCTCGATCATCTATATCTAGATCTAACACAAGATGGCCCAAATTATTTCATGTGGAAGAAAATTACTGATTTGAATGATCTTGATAATTATTTACAGTTTAATGCAAGTGCGAAATTATGCATTTGTGTACGTGGATATGAGATACAAATGTACCAATGTACCAATGTAAGACAACCAGGCGCTCTAGCAGAGAAGTAGCTATTAACTAGGAAGATTTTCAAGGAATTGTTAAATCTGTTGGTGATGATTTGAAGGAAATTGCAAAATATATTTCCTCAAAGATTCGTGAAAGATTCCCTTGACATGAAATACTTGAAGCCATGAGTATTGTGTATCCTCAATTTTGGGCAAACCGAGATAACCCCACATTTTTTCATGCTCAGGTAAAAATCTTGATCGAACAATTTTCAAAAACTGTAGCATATAATGAGCAGAAAATAGAAAGAATTTTAGATGAAGCTAAGCTTAGAAAACAATGTGGGAGTATAGCAACATCTATGAGGGACCAATATAAATCCATGGGCAAGGACAAGGCCTTTGAACCAAGATCAATAAAAAAGGTTTGGACAAGCTTAAGTCAGAGTGAAATATTGTGTGGTTCGATATCAGAATATTTCAAACTTTTTGATTTATGTCAAACAATGATATTGGGGTTGGTGGAGGATGAGAGAGTTTTCAATACATTGGGGTTTTTGAAATCAAAGTTAAGAAACACACTAGACAAGAATTTGAAAAATTGCTTGAGGATGAAAGGAACTGCGTATAATGTCAAAAATTTTCCTTTTGAAAGGGCACTCACAATCTAGAGGTCCAAATGTGAAAGAAGAGGGGTTGGGTTGTGCAACACTCCAATTCCAAAGGCTGGTACTGGTGGCACTGGTAGGCAATGGGACTCAGACATCTGACATTGACAAAAATGACACAATGAATGTTGAATTTGAGACACAGTCCGAAGAAAATGAAGAGCAGACTTGGAATCAAATTCAAGATGACTCTTTTACTTTATCTTATGATGAACTTCAAATTGAGGACCCCCAGTCCATTTGGGAAATGGAAGAGATTCAAGAGAATTAGTAGCTTTTAGGTATTTATATTGCAATTCATGGATCCCAAGATCAGATTCCATTATTCCATACTATAGTTGATGATATTTTATATTGTATTCAATGAAATTGTGAACCATTGCACTTCATGATATTTTATTTTATATTGCACTTCATGAATCATATTCCAAAGTCAAATTGTAGTTGATGATATTTTATGTTGTATTCCATGAAATTGTGATATTTTATATTTTATATTGTATTTTATATTTTACATTAGTCTGTACATAGCATGCTTTTGGAAATTCTTGAAAAGACAACTCAAGTTTAGTCCATACATAACATTCAATGAGATTTTAGATGATGGTGCCTTTGAAAGGAAAGATAAGTCCATAATGTCGCATGGTCGCTAAAACTTGGAACCTTAGAACCAAAGTCTGAAGTTTCAAATTTTTCCAAACCTCCGACCCACCGACTAGAAAGATGACCAAGAAAGACTTGCAACTCAAAAAATTGAACCATCAACCATGTCAGGGAATAGGAGAGTTATGAAAATTTAGAGCTCTGCGACAAGGTTATAAAACTTTGAGGGCTAGTGACTAAGGTTAGGAAAAGCACCAAAACCGCTCTCTTCACCAAACTTAGTAGTTGGTCGATTCTACAAAAGAATATAAAAGTAATGGAAAATCCTAACCTGGGAATTGGGCATTCCAGCAGGTGACTAACATCTTCTTATGGTCGTTCATTTACATTGTCAAACCAGGGAACGTATACTTGAAATGGAGCGGCACTGTATGTGCACTAAGAACCAGTTTTAGTCACAATTTACCAGAAATAAATGCTTGGAAGGAATTCTACTTATGCTGCAAGAATGTAATGTAAAGTCTTCTTAACTTAATCATAACTTAAGCAAAGCAGAAATCATGACAACTATTACTAAGAAACAAACTATGAACTGGCCTTATGCTGCAGGAACAAACACAAGGATGGATTCCCGATGCTGTAGGAACAATATAAGACTGAGTTTGTGCTGAAACCTTCAAGAATGAAATCTAACTTATAATCAATAGAAGATAAATAACTAACTACAAATACTCACTAAGTGGGCCCCCTTAGCAAGCATCAACCAGTTTATGCAAGAATTGAACTCAAAACTTCATCAGCTTTTATTCATAAACTTGGAATCATATACATTGATTGTTCTGCTTGTAAGAAAACTAACATAAAACACCATTTATCATTAAAATACTAACTTTAACACACTCTGTTCTGGTTCACTCATGCAGGCAGAACACTTATTTATATTAGAAAAGCAACTACCTAACTCTAACAGAGAAAGACATGGACATAAATGCATCCTGAAATTGAGGAACAAACTTCTCATAAATGAAGGCATATCTGTCCAACACGATTAAGAGAGAATTTAGTATTCCACTCTTCCTACATTAATGATCATTTAGATTTCCTCCCAACGAACCGATCAAAGAGTCTTTGCTGGAACAACTTCCTCGATGCCGTGCTGGAAATGGACTTTACTGCAGGGCCGAGATTTGCTGTGCTTTGACTCATTCATGCTTCCTTCAACAACCTGCGATGCACATGGCAACAAAAGTGAAATAAATCATTCATGGAAAATAACATGATACACATTCATTAATCACATATTAAATCCATTTCATTATCCAAAAGCCACATGCATTATATCAGTCATTCGGGAGGTCAATCAGGGTAATTAATACATACACATAGAGATGTTAAGCTGCATGAATATAGGAATATGTTACTATAGGATACTACTCGATTTTGGATAAAAAAACTTTAATCAAAGAGTTAAAACAACCATTAGCAATAAGAGTAAAGGTATTAAAAATACATCATAATATTCAAATTATGAGCATATTTCGAGCTCATCATTTGCCCCCTACTTATCCTAATGATGGTCCTCCAGCATTAAGCTTTCTAGTTGTTTCTCTAAAATCAGTAGTAGTAGTATGGCCCTGTAATGAAGTTTTGAATTTGTAGTAGAAACCTCTGAAACTTTGCCATCTCTCATACCTACGAGTTTCTGCATCCTCATTAACATCTGTAGCCCAATAAGGGTAAAGTGGCCACATCAAAAATGGAGGTCGAAATGTTAATGGTAACCATAACTCAAGCCTTCTCTGGAGACCAAGCTACATATACTTCTCTATCCTTCTGATGGCTGCCTTAAAGTTTAGAGGGCTATGAGGCTCATATTTCCTTAGACCAACAACTAGTTTTTCCCATCTTGCTTCAATTCTAGAAGATGAAAGCTTCCAAAACAAATATGTTTAGTCTTTGAACTCATCATACACCTGCTTCTTGATATCAAATATTTTCATTCTTTCTATCTGATCATTGAATCCATACACAACAGTAAGCCAAGTTCTCAAAATTATGTGGGGAGCTAAGCTTTCAAGTCGCAGTGGAATAGGTTCATTCCTTTCAGCCTCTTCATAAGCCTCTAATTGTCTTCCATAGTTAGTTTCATTGGCTGCCCAAGACATGAGTGACCTCAGATGAATGTCACCAATATAGAGAAGCAGATTCCACTCTGTTTCAAAGGGAATTAACAAACCATGCAAATAAAACTCACACAAAGAATTTTTCAGCCAATTGGGTGCTACTTGATATGCATCATAAAATTCCTTAGCTGTGTGAATGACAGGGTCTAATTTTTTTGAAATTCTCATCAATTGGAACCAAAAAAATTGCTCTTTAAGGCACATAGCTTATACCCTAGGTGGTGGTCTACATTCCATTATTTTACCAGTTATCTTCACCATTTCATCCATTTTCTCTTTCATTTCTTGAATTTCATGTTTTTGTCTTTCAATTTCCCTTTTCAATTTCTTCTTTTCTTCTTCCCAAAGACTTTGTTGAATTTCAGTTCTAGCTAAATGGAGGAAACTCAAAGTTTGAAATGTAACAGGCCTCCATGTACCTAAGATATTCCAAATATTCAATCAATAATGTCCTTTTATAAACAACCAATGCTTGACAAGTTTTAGGGGGTAATAGGGTTTCATTAGACACTTCAGATTGTTCAAGTTGTTCTTTCTCTTGCTACAGGATGGACTCCTGTTGCTGCTCAGAAGGAGATTGTGTTTCTTCTGAAACTTGCCTAACTGCTTCAACCAATTCATCAAGACTTGGCATCCCCCTTTCATTACCACTACCATGTTGTGCTTCCTCAACTTCAACTGTCTCAGTTTGCACTTCCCTAGGAATAACATATGGAATTTGTGAAACATTCTTAGATACATTATGAGAAACATCATGACTGAATTCTTCAGATTCCTCAAGAATTACTATAATTTCAGGTTGAATGGAGGTTGAGGTAACTTTTCACTGTTTCCTTGATGAAACTCTTTTTGGAAATGTTTCTAAAGTAACGGCTGCAGGAGACACTTTCGTGGCTTTTCTCTTTCTAACCTTCCTAGAGGATTCAGACTCAGTAGGAGAAGATGATAGTGAAAGTGTAGTGGCAACAGGTGTTGCTGTAGGAGAAACTGCTATAGGGGAAGATGCTGTAGGAAAGAGTGGAGTAGAACGTTTTCTCTTTTGAACATGAGGGTTAGATTCTGGGGTTTGTTCTGCCCTAGATGATTCTCCTACCTTCGTTTTCCCTTTTTCTTTTCTACCAACAAACCTGGTTTGTACTTGGGTAGAGGGCTCTGGTGTGGCGGCTGCAAGACTAAGTGCTGTAGGAGAAAATGATTCTTGCTCTACTTCCCTACTTATAGATTCTACTCTCTTTTTCTTTTTCTTGTGCTATGCAGGCAGTGCTTTAGGAGGCTCTGGAGGTTGCAGACCCTTATGGGCAACAAATTCTTACCAAGATAGGGGTGATACATCCCTCAGGGAACGCTCGATCAAGAATTTAATAAGGGCATGAAGGGCGATAGAGTTGTCCCTACCCCTCTGGGTTTCATGGGCACTATGTTTCAAAAGGTTTAACAAAAAAATTGAAACATTGATAGCTAAACCGTGCCTCATATGACTCAATAGTTTAAAATGATAGGAATGCAAATAGGAAAAACGTCCCTCACAAGAAAAGTACTTGATTATGAAGGTGACATATTTTGAGTATGGAGGAGGTAGTGACACCCGTTTGCATCCTTGTTTGGAAACCTCCAAGGGTCCATCTGTGGGTATTGTGATTTTTTCCCTAGTAGAGACAACATCTCTCCTTGAAGAAAAATTTTCTCCTACCGACAGAAGCCCAGTTACTTCTACAATCCGCTCTTCTGTAATGGCTACTATCAAACCCCACACTGTAGCTTCTCCCTCTGAAAGAGTTCTCAAAAACTCACCTGCAGCTTCCTCATTAAAGGAATCTATTCTTAGAAAATAATTCAGCCAACTGCAATTGTTGAATGTCTGAACTGCTTGAGGATTTTGCGTCAAGGGTTCATGAGTTGCAGGCTCATGTCTTACTAACTGGCCACCCATATTCACAAATTATCCCTGCTGAGATTCCTGAAACTCAAACTTCTTCTGAAAATTCAAAAAACTTCTTCTACCCTGCTTCTTTCTGCCCAGCTGTCACTTTTCTTTACTTTTCCAAGAATGACACAAAGGATAATTGCATGAAATGATTGTTAAAAACTACTCAAATCAAACAATTAATTGTTGTTTAGGATGAAAGCACATAGTTGTACTTGGTAAGTACAAGAAAATAAAAATATCTTAACAGTTGTGACAGTGGCATAAGAAAAAGTGAAAATAGATTATCCCTGCCCCCTACTAAAAATTTGGCATGTGTCCACACATGTGCAAAAGGATAGGTGAAGAACAGGCAATAATGACTAATATGTACATAGCAATTAATGAATAAATGAAATAAATAAATGATGTGACAATAAAATATATCACGTACCTTGTCATAAGTGCTCGTACATGCTGGGAAATATCACAACTCAGCATGAAATGACGGCTGAAATTGAAACCATAAATGAAGGCGGTATGACAGGATGGATGACATGGATGGGTGACGTGGAAGAAGAGGAAATGAATGGTGGTGATGGATGAAAAACGAAGAAAGTGGCTTCCTTAAAAAGGAAACCTTTATTATGGGCATGCAACATAGAATTTTAAAGCGATACTGCAGGAGAAAGGCCGAAGCCTTTTGCTGCAGGAAGATCAGTGGCCTCATCCGAAACAAACTGCTTCATAAATTCTTCTTTGGACGCTGGCTTATGATATAACCTAAGATGGTGTCCATTAACTAGTAGCTTGAATCAGACATGATCTATTATAGCTAACTAACCTGAACCATTATCAAACACATTTTCTATTTCATAAGGACCAAGCCATCTTGTGGTGAGTTTACCTTGATTTTCCTTATACTTGGAATCATAGAGCAGGGCCCAATCACCGACAGAGAATTGCTTAGTTCTGATATGGTGGTCATGCCATTTTTTTTTTGCTACTGGATAGCTTTAGTATGTTGTAGGGCAACTTTCCTTATCTCATCCAATGCATTCAGTTGCAGGAGGTGTTCCTTTTGAGCTTCTGAAATATCAATGTTAAGCTGGAGAGCAGTCCTTAAGGTCTTATGCTCAAACTCTATTGGCAACATGGCAATTTTTCCATAGAGTAACTCAAAAGGAGTGAACCCTATAGTTGTTTTCCATGTTGTCCTATAGGCCCAGACTACTTTAGGAAGGCGACTGCTCCAATCCTTCTTATGTAATTGTATTGTCTTAGTAAGGATTTCCTCAATTTCTCTATTGGTAACCTCTGCCTGACCATTGGCTTGAGGGTGATAGGGGCTAGACTTTATGTGCCTAATCTTGTAATCATTCATCAATGCAGTTATTAAGTTTGATGTAAACTGAGCTCCTTGATCAGTAACAAGTTCTCTTGGGACTCCAAACTGAGTAAAAATCTACTCATATAGGAACTCAACAACTTTATTGTCACGGGCATGTGTCATTGCTTGCACTTCCACCCACTTGGTTACATAGTCAGTGCAAACCAAAATATATGATTTCCCATTGGATGGAGGATCAATAGGCCCAACAAAATCCATGCCCCACTTGTCAAAGGGACTGTCTACCACTTGAGGATATAGGGGCATTTCGTCAGACTTTGTTGGTCTCCCCATGCGTTGACATCTGTCACATTTTCTGGTGTAGGCTGCAACATCTTTGTGTAGTGTGGGCCAATAGTATCATGTAGCAAACACTTTCATAAATATTCTCTTGGCTGCAAAGTGCCCACCACATGGCTCATCATGACAAGCATGCAAAATGTCATAGGTCTCATCTTCCCTAACACACCTTCTCATGACTTGGTCAGGTCCTATGTAAAATAAATAGTCTGTAATCCATAAAAAGTTAAAACTTTTCTCTACCAACAATTTCTTTTCCTTTGGTGAGAAGTGGGCTGGGATTTTGTTGGCTACTAAATAATTTGCAATATCTGCATACCATGGAGTTTGAGCAGCAATAGAAAACATATGTTTATCAGGAAAACTATCATCAATTACCTCAGGGGTGGCAGGTGTAGTTGTTTGAAGTCTTGACAAGAAATCAGCCACCACATTAGCCCGACCTGGCTTATCAATAACTGTGATATCAAATTCCTGTAATAATAGGAGCCATCTTGCTAATCTACCAGATATGACAGGCTTATTCATGAGGTACCTTATTGCCGCATGATCTGTATGGAAAAATATTTGGTAACCAGTGACATAATGTCAAAACTTGTTCAGGGCATACACAACTGCTAGCAATTCTTTCTCTATGACAATATAGTTTAATTCAGGGCCTTGAAGATTTTTGCTAACGAAATATATGGCATGCTCTATAAAATTCTCTTTCTATCCTAAAACTACCGCTATGGCATAATCAGAAGCATCTGTGTGTATATGAAAGGGTAGACTCCACTTCGGTCCTTGAAGAACAGGTGCCTGAGTAAGTAAGTTCTTAAGCTATAGGAAAGATTTGTCATATGCCTCAATCCAGTTAAATTCAAAATCCTTAGTCAATAAGGCATATAATGGAATGGCTATTTTGCTATTTTGCTGAAATCTTTGATAAATCTTCTATAATATCTAGCATGTCTTAGGAAGCTTCTAACATCTTTTTGTTTCATAGGTGTTTGCAAAGTTAAAATGACTTCTACTTTTGTAGGATCAACTTGAATTCCTACTTGAGAGATATGATGGCCTAAAACAATTCCCTCTTGCATCATCATAAAAAATTTCTCACTATTCAAAGACAAATTTTTTTCCTTACATCTTTTCAACACTTTCTCCAAATTTGCTAATGTTTCTTCATAAGTAACTCCATAAGTGGTGAAGTCATCCATGTAGATCTCCATAGAATCATTAGAAATGTTAGCAAAAATACTGATCACTACCCTTTGAAATGTTGTAGGTGCATTACACAGGCCAAAAGGTAAGACAGAGTAGGCAAAAGTGCCCCATGGACTGGTAAAAGTTGTTTTTTCTTGATCTTCAGGGGCAATTCTAATTTGATTATACCCACTATATCCATCCAAAAAGGAGAAATACT
This sequence comes from Sequoia sempervirens, assembly GCA_007258455.2. NCBI lineage: Eukaryota > Viridiplantae > Streptophyta > Pinopsida > Cupressales > Cupressaceae > Sequoia > Sequoia sempervirens. The sequence continues at coordinate 19,579 of VDFB02321183.1, forward strand.
TTTTATCAGACAATGAGTCTAGCACTTGGTCAACAAATGGCAGTGGAAAGTGATCCTTTTTAGTTGCTGTGTTCAGCTCCCTGTAGTCTACACAAACTCTCCATTTTTTACCTTTTTTAGGAATAATCACCAATGGAGATACCCATTGACTATCTGAAATGGGGTAGATAAAACCAGCATCAAGCAATTTTTGGAGCTCTTTTTTAACTATTTCCTTGAGTGTTGGGTTTATCCTTCTTTGAGGGTACCTAACAGGTGAACATTCTTCCTTAATGTAGATTCTATGAGTAAAAAGTTGAGGATCTATTCCCTTCATATCCCCATAATCCCATGCAAAAGCTCTATGTTGGTCTTGCAGCATTGTGACTAGGGCAGTTTGTTGAGATTAAGGAGCTTATTATTGATGTTCAGACAACGGCCTGGAGACAGTTCTACTTGCTTGGTAAGATCATTTATGGAGGCTGCTGATAAAGGTGGTGTCTGTATTTCATGTGGAAGCAAATTGTGATAAACTGTAGGAAATTTAGGTGTTAGGCTCTCAGGATTCAGTTGCTGCAGGAAACACTACTGAAGACAGCTATCTGGAACATATGGGCTACTCAGATCAGAGTTGGACTGCAAAATGTGTAAAATCAGGCCATCCTGACTCTGAAGCTAGGAAAATGGATTAGTTTGCAGCATCATTAGCTGAGCCAATGAATTGAATTCTTTAGTTTCCTCTCCTAAATTTGGCCAAATTGGTTGAGACAAGTCTGGCTAAGGCTGGGCAGGTGGGTATAAAGCCAATTTCTTTCTTGACTGACCAGCAGAAATTGTCATGTCTCCTGAACGAAATCCTATAAAAGTATCAGTAGTGGCTAACCATGGTCTACCTAGGATGATAGGATATCCTCCCAAAGTTGCCTTAGTGGACAATATGGTGAAATCTGCTGGGTATTCCCAAGACTCAAGGATGACAATGACATCTTCTACCACTCCATCAGGTATTACTCTGGAACTATCAACAAGCTGCAGGACGGTAACTGTAGACTGAATGGTTAGGATATTCAAATACTTCATAGTATGTTTGGTCATTACATTGATGGTTGTACCAAGGTCAATCAAAACATTCTTTACTATCTGGCCATTAATATTTATTTTTACCACAAGACTCCTAGGGTTATTATATTTTGGAATGACTACCTTCCCTAACATAATATCTGCCAACTGTCCTAGAACATGGATAGTTTGGGGATCCTTTTTCTTTCTTTCTGGTTTCTTTAAACATGCCTCCTTAATGGCTTTTCCATAAATTGGGACATCTTTAATGGCTTGAAAAAGGGGAATTTGAATGTGTACATTCTTTAGCTAATCCAAAATATCAAAGGTAGGCTCTTCCATAGACTTGGATGTAGTAATTTGCAACCTCTGAGGAAAAAGCGGTTTGGCCTGATGCTACAAGACAGGCTCCTTAGAGACAGTATCTGATATAGGTATATGTTCTGCAGGATCAGTAGGTTGTTCAGAGGCAGAGTCTGGAATCTCTGTAATTACAGGTAGCTGTGGAGCAAGGAGAGTGGTTCTAGACCTGAGATGGATATCATTAATATTCAGGGCATAAGCTAGATACTGATTTGCTTCTGTAAAATACATAGGTTGTTGTTGCTACTGCTGCTTATTATTAGGATTTGGAAATGGTTGAGCAAGTATAGGCATTTGTTTTGGAGGGCCAATATTTGTTGCAGGTGCTGCAGGAGGTGGCATGCGGAATGAAGGTTGTGGCTACTGAAGCTGCAGGGATCCAGGGGATTGGTTTTGCCATTGCTGAGAACCTCTCCATTGAGGATTTTGCTGCCAATTACCTTGGGGTGGAGTCCATTGTCCTTGTGGCTGCTGCCAACCTCCTTGAGGAGATTGCCATTGAAGACTCTAATAGTTAGGTCAGTGTGGTTGAAAAGTATTCCAAGGTGGTGATGGGCCATATGTAGGTTGCCATTGGTTATTGTAATTAGAATAAGGATTACCAAAAGTCAAAGGGTCTTGAGGCATACCTTGTCTTTGAGCCCATGGTCGCCTTTGTGAAACAAAGAATACTTGGTCATCATCACCCTCTACTATCTTAAAATCAATAGGTAATTGCTTAGCCTCTAGGTTAGCCACCATCTTATATCTGTAGTCATGTTTCTTCTATCTACAATGTGGACAAAACTCAGCCAAGATTGCTTCAGCTTCCTCATGTTTCTTCTGAGCTTGCATAGTATCCAACTGTGTAGCCATGTTGTTTATGATATCCTGCTTGAAATTAGACAACAAATGTGTGATCTCCATCCGTGAAACTCCATTAGTAGAAGGCTTTTCCACTGTGGCTTGATGACCTCTACCCAAGTTCTTAACAATTGGTCGAGAGTAGTTGTGACATATTTTCTTGATATCATCCCAAGGCACTTGGGTTATATCTCCTCCTCCCATCAGATTGAGGGCATCTATACAGGTGTCATTGATTCCCCTTAGAAAAATTAGTTTATGAGATTCTTCATTGAGAGTATGGTCTAAATTCTTTTTCAGGGAAAACAAGAATCTTGAGATATAGTCTTCCAGGCTTTCATCCTCCTTTTGTTGAATTCTGAATATATCATCACCCTTACTACCACTCTTACAATATTCCTTGTATTTCTCAAGAAATTTTGTTTGCATAGCTACCCAACTATCAACAACACCCCTTCCCAAACTCATAAACCATCTAAGAGCTCCCTCCTTCAAAGTAGCAGGAAACAACTTCAACCTGTGAGCATTTGAAGTGTAATCATAGTTGCGACAGAGGATGTCAAACTCAAACAAGAAAGTGTCTGGGTCCTCTGTAACTAGTCCATAGAACTTGGGAAGTAATGAAGAAGGAATATTTTTAAGGTTATCATTATCTTGCTAAGCAATGATTGGGAATTCAAAAGCAAGAGGTTGATTAGGTGGATTACGTGCCATATTTTCTTGATGGAGTATCAAAGTAAATGGATTTTCTTGAGGTTCTTCGTCAGTTGGGGAAAATAGCAATTCAACAAGTAGGTTTTCAGCAAATGGATTGATATCTTGGTCTCCTCCTTCCTCAAATAGATTATAAGCTGGTTCAGAATTGTTATCAATAAATGGAAGGTTAGGGAGGAATCTTCCCAGAGCATCTCTTCTTCTATGCATGCAATAGAATTAACAATAAATTGAAAGAATTTGAATTTTTTTGAATAAACACACTAAACTATTGCTAACAATGACTATGACAGGTTCTTAGCTTGACACTATCCTTGGCAACGGTGCCAAAAATGGTCGATTCTACAAAAGGATATAAAAGTCATAGCAAATCCTAACCTGAGAATTGGACATTCCAGCATGTGACTAACATCTTCTTATGGTCGTTCATTTACATTGTCAAACTAGGGAACATATACTTGAAATGGAGCGACATTGTATGTGCACTAAGAACCAGTTTTAGTCACAATTTACCAGAAATAAATGCTTGGAAGGAATTCTACTTATGCTGCAGGAATGTAATGTAAAGTCTTCTTAACTTAAGCATAACTTAAGCAAAGTAGAAATCATGACAACTATTAATAAGAAACAAACTATGAACTAGCATTATGCTATAGGAACAAACATAGGGATGGATTCCTGATGCTGCAGGAACAATATAAGACTGAGTTTGCACTGAAACCTTCAAGAATGAAATCTAACTTATAATCAACAGAAAATAAATAACTAACTAAAAATACTCACTAAGTGGGCCCCCTTAGCAAGCATCAACCATTTTATGCAAGAATTGAACTCAAAAATTCATCTGCTTTTATTCATAAACTTGGAATCATATACATTGATTGTTCTACTTATAAGAAAACTAACACAAAACATCATTTCTCATTATAATACTAACTTTAACACACTCTGTTCTGGTTCACTCACGCAGGAGGAACACTTATTTATATTAGAAAAGAAACTAATTACCTAACTCTAACAGAGAAAGACATGGACATAAATGCATCCTAAAACCGAGGAATAGACTTCTCATAAATGAAGGTATATATGTTCAACACAATTAAGAGAGAATTTAGTATTCCACTCTACCTAGATTAATGATCATTTAAATTTCCTCCCACCGACCCGGTCAGAGAGTCTTTGCTGGAACAACTTCCTCGATGCCGTGTTGGAAATGGACTTTACTGCAGGGCCAAGATATGTTGCGCTTTGACTCGTTCATGATTCCTTCAACAACCTGCGATGCACATGATGACAAAAGAAAAAGAAAGCACGTGTGGAAAATAAAATGATACACATTCATTAATCACATATTAAATCCATTTCATTATTCAAAAACCACATGGATTATATCAGTCATTTGGGAGGTCAAATAGGGTAATTAATACAAACACATAGAGATGTTAAGCTGCATGAATATAGGAATATGTTACTACAGGATACTACCTGATTTTGGATAAAAAACTTTTAATCAAAGAGTTAAAACAACCATTAGCAATAAGAGTAAGGAAATTAAAAATAAATCATAATATTCAAATTATGAGCATATTTCGAGCTCATCAGTAGCAATGAAACTAACCAAATCCATCATTCCAATTCCAATAATAGATAATCCACAACATGAATTCATATAAATGTTTTAGTGGATATGCTAAGTAGTCATGCAGATTGAGTATTGATGTGTGAATTGTAATGCAATTTCACTAAGATTATGGATGCCTGGAATTAAAATCACCTTATAGTTCATATTTTAATTTTGTTAAAAGTAAAACTTGAGCATGTGCTCAGGGATTTATCACTCAACTCAATGCTTATTAGATTAATAACATATTAACAATAGTATTAGTAGCATATACAACAATTAACATAATAACAAGTGTATCTATAAGTTGAAACCACTACCAGACTTTTTCTTCAAATGATATAATAAATAATACAGATAATTGAACACCAATAGATTACTGAAGTCTGAATTTGAGCTTTTTAAATTAATTATCATTGTATCACATGAAGGAATACATAGAGACATTGGAAATGCAAAATATTGCTTAAAGACAACTCTGCATAGAGCTGAGTTGGAACTTGGAAACTCATATTATCAAAAGTTAAATCACTGCATCACCTTTTCTAGCAACTTCCACTCTTCAGGTGTTGGAATTGTCATTTGTTCTAACTGATGTTTGACTTGAAGATTTGTTAACAATTCATGATTCAAATTAGAACCTGTCTTGGATTCTTTAGTCAATTTTGTATTCAGCGTTAGTAATGGTTTGATGGAATCCAAATAGGTCACCACATCTGGGTTCTAAGAAAATTGGTCCAAATCAATCTTCCTTGCATCCTCCATCTTCTTTCTAAAATCATTCCATCCAACAAGTTGCTCATTTGTGTCAAAAGCCTTTGGTAAACCAAGCTCAGTGAAGTTCCTTAACGTTTCATCCACCTTCTTCATCTTGTTTACAACCAAATGCAAATATTTATCTGTTTCACGCATTCTCAAACACTTTTCAATGACAAATGACGTCATTGATGTAGTAAGCCGATTAGTAATCCCTTTTGATTTCAAAACATTGTCACTAGATTTGTAGACAGTTTGTTGAATTTGATTTGCTGATTTCTCTAATGCTAGCACATTTTTGTTCTCCATTAAATATTTGTTGAGCTTCTTATGATGTTGTCTGATAGCATCAATCAATTGAAACATGTCACACAAATGATCAATCCCCTACATTATTTCATCCCAGATCTTTTGTTTCATATGCCTCATTGTTTCTCTACAAAATGAAGATAACTTATTTTGACAAGACTTAATTCTTCATGAGTTTCCAGCCTCCAGCCTCCTGCCTCCAATTCCTTTCAGCTTTCTTTTTTCTCCCACTTGTACTCCCACCTGTATTTCCCTATTTAAATGTTTAGTCTCAAAAGATACTTTTTCAAAGTGATTCTTTTCCCAAATGTTCTGTTGCTCCTCATCCCAGTTCTCCTTGTTTTGAAGCTCCTGTTCACTTGCGTTCTCTTCACCCTGGCCTTTGCTTGGTCTCTGTTTTGTTAATGAGTAAATTTGTCTTTCATTCTGGCCATTTTGCACCGCCAGTTTTCAATTTCTGTTAAATTCAAGCTCAAATTTCACTGAGTTCTGCAAACTTTTTCTCTCTCATTCCGCTTCAACAAATGCAATTTTTTCTCATTGCCTCCTGTTTTGTACTTCACAGTCCGAAAAAATCCAATTGAAACTGTTCACCTTAGAATTCAGATGGAGCCATCTGATTTGCTATTAGTCTATTTTGAACTATGGGAACAAGAAATGTGTACTCCATGATTTCTTTACTTGTGTCAAATGTGGGTAATACCATGGTTGTTGCAGGCTCTGAAATTAGAGCAGACACACTCTCCATCAGTTGCTTCTTTTCTTTTTATTCAATTCTGATTTCTTTTTAAACTCTTCAATGTAATCAAAACCCGGGGATGCAGGAACAATGGAATGCTTGAATGGAAAAGGAATAGGAGTACTTGCACTTGCTAATGATGTCACAGCCATACTAGTTGGCATTGGGGGAGTGCCTAGAAATAACTCCTTTGTGGTGGATCCACTAGTAGTGTGACTTGGAGTTGGACCTATCAAAATACTTTGCCTCTTCTGTATGCCTTGATTGCCTGGTGTTTCTATGGTATATTGTGTTGTCCTTTTGTGTTTAATTTGCTATTGTAGCACATGTTGACCACTACTATTACTACTACCCATACCATTTCCACCAGAGGCAGTGCTTGTTGCACTAAGCCCTCCACCATGGGCATGTTCTAGTTGTGATTGTGTCTGACCATGAGGATGAGGATTTGAACTTGAAGCTCTAACAAATTGACCTATATACCCTAGGTCTACCTTTTCACCTCCAAACCCAAGGCCAGATTTATCAACTAGTTTTCTATGCTCTACATCTATTACTATCCAAGGCCTTGTCTTTGGGACCCCAAAGGACCACCTTCATAACCCCATTTTTTTAGCTATGGCTGCTCCTGTAGTAAATGCTTCTTTTGTGGCCTCACTTAAACCAAGTTTGAAATTGACATGGCTTTCTTCTTGCCTATCATCATCACTTTCTTCATCTTCTTGTTCATTCAGATGCTCTATATTCCATAATTTGCTAAACTCAAGATCTTCTTCGTTATCTCCATACTTTGCAAGAGCTCTTGGATCACCTAGGTCCTTCCTCATAGACCAAAAGGCAGTAATTTTTTATCGTGACTAGTTTTTTTCTGTAACTTCCTTCTCTAGAGAATTTGGCATTTTTACTCTACTAGATGGTTTATGACCTTTTTCATAAAAATTGTTGTACCTCCTAATCGTCTTTTGATGCAATGCCATAATTTCTACTAACAATTGTTCAAAAGAAATACCATTCTCAGCAACACTTTTCTCCATTGCTACTTTGACCTCATCCCAAGAATCCTTGTTTCTCAAGTTTTCAAGCAAGGGTTTACTTTGATGTTGAATTCTACTGCCAACATTCTTATTGAGCACAATCATTGATTTAATGGTGTCACATGGATCATATTGCTAGTGACAGATAGCATCAAAATAAAAAAAATTCAAAATATCATGTGCCACACTAAATTCTTTTCTCTCGAATGTCATCCCTCCACATGAAAAAGGTAAAGAAGGAAATAAGGTCTTCTTCCCTTGACTAGTAAAGTGTCTTTCATCAGTACTCTACATCTTCCTTACATATTCCAAAGCAAAAACCCTTTTTGTCACATGTATTGGAAGTTTGTATAGCTGTACTTTCGATCCATAAAATCTTAGCACAATATATTCTTCCAATAAGTACCAATTAGCCAATTGTATTTCTTTTCCTAGTTGAATGCAGTTTCTACATGATAAAGGCAATCTAGGCATTGGAGTATTTGTAATTGCTTGATGCAATGGAGCCAAAAATTAGTTGAAAAAATGACTATAGTTCCTTCGAGAATCATGCAACCTTATAACAGTGGCCCATTCATATACTGCAGCCATTTTATTTTGCTCAAGATTACTATTACCATAGGGCTGAATTTGAAGCTTGTTGATCTGAAATATTCCTCCGAATTTGAATAGAAAAGGATAGCACAAGTAGGTTGTGAACCTAAATGTTTTGGTGGAACCTCTTTTAATCATTAAATTTTTTTTATGCATGGATTCTACAATTTGCTCAATAAAATTATATTTGGCATGTGGAACACCATAATGGATATTATACACCATTTCAAGGAGACATGCACCCACTTCCAAATTGCTATCCAATCCGAGGAAAAATGCTAGCATGGAAATAGTATCCTGAACCCATGGTTTAAAAATATCTAAATCATAAGGAGGCTTATGACCACCTTTCAATTTGTTTCTATCCTAAACTATTCTATTTAAGAAAGAATTTTTCTCCATTTCATCCACTGCTTCATAATCACTAGCAAGCTCTTCTAGGTCAATGTGGACATTTCCAAATTCTTCGGTTGTAAACCCCAAGGCCAACACTTTTACAATTTCTTCTGCATTAATGGCTAACAATTCTTCTTTGCTATCTTTATTAACAATTTCTCTTTTGTTATCATCATAATTTAGGGCACAGACCATGATAAATTCTGGGCAAGGGAAAAACTCATGTAACATCATGCACCCTAATCTAGTTACCCACGATGCACTAATACTATTAACTTGCATTTGCTTTGTAGCCTTATTCTCAGATGAAAATCTAAGTTCTGAGGTATGCCTACCATAAGTTTCAGGATCACAAATATCATGGTATTCATCAGTGAAACCTGGGGTTTCAAGCAATAATGTATTTTTTTGTCCGACATTGTTCTAGTGGTATTGGTGGTAGACATGATGATACAATCAACAATATGAAATTTGTGAATTCCTTATTAGTCCTTAATTTTTCTTAATTCTTAAGCCTCTTAACCCTAAACCTAAGCTTCAAAGTTTGACAAAATAAGATTTTAAGAAACGTCAACTTCATGTGATGAAATGTAGCCACAGGAATTCTTTAACTTACTTGGATTTTGAATTTTCATTCTTGAAGTCGAAACTACGTTGAAGCTTGAAACTGGGTTACTAGAATGGCTTTGTTGGAAGTGGAACAGTGGAACCCAGAACAGGGTGGTGCACTGCAATGAGCAAACCGAATGACACCGAAATGTCTACTTGTTACTTATGGACTACACAATACACAATTAGGTAGTACAATGTACATGGCTAATAGCATTTAAAACAAGCCATTAAAAACAATGATTTAATCTTGCATTGACAACAAATTCTAAACCGTTGACCTTTGTTAATCTAACAGTTATAGGGTGATTCCAAAGGTTTAAGTTTGTAAGCGTAGCACTCTGTGCATTTCATTCCAGAATGTAACTACAACCATACATCAAATGTTCATCCAATGGTTGAGTAATTTATGATATAAATAATAAACATAAAACATGTGTTTTAAATTTGCTTTAAATTTGCTTTAAAACATGTGTTTTAAATTTTCTTTAAAACATGTGTTTTAAATTTTCTTTAAAGTTTAATGTGCTAGGATTGACATCAAGGCCAAGGGCCTTGAAACTTAACATTTCAAAGGCCTAAATAAAATGAATTACAATGTCACATTAATAGCACATTGCACAACCATTAATAGCACTTAACTTGCAAAGGACTTAATAAAATGAATTACAATGTCACATTAATAGCACAACCATTTATTTTATTACAACTGAATTACAATGTCACATTATTACATTAATACATAGTACAAATACAAATGTAAGTGCAAGCACCAAGCTTTTGCAGCTCTGCTAGACCATTGGTGAAAAGTTGAAAACATAAATGTGATACATGTATCTCTTAAAATAAATGGAACTTGTCGGGTCAACCATGAGCTCTGAAAATTAACACATGGGACTTGTCGAGTCAGCCATATGCTCTAAAAATAAATGCATGGGGAAAGGGGGGCCCAATCAAATTGGGGAAATAGGAGTCATGAAGATACAAAATGTACTTAACCCCTTTCATAACCAGATTGGTGCAGAAGATGAGGGATTGTAAAACTGCTCCCATGCAGAAGATGAGCACTGAAATTGAATGCATGGGAATTTCCTGGGCAACCATGCAGATGATGAGGGGTAGTAAAACTGCTCCCATCTTCTACTTGTAGCCTCCATGCATTGGGATAGCACTTATGTCCATAAGAGCTCCTCATCCTGGTTCAAAACCTGTCTGAGAAGTCAAGTGAACCAAATCAACTTCTTTCCAATTCCACCCATTCTAAACTTGAAGGAAATTGGTTTTTTACTCTATAACTACATAACTGGAGGCAGGAGAATTTAGAGCATCCCCAATAATACTACATCATCTTCTTCCTGAATCCTTATTAAGTTATTAACCCTACAAAATGAAAACCCTTATGACAATTAAACAAATGATTTTAGTTGTGCTCACTATCCTTATTTATGGGCCAAAAGTTTCACCAAAAGTGCCACTACCAGCTTGGTACCTTGTACACCTCACACGTGTCATGTGTGAGTTCTGAGGTTGTGTATAATTACTACTGACTAAGTAATAATTGTGATTCGCGTAAACCAAAAATTCAACTTAATTGGTACCTCAAGCTGGCTACATGCAAAGTTGCAAACTATAGCTCAAGCTGACAAGCTATCAATTGTCAAAATTGGCAGTGCCACACAAGTTGTCAATTGTCAAAGTCACTGGATTATTGACATCATCATCTATGATTCTACAGTACATCGTGTAGTTTTTAACATAAAGCTATTCAATCAATCACTCTGGCTATTTATATGGTATTAATCCGTGCCGCCGCCTAGTACAACAGCCAAATTGAGAATTTTAATAGAATAAATGAAAGGTAGAGTACTTCGATGCATTGAAAAGAGAATTAAATGTCTCGTTTTACCTTAATGATTATCAATGTCCTAGCTAATAAGTCATAATAAATTTTGCTCACTTATGATCAGAACTATATGTTGATTTCTGAAACCAATCATTAATAAAATCTCAGCCATTGATTTCTAAAAATATAACAATTCTCCTGTTATTCTGGTGGTTTCAATTCGCAAGTCTAGTACTTCAAGGATTTACTTTTGAAATGAATCTATAGCCGTCCATCAAAAATTCATTGAACGGTCCCTCTTTTAAAACAAACTTTATGCACATACATAATTTAAAATGGGGACATCGCTAAGTTGATGAGACTAGACCCTCAAGATTAAAGAGTTAAGATTTAAGGCTTTGTCATAAAATATTTTGGTCTGATTTAGGAAATATTAAATAGTAAACAAGAGCAAGATGACCAACCGACCTAAATAATTAATAAAATTTCAACCATTGATTTCTGAAAATCTAATGGTTCTAGTGTAATTTCAGAGGTTTCAATTCACATATCTAGTGCTTGAGAGATATACTTCTAGAATGCAACTACAACCGTCCATCAAAATTCATTGAACGGTCATGGTCCATAATGTCGCATGGTCACTGAAACTTGGAACTGTGCGAACCCTTTTCCTAGTACCTGCAAAACAACATGAATAAACGAGTTAGACAAGGAATTACAAGCTAAAAGAAGGATTCCCCATGAAATCCATTTGCAAACTCAAAATAGGAAAGAAAATAAGCAAGAACACAATGAAATTGATAAACCAAAGATTAAATCCTAATTTAAATAGAAAACACTTGATCCCATGGGGGAATTGGTGCCAATTTGATGTGAAAATTGGCCCTTTCCCAATTCCTATGATGCAAGATTCGAATGTTGAAGAGATTGTCGATCCACTTTGTTGATGAAAGATGAAGACTCCAAGCTAAATCTGCAAAAGCCTAGCTAAGAATTCAAATGATGGATGGAAATGGTTATGTATTTGAGCATAGTAAATTTACTCAAATTGTGGATGATCAAATGAGGAGAGGAGCTCTTTATTTATAAATTGATAAGTTGAAGAGATGTACAAATTTGATCAATGTGGGACAAAGATTCAACCAATGATATGATGCCACTTGTCAAGCTATGAATGGATGATGAATGTGCAAGATTTGGGGTTTGTGCCAATAAATGCCAATATTTGAAATTCAAATTTGTTGAAATGACATGTAAGAGGGAAGGGAAAATGCAATAAATGCCACTTGGCTCAAGGAAAAGGACATGTAAGAGGTTTTAAATGCCTTGTTGGATGTACATGTTGACTTAGAATTTTTGAATTCAAATTGAGAGAATATTCCAAAAGATGCCTTGTGAGGAAAATAGGATTTAATAAATGAATTAAATCTATTTTCATGTGCAACTTGCATTATCTAGAGGATGTGACATGAGATTAGATTAAATTAATCAAAGGTTAATTAATTTAATAGGAGATTAGATGATGTGATTTATTTGACTTAGATTTATGGATTTATTTAAATCAAATAAGAGAGGAATATGATAAGAGGCTAATTAAATAAATATTTTGATTTATTTAATTAAAAGGGATGGTGTTAGATTAAATCAAATAAGGTTTTAATTTATTTAATTTAATGGATATACTTTAGAGATTTAATCAAATAAATTAATTATTTAATTAAATAGGGATAATTAGATCAGATGGATTGATTTAATTAACAAGAGAAAGTGACTTAATTAGACAAAATGATTTATTTAATTAAGAGACGAATATTGATGAATTTAATCAGATAAGGGAATTTTATTAAATGGTTAGACCAAGGGATGTTTTAGGAAGAAACGATGTTAGTAAGTCAGGATCAGATGCACGATGTCAATCAGTATATTTTCGATGTCTATAGGAACCTTAGAACCAAAGTCTGAAGTTTTAAAGTTTTCGAAACCTTCGACCCACCGACTACAATGATGACCAGGAAAGACTTGCAACTAAGGTTAGGAAAATTTGCACTGACACTTTGCCACTGCATTTTTTTTTAGTTTGATATAATTATGTTTAAATCGCCAATGTTTTTTTCTTAATCATTTGAAAATAGGTTTAATTCGCCAATGAATTTTATTTTTTAGTTTGAAAAAAAGTTTTAATCGCCAACAAAAATATTTTTCTGGTTTGAAAATAGGTTTAATTCACCAATCGAAATATTTTATTGGTTTGAAAATATATTTTAATCGCCAATGGAAAAATTTTAATGGTTTTAAAAAAATTGCATTTCGCCAGGATTTTCCACAGACTTCTAGTGATTAGAAAAGATTCGCCAATGGACATTATTTTTTTTCATGAAAACCAAAAAAACTTGCCACTATAATTAATAATTTTATCGGGAAGTATACACGATTCACCAATATTTTACACCTTCACCAAGGGGGGGTTTCTTAAAGTTTTCCCTATTTTAGGGAATATTAATTTACCCCCCCTCTCAGTATTCTGGGTGTTCAACAATTGGTATCTGATCTTGGTTCCTTGGAAGAAGCTTAACCACTTGGGGAAGATCTTGGAGGTTGAACACATGGCTCTTAGAAGATATCATACTCCTTTGGAATAAATTCATTTTGTTAGATTCACAAAAGAAGAGTACATGACTGACATGAATGGATAACTCAAAATAGCCCTTGAAGATCTAGAAAGGATTGAAAGTGAGAAAAAATATCTAAAGGAAAATGTCAAAGAAGCAAATGAATGCATCAGAAAGTTGAGAGAGCAAATCAAAAAATTCAGAGAAAGACATAAGGAAGTCAATGAGTAGTTGAAGCAAGCAAATGAAATAATTACCAGTCTAAAAATGTAATTTGAAGAAGGAAAAAGAGTTGAAGAATGTCTGAATGCCAAGATTAAAAGAAAATCTAAAGAATTTTCAAAACTTGAAGAAGTTGTGACCTTGAGATCAAATCTTAAAAAAGCAAAGAGTCATGAAGAAAAAATCAAGATGAGTTCTACAAAGCTTGATGAAATGATTGCACATCAAAAAGGATCTAATGATAAAGAAGGATTAGGGTTTAAGAAAGGTGAAAGATCAAAGATAGATCAAACTCTAAATCAGGTTGAAAAGAAGATTGGGGACAAGAAGAGTAATGAAAAGAAGGTTTGGAATCAAAGGAAAGACTTCAAAAGACCACCGATCAAACAACCAAATGCATAAAGGTACCCATATTTTAATAGTTTCTATTATTCCTACATTAAGTTTGGACATAAGGCTATGAAATATAGAAGCAAAATGAATCAGAATGTTACATATTTTCTCGGTTAGTGTTTTACATGCAAAAGATTTGGTCATAAGGCTAGTGAATGCAAAAATCAAATGATGAATGACTATAAAAATGGTATGAGGATTCAATCTTTTAGTGGCTACTGTTATGCATGCAATGGATTTGGGCATAAAGTTAATCAATGCAGATCTAAAATGGGTGGAAGTAAGCTTATTCAAAATGTTGTCACTTGTTACAATTGCAATAAACTAGGACACATTTTCAAATTTTGTAAAAGAAAGAATATGAAGAAGAATAATCTAGTAAAGAAGAATGATCCAATGAAAAAGGTTGATCCATTAGAGATGAAGAAAGAGATGGAAAAAATTTGGAGAAAGAAGGAAGCAAATGAGACTAAGCCTGAGTCTGTAGTAGCATCTGGAAACTAAGTAGAAAGCTTTGGCTTAGGGGGAGCATTAACAAAAGATATTTCACCCCCTTCCAAAGGAATGGTGTTGATGTTTCAACATGTGGATATGTGGTGTAGGTTGACATACCTAACCTACTGGAGAAAATGTTGGTGGAAAACATTGAGTTGCAGAAGTTTGCATAGCATTTGAAGTTGTTCATGCATATAGTTAGGGTTTGTACCAAATTTTTGAAATGGGCATTCATTGCAAATTAGGTCAGTTCAAAAGGGTTTTTATGTGACTACACTTAAATGAAAATTCATTTAAAAATGAGAATTTGAGAAGAGCAGAGTAGTGAAGGAGTGAAGTGAAATGTTTGAAGTATTTCATAAGTTCTTACATGCAAAACCCTAACTGGAAGGTGATCAAAGGTATTTACAGTTATATCCTGCCCTAAGTTTTTCAAAAGTTTTTTGAAGAGTTTTAAATGGCTACTCCATGAGTGATTGAGGTCTCAGAATGACCTCGACCAAAATTCAAGAGACATCTTGACAAGTCTATGGAGACTAACCCAGACGATGCATTTTCAAGGATCTTGTATGGTGTGCTAAACACTAAAGACATGAGAATTTATATTCATGGGAAGTTGGAAGATTATGATCACTCCAAGATGGGTGATGTATGGGTGGAGGAACTCATCAGAGACAACTTCAAGCTAAAACCTAAATTCTAGAACCTAGTGGAGAAGAAGCTCGATGTATGTCAATATTTCCCCAAAATTTTCCATGATGATATGTGGGTGAGGTATGTTCTAAGAAAAAATCATGATAGATTTTTGTGGTTGGATATGCCTAGTATGATTACCGAGGTAATTAGGGTTGTTATGGGTTTGAGCTCAATCGAACCAGTTCTGACACTTAAGTTTGTAATGAATGAGGTTGTTATGGAGTTAACAAAAAAAAAATTAAGATCTTTTGCTTTGGAGAAGGTTAGTGCACCCCTCTTGAATGAAAATAAATCCACATTGGACCAACTATACAATAAGGAGTTCTGAAAAAAGAAAAGGGTAACTACCCTTATGAGCAAAGATCAAAATGATCTTGAAAGGATCTAGAATGAAACTGTGGAGAAGGTTGCAGATCTAAGAGGGAGATTAGGATTAATTCTGAATAGAGAATAGAAGATACATGAAGATATGCCTACTGTGAAAATTAGTATAGTAGAAGATGCTCAACATGAACATGGAACACAAGAGGAGAAGTTGTAGGATGATACTCTTCCGAACATGGAAGAAAATTTTACTAAAGAGAATGTTACCGGTGGAGAGAACATTGCAGAAGAAGATATTACTAGCAGTGGGAGAAATTAAGATCGTAGATTTGTAAATGTTATAGAGGCACAAAAGGAGGATACATCTATAGATCACAACTCACCTCCTCCAAAACTAGAAAGGAACATTGAAGAAGTAATACAAGCCAACTTAGAGACAAATATGCCTCCAAATAACAAAGAAGAATTAGTTGATGAGGAAAAGAAGGATGAGGAAAAGCCTAGCAATGTTGAGATTAATGAAGACAAAGCAAAAAGTAGCATTGGTGACAAGGAAAAGGCTTTGGAAGATAAAGTGGAGATGGTTGGTGAATCTTCGGTACCTCCAAATATTCATTGAAGAACTTGTTGAGTATGCAACTCCATTTCCAGCCTATTATGTTTACCCAACCACTTTAGATTCTAATGCAATAGAGGTAGGTTGACATGGATAGAATTTATCCTTTGTAAAAGATTCAGTTAGGTGATGCTTTCCATGCCTCTGCTTGAAAGGAAATCTTTCAAACTCATCAGAAGAGCACAAAGCTTATTGATGAGGTAGTGAAAGTGCTACAAGAGATCATAATCAATGCGAGCATAGATGATTCCTTATCCAGTATGGAAAATTTGAATTTCTTTGCTTGATTCATTTAAAGAATATTCTAGTGGTTTGAAATAAAAATTGGAGAAGGAGATAAATAAAAAGGAGAATGATAAGAAATTAGTGAACATAACAGAGAAGTGTGCTACCACACATAATAAACTTAAGAATAATTTCAAAGATGTGCAAAATTGTGTTGCAACATCCAAAGTGTTATTCCAATTTTGCATGAAGTGGCCTAGCTCCACCAAAAGCATCAAGTATGAGATGTACTCAATTGAGTCCCAAATTGATAATGCATTCGGTGCCTATGATCTGACACAAGACATTGATGGGAGAACAAGAACAACAATTGAGAATTTGCACAAGTAGTTATTCCAACTACAAGTACAAAAGGAGAAGATAAATATGCACTTTGGACATCTCATGGATCTAGTGAATGCAAAATTTACACCTATCTCCAATGCCTTGATGAATGTAGACAAAGAAATGAAGTTAAATCCGGTACCCAACACTCTAGATGATGGTGAAGAACTTCTTATGGAGTTCAAGACTCATAGCCACATGATTGGACTAGCCAAGGAAGGTTGGGAAGAAGGAAAGAAAGACTGGAAAGCACACCTTGAGAAGTTGAAAGTGTCAAATACTTCTTACAGTTAATGATGTTTATTTTCTTGTTAATATGCATTTTAGTTTCTTAGTCAAACTTCACCGTATATATATGTGGATGGTAGAGAAAGATTTCTAGAGAAAATTTTGCTCTATTCGATGGATAACATTGTTCGGGAAGTTCAAATTTTGGTTACTCCCATGTATATATGTGCATATCAGTTAGGGGGAGTACATAAGTATGTGAGTATCTGTGTAATCTGGTAAATACAAAACCATGCAAGTCATGCAAGGGGGAGAATAAAAAAACCTATGTATGCACCCTTTTCCCTTGATGTCAAAGGGGGATAATGGTTTTGGAGAGAAATTTTGGAGTTTGATCTACCTTTGAACTTTCACCTTTCTCAAACCCTAAACCTTCTTTGTCCTTAGAATTCTTCTGCAATCATCTCATCAAGCATCATGGAGCTCTTCTTGAATCTTTTCTTTCTCCAGTATTGATCTCAAGGTCACAACTTCTTGTTCAATCTTTGAACATTCTTCAGATTTGTCTCTCAGTTTGGCATTATGGCAGTCTTCAACTCTTTTACCTTCTTCAACTTTCACTTTCAGATTGGTGATAGTCTCATTATATTACTTAAGCTTCTCATTTGTTTCCTTGATTCTATTTGTAGCTTTATTGAGTTTCTCTCTCAAATTCTTAATACACTCATCTGCATCACCAAGATCCTTTTTCAGATCTCTATTCTTAGCTTCTGCTTTATCCAAATCATCAAGAGATGATTTGAGTTCTCCTTCCATGTCCAATATGTAATCTTCTTTAGTAGACCCTTCGGGGATAATATCCTTCAGAGGAAGAGGATACTTCCTTGTAGCCATGTGTTCAACTCCAAGATCTACCTCAACGATGAAGCCAATTGAAGGAAACAAGATATGATACCAATTGTTGAACACCAAAAATACTAAGAGGGGGGAATGAATCAATATTCTTATTAACTTAAAAATTCATTTAGTGCATCACACTAAACTTACAATAATGGAAAGGAATATATAAAGCATGCATCACATCAAACAACACAAGAACACTAGATTTACATGGAAAACCCCAAAAGGGAAAAACCACGGTGAGGATTAGCTCATAATATAGATATTATAACTGGTTACAAAGTTTGATACAATTGGTGGACTCACTGTCCAAAGGAAGAAAGGTTCACTACCAAAGGGCTCATTAATTGGAATAGAAAGAGATAGAAGAAAGGGTGACTCACTACCAAATATGAACTGCTAACGATGCATATGACCTATGCTAAGGATATAATTCCACTAAAACTTAGAATATTGACTTAACACACTTCATTCTTCACCTCAACCCCAATTCACACTTCTCTACTCTGAATCTCACACACATGCTTAATTATATCACATATATGCTATTTCACACAAGGAATTAACCTTGTATATATATCACAACCAACCAAAACATGTATTGTGCAACACTTCATCCTATCGACTGAAAAATCAATCATACATGTCTTGTGAAAGGAACCAAAGCATATAACACATTAATATAGGTCAAACTGACCTATAATTATTCCCATAATTCCGCTCCAAACTCTACTCATCTCTACACAACCAAAAATACTTAGGTCGGCACCATTGGTGAAGTAACAATAGATTAAACCATCTATTCACTCACAACTTGAAATGCAAACCACAAAAACACTTGCCACTTGGAGAAAACATACTACATGCATCCTCAAACACTTTTGCAAATTCATGTACCAAAATTTTCATCTGCGATGGAATGTGGAGCATTCCAATCACACACTCTGCCACAGTTACATTGGCATTTCCATATGGATACTTTGTCACTATTTTTTCAACTAAAGAAGACATTAGATCATGAAACTTTGGATTTAGAGTCTTCTAGAATGTACAAATATTACCTCACAACTGCCTAACTAAATTCTTCATGATGGAGAAATATGAACCAAAAGACTGGTTCTTTGAACATTGAAACTGCATTTCAAACTTAGGAAATTATCCAATCATCTAATCTTCACTAGACCAACACTTCTACATCTTTTCCATGGATTGCCATCAATAATGGGTTTCCATCAATGACAACACCATATACTATCATATGCTCATCAATATCCATCAATATCTCCGTTCAACTCATGTTGCCATCACATAGTCTTCAATGACAAACTTCCAACAATATCTCCCATCAAGTTAAGTTTCCAATAGATAACCCCCCCAGACCCATCATGATGGGCAAGGTCATTGATGTCACAACTTGCATCATTTAGTCAATTAATTATCGAACCGGGTGTGTCTCAGAGCTATATGCGATAAGTATGTTTGTCACAAAATTTCTGGGGGGTTTGTACTATAAACAGTGACTTCAGGTGTCGATTTGGCTCCTTCAAGAGCTTTCAGGAGCTCTCAGTAGTTGAAATTTAGCGACTAATTCCTAAGGCTTAATTCTATCTTACCTCCTAATTTAAAATTTTGTCGACTTATTTCTGACTCCTTTTGACTTGATTGAGACCGATTCATGGAAAAGACTAACACTTATCTTAATTCTTAATCTAGAATTCAAAAGCCAAATTTAATTCTAATTTAATTTTAAAAGAAATCTATTTTAAGATTTGCTGGAAAATAAATACTAATTTAAAGAACATAAATGAATTGCAAGGAAATAATGATTAATTCTAGAAAACATAAATAATAATTCCCATGAACAAATTTCTACCAAACTTCAATTCCATCTTTCCATAAATTCTCATCATTTCTTTAACAGATAATTACCAAACTGAATTCTTGCAAACAACATCTAAATCTAATTATCTTAATAAACCTTTCAATGAATCTAACAAACCATTCTAATTATGATAAACTACACTTAAGATCATTTCAAATACAATTGCTGAAAGCGATTCAAACTAACTTAACATTCCAGTTTTAACATCTAACACTTCATATTCAATATTAATGAATAAAAATAACATGAACTTAGAAAATACCAAACAAGATCAATCCCTTTGGTTGATTGGGCCCTGCTCTTCCTCAGGTAAGATCCCTTAACACAATGATTCAAGTTAACTTCTTATCTTCATTCACATTGATCAAATCAGGATGCAAAACAAAGTATTGCAAAACATTACAAGATATCTTAGCTGAAAATTATCTAAAACTCCTATCTAAAACCAAAACATGGATATTTATAACTATATCCTTATTAAATTCACAATATGGTATTAATTGCCAAGATTCAAGGCATCTGAACTAAATATTTAAATAAAACTAAAGCAGAACTAAAACATGACTGAGAATAGAAATAGAGAAATATGCTAGATCGACGTTGGGAGTAGAAGTTCCTAAACTGACTACAAAGAAGCCGATTTGGACTTGAGTGATTCATCATCTAGCTGGGCCGATCAATGGCATGATTATCTTCCTTGATTAAATAAAGAGTTTAACTTCATCATTAGTCTTTAAAATACCCTGTATAAAACCCTTAAGAAAAGGATAACAATTATGGCAGTAAAATATTAACACTACATAATTATCTCATTAATGTTATCATAAAAGTAACACATTTAACATAAAACATTACTTCAAATATATCTACCAAATTATCTAAACACAAAGAAAAGTAAGTAAATATATTAGTCTATAGTCTACCACCAGCCATGTTAATTAACAAAAATAACAAGTCTTTTAAACACAAAATGATTTATATGAAAGTATCCCTGAGCCTCTCATCATTCTTCCCCACTTGTTGATGACCATGTCCTCATGGTTCCTTGTCAAGAATTATGGTGGCCTCTTTGTCCTTGTTTACTGCTTCCATCCAAATGCAACAGTCAAACACTCCTTCCCTATACTGGTGTGGCAATCTAGTATTGAGTGCAAAGCCATGGTTTTGTCTTAGCTTTTCAAACCATGGTCTTATCACTTCCTCAGGTACATTGCCTGATTCCTTGAGCTTTAGAGTAGGCATAATGATAATTGGCATTTTGAGTCGCATGCCAAACCAAAATTCTTGTTGTTGTTCAATCAAAGTGATCACATGTATGACTTATCAAACTCCATCTGAGATTGTTTGGGCTTATTAGCTCTCTTCTTCTTCTTACCGACTCAGGAATGAATTGATATCTTTCCTCACAGGAATTTATTGCCAATGGGGGAAGTGTCCCTTCTATATTCTGGAATGTAGATATACTATTGAGAAAGTTTGAAACATAAAAATGATTAATGCGATTTAGCCTTACCATTGATCATACCCCATTTTGATATATTTCTCTGCATGAGGCATTTCGGGCCTCATTAGTAAACCATAATTTTTTTGAGCCTCCTTATATTTTTCCATTCTACTTGACCATTCAACCTGATTCTGCATTAAGGAGACAAAGGACTTGATTTGTAGTTCACCAACATAAACATTTAACAGATAATCATCATTATCTCCCATCAAAAACCTGTGCTAGAAAAACTCACACATTTGATTTTGAATATCTGGGTGGCTATGGAAGTAATCCTGTAGAAAATATCTATCATTGTGATAATCTAGGCTTCTTCTTAAAATTAATTGATTAAGCTTCCATTGTAGAAACTTTTCTTTAAGAAATAAAGGATATACCCCTGTTGGTCTTCTCATTAAAATCATTGCAAAACTTATCTTGTAATGCCCCGCCAATTAACCACAAAGGATACTAATACATCTAACATTTATGGCACCAATTTTTTTTTAAAAGTACTAACATACATCATAATAATCATACATCACATGAAATTAAACTAAGCATGATCTACATATAACAAATCCCTCGGGTTAACATGGCTACATTACTTTTCACAACAACATCATTACATCACATGGAAGTTAAGTATACACTAGTAACCATAAGATAACATGAACATGGACAACTCATTAATCAAGGATTACAATATTACAATGCTGCTTCCCAACATGAATGGGGAGGATACAATAAAATGGAATGATACATTTGAAATGAAGGAGTACAAAGCTGCAATACTGGATCCAACTCTGGTTCAACTCAGGAGTCACTGCAAGGTACAATTTCACACTTCTCGATCGACGATTGGGGACCCAATGGGGTGCTTAGCATGTTCCACCCAACCACGTGGACCCGAAGGCCCACCCCCTATGCTAAGAGATGACAAGAAAGACCCGAACGATAATCATCATACAGAACAAGGATACAAGACTTCACAACAAGAACCACAATAACATAAGACAATCTCTAGCACAAGATATAAGCAACAAAAGATGTGCCCAACATAAGGAATAACCAATAAAGCATCAACATACGAAAGCCAACATGTGCTTCCAGAGGCCTGAGAGTAACATAGAGGGAAACAAAGCATAAATGGTTGTTAAAGGAAGAGTGTCATCACAATGTTGCATGGGTTACCCTGGCGAATCTTCCTAGGCCCCGGCCCCCAACTTGGGTTACCCTGGTGACCTCTTACGAAACCCGGCCCCACATGCAATCCAATGCAGAATCAATTATCTTTCATAAAGACAAGACAATGATTTTGCCATTCCAGGCCTTCTCAACTCATCTCAAGCCCATACAAGCATTTGAGCCACGAGTGAGGCATTCACTTATATCTTGTTAATGTGTGATTCTATCCAAAACCCCTAATTAAATATTAATGTTTTCACTTGATTAATAAACTTCCAATGAGTTACCCTGGGACCTCTTCTGGGTCTCGGCCCCCATTGAAAGCCACTCCCCTTATGAACAACAAAACTCAAAAGACACTATCAGGGTAAGCCCCTATGCACAACATATAAAGCCACATGATAAATTGCATTAAGCAAGGCATACACCATCCTACACAAAATCTTCATAACGAAACTATTTTCAAGTGCAAGGCTAAACCCATAACATCAAATAGATCATATGAACAATAGTTCACAAAGAACCAAAAGTGAAGGCCAATAATAAAGCAACAACTTTCTTTCCCTTTCTCTGGAAGACTGATAAATCACTAAAACAAGGGTTTCCCAACAAGGTGGCAACAAAACTAGATCTCAAAATCAACATCAAACTCAAAGCCAAAAACAACCTCCATAAATAAATTCCTCATAAACTCCAAAATTACACACAAAATTCACCACAAGAATACACTCAAACATTCCAAAATTTCCAATTTACCAACATGATATGTCATGCAACAACTATTCCAATAATGGAATAAAGATATACATGATAGATTAACCTGTCATCTATTAAGTAGCTACAAGAGAATCAATTCTAATAAGGAAATTACTTTCATATTCATCCTTGAAAATAGATACTTTTGAAAACTATCTAAGCACAAATTAAAGTATATCAATAGAGAAATATGTCATATTATCTAGTAGCTAACCTTATGATAAGGGTGATATTTCTACCCTACTCCAGGTTTTAATCCAAGCCTGCTAAACTTTCTTTTATTTAATAATCACTAAATAACCATCCTTAATGAACACTCATAACAAGAACATTATATCGCTTAATTGTCCAACTTACAATTGTTTCCTATGGTTTAAATATTATTCTAAGTAACCTCACTCATGCTATTACCGACTACGAAATAGGACACAATTGTAAATGCAATGTCGTTATATATATATATAGGTATGTAAATACATATAGGCGTTAAGTCACTAAGCAAGAGTTTATCACAATAAAAGACATATGAAGTGTTATGTTTTAATTTAACAAACACAAGTAGTATATTGTCAGACCACACCACCCAACATGTGCATACCTCAAGCTTCAAACTTCATGTTAAATATGAGATACACAAGACCACAACATCCATATACTATCAAAATTTAGGGATCATAGGTAATAAATATCTATCCGTTGAACACAATTAGTGGTTTAAATGACTATTTAGTGATAGAGTAAGCTACATTTGCATTGATGATAACACTAATCAATATCTGAAGAATATCGATGTCAAAGATAAATATAGAGGTAACTACATTAGATATTATAAATTATAGCCAATCGTTTGACATGAGGAGTTCCTATTAACAACCAGTATATATTAGAGTCTTCTACAAATAGATAAGAGTGTGGGAATCAATCGAGGCAATAGTAGGTATCAATGCCAAAGATTTATGCGTCAATAGAAAATCTCCCATAAATGCGATATACAAACTACAGTATATGGCCGCGGCTGAGCAAAAGCTAAGGAGATTACAATTAAGTTCAAGAATTCAATTTAGGAAAGAGAGGAGACTGGAGAGAAAAAGAGTTCCATGTATACAATAAATTCAACAACGTTCACTTCGCTGCTATGTCAGGTTGTCAAAGAAATCCGGGGGGTTATGCAAACCACTACAACATTCCATTTTCAAGCGTTGTAGGTCTGAAAAGTTACCAAAGGAACCAGAAAAACATCCTAAACTATTATGGCCCTCTATGTTCAAATGTGGCATTGGTGAGGGGTTCTAATGTAACAGGGAGGTTATTGAAATCTGTACACCTTAACACATTCAAATACTACCGCTATGATAGACTACGAAAGGATTCAAAGAGCTATTTATACGTCCACTCTCTTCTAAGTTCGAATGTTGCAGCTGTGATAAATTGTCCACAGAGTCAAGAAGATAAATTTTATCTTTGAACTTCCTGATATGATTATGTTCCACAACTGAGAAAGATTAACAATGGAATCACGGAAGCTATTTAATTTTATACACTCCACCATGTTCCAAAGCTATTTTCGTGGTAGGTTGGGAATGGAATCAGGGAGCTATTCAAATCCATACACTCCACAATGTTCAAGTGCACCGCCGTGATAGGTTGACAATGAAATCAAAGAGATTATTAAAACCTTTAAACTTCCTATTAAGTTCAAGTTCCACTACTAAGACAGGTTGACAATGATTATAGGGAGGCTACTTAATTCTGTATATTGCCTCAACTCTAAATGCTGTACAGTGACAGGTTGTCAAGTATATTAGAAAATGTATTTTGGAATTTGGAAATATTGCCATCTTCTTGCATAATTGTCAAGTCCCAAATGTTATCCCCAAGACTGAAGGGAAGGAGAAAGGTGAGGTACAAATACGTGACTTAAGAGTAGGAGAAATAATGTACAACTTTTCTTTTTGTAACTAGATGCATTTCTATTTGGCAGCGAGTTTCTAGAGAGGTTCTCAAGTTGAAGTTTGGAAATTAACTTCACCATGATCAATGGAAGCTCTCTATTATATTAGTAATTGACAATATTTTATTTTCAAGTACTGGAACTGCAACAGATTGTTAGTAGAAATAAACAGGATATTTAATTTTTTAAAATTTCCTATTAAGCTTAAGTACTACGTTGAGACTAGGTCACAATAATGCTGGGAAAATCTATACAGGCAGGGGCATCACTGTGTAACTATGAATAGTGAGAGTTTCATGCAACATAGCAATAAATGTTTTCTTTTCCTAGCATGCATAATATTATATAGAATAGAGTAATATGATAGTTGGTACGCACATACCCAATTCATAAAGGAAGCATGCAAATTATTTAGTAGATTATAATATGCCATTATACACAGTAACTCGATATAATGCTGCAAGAAGGTCCTATATAAGAGATAGGCATACCTGAAATATGCGTCCCACAGATACACTCAAAACTCCGCACAAACTGTGTTACGCATGCAACACACTAGATTCCTCAACCTTCGCCATCATCTACTCTGCCTAGAATGGAAGGCACTTCCTCATAAAAAACCCTTATTGAATGGCTCATAATCGATCTCCTCCTGATTGAGAGCAGGAACATGTTCAGTGTTCTTCTTATCAATAGTAACCATAGGATTATCCTTCGTATCATGCTCAATGAATCCTACATCGACCCCCTTGGCGGTAGCTTAAACCTCGTTCACTTCTCTGTAAAAAGCTAAGTGTAATTTCTTGTCCCCCCAATCCGAAGGAAAGGAAACCATGACAATATAGTTGTAACTCTGTGGAGACCAAAATCATAGGTTCGGTCACCCCTTTCATGCCTAAAGGTTAGAGGTGTTAGATAGAATATCCTCGCCATCCTAATTTCTTTCCTGAAAAATATCCTTCCACTAAATATTCCATGCACAAAAAGTAACTCCTCGTATTGCATAAGCGGTTGATCATTAAATGTGCATGATAGAACTGCCTGTCCACACACTGCATGAGGTGTCCCAGTAGAGCGGTTACAAAATTGATGATATTCTCCAACTGGTAAAAAGGCAATGCTGGGTGCTACTCCATGGCGCTAGACAAGGGAATCCCAAGACTGACTTACACCAAAAGCTTACGCAATATCTCAAGCCCAAAAAGGTAGGCATGCAACAACTATTACTTGTGAATTGGTCATAGATTGAGGAGACTATATTATCATCAGATCGGTCAAGTAGCTCAAATCATTCGACATTGTCAGGTCATCGATGAAACCCTTGCTCCCACTACAATTCTAAACTGAATCTAATATCATTTTATTGAATGCTAAGGCCGGGATGATAAAAGATCAAGAGAATATCGAATATGATACCCCCCAATGAATTTCTATCCCCTAGAATGAATATATCAAGAGAATATCAAATATCCCTCAAATTTATTTGCTATAATGGCTTCCATTACTCTTAATAATTTATTATTGTGCTTCAATATTTTTGCACAATTAATCCTCAATTAAAATATTTAATTTATTAATTTAACTTATCCTTTTTAATTCCATTTACACCACAATTTATTTATTTATCAAAACACAAATCAAACAAATTAATTTAACCACATACCATTCAAACTTGACATCACAAATGAATCGGTAACAACACAAAGATTACACTGACCGAGGGACACTACATATCTCTACTGCTTGCTCAAGTCTTCTTTGAATTTCATTTTTTTCTTCCTCTAGCTTCCGCACTTGCTTTTTCAGTTGATCATTTTCATGTTTGAATTTCAGGGCTGCTAGGGAGAGATATGTAGGCTGGGTCCTTGGTGGAACATCTGATGGAATATCAGATGGAATGGGAGGCATATCAAGGTAGCGTGATGGGGCCATGAAAGTAGAGGCTTCTTGTGAATAGAACCTCCTAGATTGTTGTTTTAATTGCTCTTCCTTTTGCTGCAATTCCTCTTTTAATTTTGTAATTTCATTAGCATTTGCTAATGCTTGTACACTAGCTTGTTGTAGGGCCTCCTCAGTTTTATTCAATTTCTCTCTATACCTTGCTTCTCTTTGTTCAATTTGTCTTTCCATTTCCTAAGTTTTGTTGAGGGATTGTTGTAATTCCTCTTCTTTCCTTCTCAATTTTTCTTTAAGGAATTGCATGTTCTTCTTCTCTTTCTCTAATTTAGCTTCCATTATGGACATTTTCATAGCCCTTAATAATTCCTCAGTTTCTAATTCCTCTTCAATAATTTTTTCATGAATTTCTTCTTCTTCAATCAATGGTTCTTTTCCTTTTCTTTTCTCATAAGTTGGAGAAGGTGTAGGGGATCTCACGGTCTCCTCTTGTTCAAATTCCTCTGATGCTGCTCCTCAGATTGTGCCTCAGACTCTTCAGCAGAGTCATGGATTTCAACAACAGGGGTTCTTTCAGGAGTTGGCATTGGACCTTCAATAGGGCTTTGAGGTTGCTTAGGAGAATGCATTGGTGTGTGGGTTTCCTCATGGCCTGCAACGGTTTCTTTCGGGCTTTCAGAAATAGGGGTTTGAATTGTAAGTGTCTCTTTAGGGGTGTACACAATGGTTTCAACATGGCTAGGGATTTCTTCATGCAAATATTGCCTTTTCTTTTTGGAGCTAGTGCTGGTTACCCTAGATGATTCTTGTAATTTTCTTTTACCCCTCTTATGTTCTCCCTTGGAAGATTCACCTTTCTCAACCTTTGACCTTTTTGTTGTGGGCCCCCTTGTGGGTTTCCCTTTTTGCTTTTCTATGGTGTGGACAAAAATTCTAACCAGCCCTGTTTCCTAGATTCTTTCTTTAAGAAATGGTGCTTAATTATTAAATGAATTAACCCCTGGTATTTTATGGAAGAATCCCCTCTAGACTTTACTCTTGAAATCTTGGAAGCAATTTGTTGAAACAAAAATGCTGGCAAATTTATTCTAGTAGGGGGTTTTATCTGTCCATACCTTAAATGTATCAATAGTTGCATTCCTCGCCCTAATATAGTGTCGTACTATCCTTCACAAGTGAAGAATTTCATGAGCCATGTTGCAATAGTTCTCTAAGGTTCATCTAAACTGTGGCAAGCTATTTCGCATTGGTCTCCCTTATGCATTAGAATTTCTGGCCTCCTTTCTGGTTCTTGGTGAAATGCTGCCACCAATTTTTCAAACTTGACTTGACCCTTGTTAACTAGTTTTCCCTCAACTGGAATTCTAGAAATTTCACTTATTATTTCTGGATTGACTTCAATGATTTCACCCCTTACTCTTGCGACATTTACATGGAAATTTCTCACAAATTCCTCTAAAATTTTTGGCTAAAAAACCTTCATATTTCATTATGAAATCTAGCCATCCAACTTCCCTCAACAATCTCTTGGTTTCAGAATCAAGAGTGAAGTTCTCTGGCTATACATTCCTCTTGTTCCCCATTTTTTCATGTCAATAATGGTGGTCCTCAACTGGCAGACTTCAATTGGAAGACTGAATTACTTAGCAAAATGTGGAATGATCTTTCCTTGTTTTTGGAGCAACCAATTTGAGAATGACACGACATGTCATAAATCTCTTGCATTAACTTTCTTTACTACTCCAGATGATTTGCACGCTCAAATTGAAGTTGCAATTTAATTTGCAAGGTTAGAAGTGTCTTTTACACATGTCAACATGAACTTGGAAAGATTTTGAAAAGACAGGTCGATCATAATATGATCCGTTATTATTACTGACATCATCCCTTATATCAACTGTCCCGCTGATTTTTGAAATGATTAAAAGTCATTTATTATCATTATTAATAACAATATGGCAGAGATGTCTAAACTTAAATATTTACCTATTTTACATTAGTCTAACTACTTTAGAAAATAATACATATTAAATGCACACCTCTATTTATTTCAAGTCTTTGAGATCTTCAGGAGCCTTCAGGAGTTCTTCAAGAGCCTTCAAGAGCTTTTAGGAGCTTTGGAATTATGGGAGTTGCAAGCCTTCAAGATCTTTCAGGAGCCTTTAGGAGTTCTTTAGGAGCCTTCAGGAGTCTTTCGGAGCTTATGGAGCCAAACAAAGTCTTTAGAGTCTTCAATCTTCAGGATCTTCAGGAGCCTTCAGGAGCTTTTAGGAGCTCTTCAGGAGCCTTTAGGAGCTTTCAGAAGTTAACTTAGATAGACCGCCATTGCTGGTTTTTAGTCATCTTTTTTTTCTTTTTGAAAGTAAACTGTCAATTGTTGGTTTTCAATTTACTTCTATTTTTCTCAAGGTAAACCACCAATTGCTAGTTTTCAGTTTACCCTATTTATTCATGCCTTCTTCAAAGGTTCAAAGATCTTCTCTCATGGAAGAGATATCTTCCATGAGAAAATGTTCAATTCTATGTTGTAGATCATCTAAAAATTCCTCTTTTGATGCAGGCTTATGATATGTTTTCAGTCGATGACCATTAACTAGCATAACTCTCTTTTCTCCATCAATTGGTACTAATTGGACAACTCCATTTTTAAATACCTGAACAATCTCATAGGGTCCTAACCATCTTGTACAAAATTTCCCTTTAAACTATTCAAATCTAGAGTCAAATAATAATGCCTAATCTCCCTCCTTAAACTGTCTAGACACAATATGTTTATCGTGCCATTCCTTTCTTTGCTTCTAAATTACCTCTATATGTTGAAGAGCCTCCATTCTCATCTCATCAAGTTTGTTGAGCTGCAAAATTATACTTTTCTCTAACTCTGGTAAATCAATTCCAACTTCTATTGCAATTTTTAGTGTTCTTAATTCAAATTCTATTGTCATGACTAGTTTCTTCCCATACACAAGTTCATATGGAGAAAATCTAGTTGTTGTTTTCCATGTGGTATTATAAGCCCATACTGCCTCATCTAACTTATCTACCCAATCTGCTTTCCTTAGAGAAACAATTTTTGTCAAGATGTTCTTCAATTCTTGGTTAGTGACTTCAACTTGTCCATTTGCCTATGGGTGATATGGCAAAGATTTCCTATGGGTCATTTGGTATCTGTGCAAAAAGGCTTCCATTATTATTGATACAAACTTTGGCCCTTGGTCTGAAACAATTTCTCTCGGTGCACCAAATCTCTGAAGGATTTGCTTGTACAAAAAATCTGCAACTTTATCCTCTCTTGTTGTTGGTAATGCCTTCACCTCAGCCCATTTTGTTGCATAATCAGTACAAACAAGTATATAATGCTACCCTTTAGAGGGTGGATCAACAGATCCCACAAAATTGATTCCCCATTTTTCAAAAGGTTCTAGAGCTATTTGTGGCTAGAATGGCATCTCCATTGTTGGGGTGGGTCTTCCCATCCACTGAAATTCATCACAATGTTTAACAAAGAATGTAACATCCTTTATCATTGATAGCCAATAGTAACTAGCTCCTAAGATCTTATGAATTGTTCTTACCACCAAATAGCGTCCTCCTTCAAGCTCATGATGACAGGTGCGTACTACATCATAGACATCTAACTCAGCTACACATCTGCGAAGAACATGATCAGGGCACAATTTAAATAAAAGACCATTAATCCATTGAAATCTAGAAATTTCACGAATCAACCTCTTTTTTTGTTATGACTGAAGTGACTTGGGCACTTCCCTGTTACAAGGTAATTTGCCAGATCGACAAACCATGGAGGATGAATTGATATTGCAAATAAATGTTCATCTGGAAACTTGTCATCCACTGGTTCTTGATCATCCTGTAGGACAATTCTAGAAAGAAAGTCAACAACAACATTATCTTTTCCAGGCTTATCTGTGATAGTAACATCAAATTCCTGCAACAACAGTAACCATCTAATAATGCATCCACCTACTACAACCTTGTTCATCAAATATCTAATTGTAACATGGTTTGTATGTACATAAACTTTGTAACCTGTAATATAATGCCTGGATTTGTTTATTGCATATACTACAGCTAAAAATTCCTTTTCTGTTATTGTATAATTTCT
The DNA here is from genome assembly GCA_007258455.2 of Sequoia sempervirens. NCBI lineage: Eukaryota > Viridiplantae > Streptophyta > Pinopsida > Cupressales > Cupressaceae > Sequoia > Sequoia sempervirens. Next base: position 50,812 of record VDFB02321183.1, read on the forward strand.
TTCAGCAGGATTTAAATTTTTGCTAACATAATAAATTGCATGCATGACATCATTGTCATCTTTTTGCTCTAACACTGCTCCAATAGACAAATTGGATGCATCAACATGTATGTGAAATGGTTCTCCCCAAACAGGTCCCTTAATGATGGAAGAAGTTGTTAGAGCTATTTTGATTGTCTCAAAATATTTTTGACAATCTTCAGTCCATACAAACTCCTCTTCTTTCTTGAGCAAGGTAAATAAAGGTCCAAAAATTTTACTAAATCCTTGTATAAATCTTTTGTAATATCTAGCATGCCCAAGAAAACTTCAAACACCAGTTTTTTTCTTAAGGATTTCAATGTTCTATATGATCTCAACTTTCTTGGGATCTACTTTTATCCCCTCTTTTGAGATGTGATGTCCCAAAAAAATACCCTTTGTCATCATTATTGAAATTTTTTCATGATTTAAGGACAACCTATGGTCTTTACATCGCTGAAAAACCTTTTCTAAGTTTTTAAGGGCTTCCTCAAATGTTTTGCATGAATAGTAAAGTCATCCATATACAATTCAACACATGAAGTGGTGAAATCTACAAAGATAGCAAGGACTACTCTTTGAAAAGTGGTTGGCGCGTTACACAGTCTAAATGGTAAGAGTGTATAAATGTATGTACCCAAAGGATAGGTAAAAGTGGTTTTATCTTGATCTTCAGGAGCTACTTGGATCTGGTTGTATCCACTAAAGCCATCAAGAAAAGAGAAGTAATTGCTTCCTGCTAGGTTATCAAGTACTTGGTCAATGAATGGCAATGGGAAATGGTCCTTCTTTGTGGCTTTATTTAATTCCCTATAATCTATGTACACTCGCCATTTACCATTTTTCTTTGGTACAATAACCAATGGGGAAAGCCACTGACTATTTGATATTGGGTAAATGAATCCTACTTTGAGCAGCTTTTCTATTTCTTGTTTAACAATGTCATGAAGAACATGATTGATTCTCCTTTGACCTTGTCTGATTGGTCTTACATCTCCAGTGTATATGTGATGACTACAAATTGAAGGATGAATTCCTCTCATATTCGTATACTCCCAAGCAAATGCTTCAGTGTGTTTTTCTAAAGTTTCCTTCAATTCTTTTTCTTGTGTTGGAGATAAAGATGAATTGATGTTGAGAGGTTTATCTCCATCTACTTTAATTTCTTTAGTTCCATTGTTAGATTCCAGGGAATTTTCAACAAGTGTATTAAGAGGACAAGAGTGTTGTGGATGCAAAGTTGATTGACAATTTTCTTTCTCAACTAGATTTCTGTCTTTAGAAGTAGTCCTTTGATCTTCACACTCTTCAATATTCTCCACTAAGGTAACCATAACTAACTCAACAATTCCATCACCTTCTGATTCTATATCCTCATCAACCCAAAGTTGAGTATTCGGTTGAATTGATGGTTGTGCTAGTGGGTAGAGTGACAATTCTTTTTGTTTCTAACCATTTGAAATGATCATACTTCTAGATCTACAATCGATTAAAGAAGTAACAGTAGATAACCATGGTCTACCTAAAATTATTGGATAACCAAAATCTTTCTTTCTGGCTTTAAGGACGAAAAATTCAACTGGGTAATTCCATGTGTCAATGGTGACCATGATTTCTCCTATGGCACCTTCAGGTTTGGTAGTAGATTGGTTGGCTAACTATAAAATAGTTGTTGTTGGCTGAATAGTTGTCATTCCTAACATTTCAATAGTATCAAATGTGATAAAATTTATGGAAGCTCCCAGATCAATTAGAACATTGGATATCTCTATTCCATTAATACTCAATGTTATTACAGAACTACCAGGATCATTATATTTATGTGGAAGCAATCTTCCTAATAATACATCAGCGATTTTTGTCCCTATTTGAATGGTGGAGGGTAATTTCTTTTTCCTCCCTGGAGTTTTCATGCAAAGGGTTTTAACTAACTAATTTATCTCTGGTATATCTTTAATGGCCTGTAACAGTGGCATTTCAATGTTAATCTTTTTCAACTCTCTAAGAAGTTGAGAATCGACTATATTCATGTAATTAGGTTGAGAGATTTTAGGAGTCACAATAGCACAACACGCAATCAGCACCGACTTTGGCGTTGAATTTTAGTGTATTTTGAGTACAAGAGTTGGACAATTTGGCTGGCATTAAACTTGACACAAACAGGAATGGTCAGTTCGGTGTCTGATTTTGCGTTGATGTTTCTGCCGTATTTAGCGTCAGAAAACCATGGCGCCTCCGTTAGTGCCTAAAATAGCGCCAGGAAGTAATGACAAAAATGGCGCTGAAATTGGCGCCTAATTTGGCTTCTAGTTTTGCTTCCATGTCTACTCCCATTTTTGCTTCTAGTTTTGTGTCCAATTTTGCATCCAGTTTTGCTTCTAGTTTTGCCAAGTTTGCATCCAATTTTGCTTCCGGTTTTGCTTCTGATTTTCCTTCCACTTTTGCTTCCAGTTTTGTTTATGGTTTTGCTTCTGGTTTTGCTTCCACATTTGCTTCCTGTTTTTCTTCTGATTTTGCTTCTTGTTTTGCTTCTATTTTTGCTTCCAAGTTTGCTTCTAGTTTTGCTTTTGATTTTGCTTTCAAGTTTGCTTCTGGTTTTGCTTCCATGTTTTCTTTTGGTTTTGATTCTAGTTTTTCTTCCAGTTTTGCTTCCAGATTTTGGTTCCAATTTTGGTTCCAGATTTGCTTCCAATTTTTCTTTTGGTTTTGCTTCCAATTTTGCTTCCAAGATTGCTTCTGGTTTGCTTCTAGTTTGGCTTCCATTGTTGCTTCCTTTTTTTCTTCTAAAAATGCTTCTTGTTTTGCTTCCATTTATTAATTTAATATGTTTTATTTCAATTTAATTAGTTAAATATATCGTTCCTCTTAAATAACTCATATGATTATAGAGTAAGTAATTTAATTATTTAACTCATATGATTAAATAATAATATAATTATTGTAACATGATCATCATCTATAATTAAAACAAGTGAATCAAATATCTATAATTTAATTGAATTTGACAACATCCATCCTGAGCAGTAAATTAAAATTATCATACTTAATAAATATCCATCCAAAAATCATCGACCACTTTAATATATATAAATTTACAAGTCAATACTAATAAGATCATCATCATATATAACTAAAATAAGTGAAATTCAAATATGCCAGTACATCAAAAACATGTCAAAATGATACATGTACAAATGATATAAATAAAATTGATAAATTATGTAACTCAAATTGATACAAGTCAAGATGATACATGTCCAAATGACAGTGAAAATGATACATCTTGATATGATACAATTCAACAATATAGTACAGTAGATTGTGAAAATGATACATATGATAGTAATCATGAAAAGAGTCATCATAACGATATATCAACAATGATCCATGATGTAGTCTATATGATCATGAATGTCACTAGTTACTATCACCAACTATCTCATCATCATCACCACCACCACCATCATCATCATCATCATCATCATCATCATCATCATCATCATCATCATCATCATCATCATCATCATCATCATCATCATCGTCATCATTGTTATCGGCCTTGGTGTCTTCCGTATTTGCGTCATCATCATCCTCTGCCATGTGATCTGTACTGGCAGAACTAATATTTTGTGGATCTATATCATGTTGAGGATCATATTGATCTTTTGGAAGACCCGTGTTTTGCAAAAAAAACATTTAAAATGAAAAGTTATTATTTATTTCATGCAATAATTATTTTTCTGTTATATATCTAATATTACAACATATGAGATGAAACCATAATCATATTACATCATATCAAAGTGCACATACCATAATAAAATTTCAAAAAAGTTACAGCTAATACTGATGAGTCAGGACAAACTTTAGCTTTCATAAACAAAGCCAATTAGGCTAGCAGACTTGTGGATTAGGCCATCATTTGATGGAAGAAGAAGAAAGATGACTGGAACTCTGGAGGCCCACCATAATGGATTTCATTATTCAACCATGAGAGAAAAAGAGAGAACTGATATCATGTATCAAAACATTAAGCATGCATTCTTCTACCCAACAGAGAAGGAGATGATTACTTCACTTCATTTTCATTTGCATAACCATATCACCCCATGGGAACCAAGAAGACCAAGGATGTTCAGTTTTATGTGGAGGTAATGGATGTGGTCCAAAATTTAGGAGGGGAAAGAAGGTCAATGTGTGATCTTGATGAAATTGAGGAAGAACAACAAGAGAGGGACAAGAAAAATAAAATCAATACAGAGTTTCAAGGATTTGTCAAGCGAGTAAGAGAGCTATGGGAGCAGCCTCATCTAAAATATTTTGAACTATAGTTTGATATACCATTTAGAGAGCTTGGTTTTCATGGAGTTCCTTTCAAATCCTCTGCTTTTATTGTTCCTACGGTAAACTGTTTGGTAGAGTTGGTGGAATTACCTTTCTTAGTAATCACTATTAGCAAGATTGAGATTGTTAACCTTGAGAGAGTAGGACTTGGGAAAAAAGCATTTGATATGGCTATTGTTTTCAAAGACTTCAAGTAGGATGTACTCCGCATTGACACCATTCCTCAATATTCACTTGATGGCATCAAGGAATGGCTTAACTCCATGGATATAAAATATTATGAAAGCAAAATGAACTTGAACTAGCAGCCAATTTTGAAGAGTATTACTAATGATCCAGATAAATTTATTGAAGATGGTGGTTGGGAATTTTTGAATATGGAAGCTAGTGATCCTGATTCTGATAATTCAGAAGAGTTAGATCAAGGATATGAACCCTCTGATGTAGAAGAGGAATCAGAATCAAATTTCATGTAGCCACCATCAAGAGTGTTACAAGCCAACAAGATGTAGGCAATTATTATAGAAGGATAATTTTTAATGTTGCAGGTACTAGCTTTAATGCCAATTACAATGGCAACATTGAAATTCCCTAGTAGTATTTATGTTAAGGAAATTTCCTTTAGATGCAAGGATTCAAAGCACATCAACCATGTGGTACAAATGATTAAATCCTCGAGACAGTCTGTAGAAATGAAAGAGTCTAAAAAGGCAGAGAGAGCTACACTGGTGACTTAGGAGAAACTTCATCTTTAAAAAACAAAGCCAATTAGGTTGGTAGATGTGTGGATCAGGCCAACATTTGGTGGAAGAGGATGAAAGATGACTGGAACTCTAGAGGCCCACCATAATGGATTTTGGTATTCAAACCATGAGAGTAGAAGAGAGAGCTCATATCATGTATCAAAACATTAAGCATGCATTCTTCTAGCCAACGGAGAAGGAGATGATTACTTTGCTTCATTTTCATTTGCATAACCATATCATGGCGTGGGAACCAAGAAGACCAAGGATGTCTATTTTTATGTGGAGGTAATGGATGTGGTCCAAACTTTAGGAGGGGGGATCCTGATGTCTACCAAGAGGCATAAAGTCAAATGAATTAAGTTCACCTACATGTCTGCCAAAGTTTGCTTCCAATTTTTATGATTGTTTTTCTTGACTGTCAGAGTTTACTTACAAATTTGAAATTTCTTTCTGGTCATTTTGATGAGGATATATTTAGCCAATGTGTAAGCACCTTTTGTTTATATCACAAGCATCTATGCATTGCAAGAATTCTGATTATCTATGGTCTACAACTATGCCATCTTACTTATTGGATCTTCTATTTCAATGTTTTCTATAACCTTCTTTGTTTGAGGTAGCACCTGACAATCCTACCTCCTTTCCTTAGCTGAGAAGTGGATTTGAATTTGGAAATACTGCACTTTAAAACTAGCTATTGTTTAAGGAGAGCTATTCTAGCTTTGTTGTTGACACCCTCAATCTTCAACAAGGACTTAGATGCATGGACTAAAATACCTTTCAAACTTAGATTTGAATGTGCATAATTTGATTGATTATGGTTTTCACAAGAAGTTTTCTTTACATGACTATTCTAGATTGTCAATACGTGTAATAGTGACTACATCCTTATCAAGTTCGGCTACCCTTATTCAGAATGCCTTGGCCTTTGGACTCGATACAAAGTTGTGCATTGTTATTCCATATTTGTAACATAGGAAAACTTACAAATGGTGTATCGAGAACAATAGAAAATGATTTTATTAGGGTTAATTCTTTCTTCCCCCACACTACTGATATTTTCCCCAAAACATGTTTTTTTTATTATTTCAATGCATCTCAAAATTTAATGTATTGATTAACATTTGTTATGCATTTCAATTATTTATGCAAATGATGCATATATGTTAACTCGATCAATGTTGTTACTTCAGTAGTTTGACTTCTATGACAACCATCCATTATGCATTTCATCTACATCCTTCTACTATTTATTCATGCACATAAATGGTCATCTTCTAATCATAAGATTTGAGCTCTATTTACTCATCCTACACATCAATAAACAACTCAACACAGGAGATGCAAATTGACATATTAACACAACAATATCCAACTAAGTTATTGAAACTCAACTATTGATACCTCATTCTCCATCCAGATTATAAAATCGTTCCACTTTTTGTTTTGCAACATATTCTTTTCAAATTGCTTTGGATGGCAGCCATATTTCTCCTTCTATCAAAACATGGCACATGGAATACTTAAACTAATTAATATACAATCATTTAATTTTTCCAAGGAAATAAAAAAAAATATCATTTAACATATTAAATATACTTACAAATGTACAGATCAAGGCCTGTAAACCTTTCTGGCCACTACGATGCGTGGCACGAAGTTTCTCAAGCCTAGCCTTGGAGGCCTTGTCCTAAAACATATACTAATTCAATTTAACTATGCACAAATAAAATTTAAATATCGTTTAATAAGTTTGATATAATATTATGAGAAAATTCAAATACCTATGTAATCTCCTCACTGGACTTCCTCTGTGCATCAAACTTCTCATATGCTTTTACAAGCTCTTTCCATACTTTCACACTTACATCAATTGGCCTTCTTTTCTACCTTAGCTCAGGAGGGATTTTTTTTATCTTCTTTGTTTGGTTGCACCAAAATCTCTTGCAGTTTTGAGACATTTGTAGTTTTATCTTCTTTATAGACCAACCTGTGCCAAAATCAGTCTCCATGTCATGGATAACTGCTTTTTTCAGTTGCATGGGTATCTATGAGAATGGAAAATGTAGATGGTCTTTGAACCATTGAAGGTGTGATTCCTTCAACCTATTCACAAATATTTTCCCAACATCCATCATTCAGACTTCCCCTAAAACCACCTCGTATTCTATCTTTGTATTGTAGCTACCAATGCAAGATTGATAACATGGCGTGGTGGAAGAAGTTTGTGTCCTAGGAGTGGCTGAGACATTGGAAGTCTCTATTCCCTATTCCACATTCTGAGAGTTTACTGTCATTGATTTATTTGCAATGTTTGAGGGGCGTTACTAACTTGTTTTTCTATGTATCTAGCAAGCATTGTCCAGTTCACATTAACCAATTTGTTCACTGCCTCTACCCCTAATATGGAAGGCAATTCCTCTTTATCTTTGTCAGTCTCATGTCCCTATATATATATATATTTAAGTTATATTTCTTCTTTTAAATTTAGAAATAAAAACCTAAAAACTACAATTCCTCTTTATCTTTGTCAGTCTCATGTCCCTATATATATATATATATATTAAAATTATATTTCTTCTTTTAAATTTTGAAATAAAAAACTAAAAAGTAAAATTAAAAGAAATAATGGAAACATTTACAAATCTATAAATTGACAATGAATTACCTCATTGTGGCCAGAGTCTGTTGACAATGCTTGCTTCCTTCTATTGCTTGACATTTTGAGGAAACCTAGGGAAAAATATTTTCATCTAGTTTATGGAGGAAAACGAAGTACACACTATTAGGTATGAAATTTTTTGTCTAGTTTGTGGTATGAAAGTTTTGTTTTGTGGGAAAATATGTTCGCTGGGTTTGCTTAGTGTTGATAACCTGGGGAAAATATGTTTGATGGGTTTGCTTAGTGTTGATAACCTTATCATGAAAACTATTTCATAATGCAATCTTGCACAAATTTTTCATGGCATCGGTGACTATGATACGATTGGGCAAAACCAAGCGGTTTATGTGTTTATTTTCAACATTTGCTTAACAGTGACATGTTCGCTAGGTTTGCTTAGTGTTGATAACTTAGGGAAAATATGTTCACTAGGTTTGCTTAGTGTTGATAACCTTATCATGAAAAATATTTCGTAATGCAATCTTGCACGAATTTGTCATGGAATTGGTGACTATGGCACAACTGGGCAAAACCAAGCAGTTTCTGTATTTATTTTCAGCAGTTGCTCAACAGTGACCGACCCAATTCCTAGATTTTCCAAACAATTCACTATTTCCTTGATACCCAGGTTAGGGAAAGAATATGGAGGAATCTTGGCTTTGTGCTATAATGTTTTGAGCTAAAGCTCAAATAGGTAGGGTAAATTTTTTTGTTGGTTTCTCAAAGGTTTTACAATTTATAATGATGGGACAATTTAGAGGTTGCCTTGATAGGTTAGGCCACAAACCAGTAAACAATCACGAATTCAAATGCAATACAAAGAGTAGTAAACAATCATGAATTCAATGAAGAAAGAAAAAATTGTAACCTTACCTATGGTGTCGCAAACTAAATTAAATTTCTCATCAGTTGTTGGTCGCACCCTGCTCTCTTCCTTTGTGTGACATTTTTCCCTTTTTTGTTGTCGGATTTCTTCCTTCACGCGGGAAATTTTTAAATTTTTTTATTTGAATTCAATAGTCAGCACTTTAGTTGATGTTAGTTAACACCAATTTTAGCACCGACTTTTGGCCATTAATGTAATCTGTTTGGGGAGCCTAAGGCAGCACCAAGTGAGCCTAATTGAGCGCCTATCATTGTTGTATAGTGACTATTTTCATTGTTGTGTATCACAAGATCCAGAGTGTTGGAAATAATTCCAACTCCTACCTTATTTTTGTGACCACCATTGTCTTGTGGCTCCTTCATCAGCTCGGTGCGGTAGAGCGGTTTTTACCGTAGTCCCGCAAGGTGCTTCATCCTTCTTGGTGGTAGTGCGGTGAAATATTTTGTGGCAACAAAAGAGTCTTCCTTCTATTCGTGATGGTGTTGCAGTGACTCCCACAAGTATTCTACCATTGGCATGTGGTAGTGCAGTGACCACCATTGTCCCACGGCTCCTTCATCAAGTTGGTGTGGTAGAGCGGTTTTTACCGCGGTCCCGCAAGTTGCTTCTTCCTTCTTGGTGGTAGTGTGGTGAAAGCTTCTATGGCAACATTTTTATTCACAGAGGAGGCCATGGAGAGAGGATGTGGGTGGCATAGAAATACTAAATCGCTGAGAGGAAAGTGGGTGGAAATAGATGAGACAACCAAATCTGTTGATGCAATAGAGGTAAGAAGAGAAAGCAACCTCAACCAAAGGAGGAAGGTGTTTATGAATTCACAAATGCTACAACATAGATGAGATATCAATATGTCAAATATATGAATAAAGTGAGGTTTTGTGTTGGATAGCATACTCGTTGAAATGATATAATTGGTGTACTAAACATTATTTACTATGTTGTGTATTATAGGGGCGAGACGAGGCCATGGCAACAAATTGTGTCATATCAAATGAGGACACAACGGATGAAGCAGGACATCAGGTACTCAAATTTTGATTTAACTTAGGAAAAAATGATTTGATGGAATTTTGTGATATGTCCATCTTTTTTCATAGTATTATTGAAATTTATAATGTATTATCCAATCTTGACATAAATTAATGCATGCTGTTGATTATTTAAGATGGAGATTGGAGCAAATATAGAGCCTGAGTGTTCAACTAGCAAAAGAAGAAGATATGTACATGGACGTGGACCTAAAACTATTAAATCACATAGATGATAGTGGGTGGAAGAGGATATGACAATGGATACTGCAGAAACAACAAATGATTGCACTAAAAAAGAGGTAGGTCAAGACTATAGTGCATGGGATGAATACTTTGAGAAAATTGTTGTTTGTGGATGTTCTGTATGTCGTGGAAAGAAACAATTCAAACAAGTGATTGTACAAAGACATTACATAGATGATGAACTTCCAGTCGGTAGTATGCTTCCTACAATCGATTAAAACCAAAGAATAATAAATGAGTGTGGATTGATGTTTTATAAACTATGTTGTCAAAATTGTGCTTTATTTAAATTATTGTATAAAAAATAGTCTATAAAATAATGTTCCATTATTCAATTGATGTATATATGTTCATAAAATTTATATTTATATTTTTTAAGCCATATTTGATTATATTTCTTTGAAATTAATACATTTATGATTTATCCAGTTGTTTCCAAACATTAAATAATGCTTGCGTTTGTTGATAGGTAGAAGATTTTGATGAAACACATACTAATACCCAAGATCCAACTGGGTTATTAAGATTTGGAAAAGATGATCCAAACCATCCTTTAAACCATACTAGGGTGAGAAGAGCAAGATTGAAGAGAACACTACCACTTGAGAAATTTGAAGAGCTAATGAGAGTCGCATACACTGATGGCATGCCACCTAGCCTTAATGATGATGATCATGATAGTGAAAATGCAATGCATGAAGAAGGATTGAATGAAATGCTTACAGGTTTCTTTGGGGATGGAAACAATTATGACAATAGTGATGATATGGTTGATAGTAATGATGATAGCAGGGGTAATTACCACCATCATTATGTTGATGATAACAACATCAAAGACTCCATCAAGCAAGCATCAAAGACACCCGTGTTCAAATCAGGAGCAAGTAGAACCTCAAAATTGGCATGCACATTAATATTATTAGAAATCAATTCACTATTTGGTTGGTTAGACAAAGGATTCACTACCCTACTAAAGTGAGTTGAAATCTATTTCTTACTTTGCATTGTCAATTGGTGTACATAATTCATAAACATTCATCAACTTCGTTTATATTTCCTTAAGGGGAATTTAAAACCATATATTGTATATAAATAGTCCTATTATAGATTGGCATATCAAACATGTTCCTCATAAGTCAAACATTCAATTGATTTAATCTTTGGCAATATTAGAGGGCACTAAAAACTAAAATTTACCTAAAGAGAATGTGTTGCCATCAACTTGTAGAGAGGCACGTTTGTTGTTGGTTGAGTTGGGGATTGAATATAAGAAAAATCATTCATGTAAAAATGATTGCATTTTATACAGAGATGAATATCAAAACAAGGTATAATGCCTTGTATGCAAAGAGAAGAGATATCGTACAAATGTAAAAGGTCCTATAGTTCCAAAGAAGGTTTTACATCACATGCCAATTATACCTAGACTTCAACGAATGTTTCATTGCAATTCACTAGCACAATTGATGGACTGGCATGCAAAGAACAAGAGTAAAGATGGATTCATGTGAATTTCGGCTGACTCCAAAGTAATGAAACACATAGAGGAAAAATGGCCAACAAAATTCAAAATGAACCCCATAGTATCAGGTTTGTTCTTGCAATTGATGGAGTGTGCCCATTCTCTTTCCTGAGCTCAAATTATTGTGTTTGGTCAGTCAGATTGATAGTATACAATATTCCCCCATGGATGAGTGTTATAAAGGAGCACCTTATGTTGACTCTCATTGTTCCAGGAAAACATCAAGTTAAAAACATGTATGTTTATCTTGCACCTTTTATTGATGAGATGCAACTGCTATGGAAAGGCATAAGAATGTATGACATATCATGTCTTCCATCAAATAGGTCCTTCATGTTGTACGGTGTGCTATGTTGGACTATTCATGATTTCCCAGGGCTTGGTGTTTGTTCTGGTAAGATACAATATTTACGTATTTACATTCATAATTTATTTTCATCCCAACTTTCATACTTAGTTTTATACTATTTTTTTTTATGTTATTAACATTACTTATTTAATTGCAAGGCTTCAAACAAAGGGGATATTTGCATGTCCAAGATGTGTAGAACAATTTCAAGGGTGGTATTCTAAAGATCTACATAAATTTATTTACGCAAACAACAAGGTTTTTCTACCACTAGATCATAGGTTTAGAAATCACCTGAAGAATCAATTTGATGGAAAAGTTGAAAATAGAGGCCCTCCCATGATTATGGGTCCAGGTGATTGGCTTAAGAAGTATGAAGATGCTAAATTGAAAGATTGGGAGAATTTTTTATCAAGGTGATTCAATTGAAGAACCAGAACGAGTTGTACTTAATATGCGAGAAGGAATGGAAAGGAAATCCATATTTTATGAGCTTCCTTACTAGAAGGATCTATTAATATCTCACCTATTAGATGCTATGCACATCTTCAAAAATGTCCTAGATTCTATATTTTGACACATATCAGGCAAAGAGGACACCTTGTCTTTGAGAAGAGATATTTATCTTTCGTATACCAAATTTGATAGAAAACATTTGTGGCCAAATAGGGAAAATGAAACATATGCAGAAGCTCCATGGATTTAAAAAAAAAGAGCTAGACCAACTAAAAAATGCCACCCGTTCAATAAGGACACCTACTGGCTATGGGTCATCATTAGCTAAAGCTTTTACAATTGATGGACATATCATAGGATTTAAAACACACGATTTTCATAATTTAATGAAGGTATTATATATCAACATTTACTGGTAACATTGATTAAGCACTAAATTTATTTTGATATTTTGTCATGTGAGAAAAAATTACTAATGACCTTTTCATAAATGTGTTTGATAGCATATCATGTCATTGGCAATTAGGGGGGATTCTTGTCTTATAGTTGACTAAAGGAATGCCATAAGTTGATTGTCAGCATTTACAAGGTATGTGGTTATATGAAATGTTCATGTGTGAGAGACATACAGATATTATATTGCATTTTAATTTATGACTAAAGGTTCATATTAATTTACTATTCTTAAATTAGGTGGGTGACCTCCAAGGAGATCCATGAATCTGAAGTGCCAAAGTGGAAGAAGGAAATTATAGAAATTGTATGCGTATTTGAGAAGGAGCTTCCTACAAGTTTCATGGACCTACAAGTCCATTTACTTATACACTTAGTCGATGACATTGAATTGGTGGGTGTTGTATCAACGAGGTGGATGTTTTTCTTTGAGAGGTATATGAAAACTCTTAAAAGATATGTCTGACAAAAGGAACATCTAGAGGGTTGCATGGCTAAAGGGCATGTATTGAATGAAGCATTTCTCTTCCTGTGTGAATTCCTTGGTAAGGATTTTGAAGATGGCCCACACATCTGGGATGAAGAATGAGCATTATATATTATTGATGGAGAAAAACCACAATCTAATGGTGTTGAAGTACAAATTAGTAAGTAAATTCATGATTAGTGTGGTTGTTTTTCTTGCAATCATTAATTTACTTTGTAATTTATTTGTCAAATTAATAGCATGACATTTGGAGTTTGAAATAAACATGTTGATATGTAATAGGTGTAGATGAAAGTTCTATACTCGACAAGTTCATTCTATACCACATGGACTTTATGAACAAATATATTGATTTGTATGATAAAAAGAGAGAAGTGTTAGAAGCAAGGAGATAGTTTAAGAGATCGAACCCAAGGAATACTCCATTTCCCACTCATCTGCTTGGGGAATGGGGCGAAGATTGCACACTAGAATGGGTTACTGAACAAATTCAAAATCAAATAGAAGATGCAAGTACAAATTCAAACATAACAAAAGATGAAATCAACATGTCTAGAGGGTGTGAAAGAAAGGTACAGTTGGAATTTTACAAAATGTTGTTTCCTTACAATTTTGACAGCATTAACTAGTTTAATATCCATCATTATATTTGTTTTCACTGAAATAAATGGTCTTTCACAAGTGAGGAAATATCCAACAACGTGGGCATATGGTCGACATTATCGTGTAGAAAGTGTAGACATAAAGAGACGATCCTTCGATTGTGGCATCATGGTTGACTTTGAGCAATCTAGTCGATCAAGCTCAAAAGATAAGAATATAATTGAAGGAAATCTACAATATGTTGGGAAAATACAAGAAATTATTGAGTTGGATTACCACTCTTTTAAATGTTTTATTTTTAAGTGTAGATGGTATGAAGCATTTGAGAGGAGACAAAGACATGATACCCATAGTGGATTGTTTTCTATAGATTCCTCATCGTTCCTACCAAAGGATAAGGAGCTTTATGTTCTACCAATTCATTGTGAGTAGGTATTTCTTTAACTCAAACAAGAAGCGGTAGTGATCATTAATCTATTAATTCATAGCTTATTGCAAATATATACATGTGTTTATTAATCGATAAAATTGCTATAACATACGTCTAATAAATGTATGTCATTCATGTGCAGGTATTTTTCTATGAAGATATTTTAGACCCAAAATGGATATTTGTCATAGATTATGATCCAATATTAAGGCATGTATTTGACAATGCATTAGTGGATACTAAGCAACAAAATGATGGCCAACAAAATGAGAGAGAGGGATTAGAGAACATCGAAGAAATTGACATCCATGATGATGTTGAAGATGGTTATGTTCAGGCACAAGAAGACAACAATCCAAAGTTAGATGATGTTATGGAAGACAATAATATGGATGGTATAGAAAATGATGATCCAAATACATCTGGTAACAATATAGATGGTCTAAAGTCAAATTTCAATGATGATGAAGATGATGCAGGTCAAGATGAGGATGATGATAATATTAAATACTTGAAAGAACATATGAACATTGACAATGATACACTGGATGACATTGTAGCAGACAATAATGTTAATGACCAAGACTTCTAAATTTTCAGAATTATTTACAATCCATGTTTAAAAAAGGATGATTCTTATGGCCTAAACTTTGAAATTCTTTAGTAATATTATGTTGTACTTGGACAATTGAAAACCTATTTTATTCTCCTAACAAGTTTTTTTATTTTCCATTATAATTCTAGACCAAACAACATTTGCGGGGATGGCCTTTTACACCAATCTTAATTTGTATGAATTTCACGAACCCATTGTCAAGCAGTAAATTCCTTTCGTAGACAACAAATGTAAAGGATTCATTTAAGAAAAGATAAGTAGTCTCTTTCTGAGGGTAATCCACATTCAAAAAGTAAAAAGCACATAAAAAACAATTGTACAGTAGAAAATTAGATTCAATCAGTTATGTCTTATTTCGCTTGCAAACTTATCTGAAAGACATAGGGTATTCACCATACATTTCCCTTGAAAAAGAAAACATGTGATTTCATTTATTTTTACTGTATATCTTAGAAGTGAAATTGTTGTTACATAATGATGCACTGAGAAAATAATATATACAAAAAAATGCAAAGAAAATGTTTGAAATTTAACATGCAACTTGTTGTGTAGAGCTGAAAGGAATCAAGATTAACTAGGAAAAGAAATAAAAATAAAATTTTGATGATTGTACTTAAAAGTGAACAGGATATGAAAAGTGTGGACAATGATGGTGCTAAAATTGAAAACCCTAATTATAATGACATTACTGTTTTATGTCATTAGAGATAAAGAGCACATACAATTTTATATACATAGAAAATGAAGATTTGAAACTAGTAAACTGAAAATGTAAACACTGTAAGATTTTTCCTTAAACAGTAATTCACATACTCACTTACAAAAAAGGGTGAATCATTTTTTATTCAAACTTTGTTTTCGTTAATAGACATAACAGTAAAAAACTATTTACATGTACAAGAATATATACATTGTTTCATAGAAAATAAGGAATGTTTCATAGAATATACAAGTACAAGAATATTTACAAGTAAAAGAATATATACACTGTTTCATAAAATATATACACTGTTTCATAGACTTCTAGATTTTTAGAGTTATTTGCAATTTGTTGGGCCTCAAAAACATAGCTTTTTAGACCATAAGAGGGTGCCAATATCTAAGAGGACTTTAATCCTTAATACAAACCAATTAAAGTAAATTATTTGAAAGGAATTTAATTACACCTAACTAGAAACCAATCAAAGCATCCACATAATAACAACAAATGTGCCTTGATAAATCTTGCAGATTTAAACTTGAAAAGACCACTTTGAAGACAACAAAGCAATAAATAAGCATGAAAATCGACACAACAATTGAACACTAAAAATGGATTACAAGTTATAATGTATCTGCTCCATTATATTGCTCAAAATATAAACATACATAACATGAGTTATTTTGATATGAATAAGTGGATGAGATGGTCTAGTATCTATTCTAATGGATTGAAATGATGATAATATGATGATAAAAATCAGACCTTGGTTTCCCTATTTGTACGGGAAGCAAAGAGCTTCAGATCCATTCACAAAATTTACATTGTTTCTTAACTAAAGCATAATTAACATAACATAGAAACTTAAAAAGAGTTTATTGTTGGATGCACCACAGTCTATTAATCATTAGCAAGTGCCTGTGACCACCTAAGAAATGTTCAAGGCTCAAGCACCATGTTAATGCATCCACAACAACCAAACTCTAACTACCTCTTCATACAACTTGTGCAAGAAATAAATTAACCTTTGACATGGGATCAATGTATTTCTCCTAGGCATAAGTGTTTGCATTCTGTAGAGTGTCTGTCATTACATTCTCCAATCCAACAATCCTTCATAGCTACTTATGCATTTTCGTGAGTACCTCATCCTCATCATTGATGGCATCAAGGATGCCTGGAAAATATTTTGATATCTCATTTTTCCAAGTTTCCTAATCCTTCAAATATGTTTCTTCAAAGAAATCTGGCATGGCCATACACAGTGGCTGGTTGAAGTCACTCAATTCCTATGTCAAGATATTCTGGAAGTTTTTATGTGTATTCATGAGGCTTTGACATTCTTGGATCAAATCATTATTATCTCCATATTTTTCCTTGATAAGGGATTCCATTTCCTTCATCCTCTCAAGCAGACTTCCATGCTCCACGATGGCCTTGTATGTTCCACTGTGAGCATGCTAGACACCATCTGCATGTTTGAACATATCTTTGAATTTCATACAAATTATCCCTAATGCTACTTCAAAAGTAGTAGCCTTCAATTTTATTTTTAGTTCTTCATGTTCCTTTTGAGCCTTTTCAAATTTATGCTTCCATTGAGCAGTCTTAGACATGGCCTCTAACACTTTTATTTCATGTTCAATTAAAGGAGAGTAAAGCCTTGGAGAAGCAGGCAACCTATCATTTTCCTCTATCAGCCACTGGTTATCTCTTACTAGCTTTTGGATCTGAGCTTTGGTGAATTTGGCTACATTCACATTCAAGTCAACAGTCTCTAAGGGATCAGTCTCTCCTACTCTTTGCACTAGGAGATGTCCAAAAATATGATCATGGTCAATGAGAGAAGGCTTCTTACTTGGGGGGTAAAGAGCCCAAATTTGCAAAGTGGTATTATCGGGATTGTAGCCTGACCCTGTATAGACCTTGTCACCTACTTCATCCATTATTTGCAAATTTTTATTCTTTCTCTTCAAAAAGTTGTCAAACACAATGGTTGAACTAATATCCCAACCAGGAAGGAGCATAACTCTAGCTTCTTGCAATAATGCTCTTCCTCTCTTAGCAGTCATGTTTCTCATTTCCCTATCAACTTCATGTTGCAACTCTTTCAAGGCATAAGCCTCTTTCTCAGGGTCAATTTCCTTTAACCTTTCTCTTATTAGTCTTCCTTTATACTCATATATAAAGGAATTAAATTTAGGGGTTTCACAAAAGTATCATCTGCAAAAAATTCTTGACTTGCACGATGCCTCACATCATCTGATAGATCATCAGAGGCTTCAAAGGTGATCACACTTCTTTCCAATGGCATCTCATATTGGGGTATAAAAGGAGCATTAAACTGTGAGATTTCTTCTTCCATGGATGGGGAACCAACTGAAAAGCTCACTTCAGTAGTAGGCTGAGGTGATAAGTGATCTAGTGGTGTGATATTTTCTACTTGCCTCCTAGGACCGATGCCCCTTCCTCTTTCAAATGCCACAAGTGGCACATCTCTTATAAGTTCTTCTTCATGGAGGATTAACTGTTCAATTCTTTCTATGGGATCATATACCTTAGGGAAAGCCCCTGCATAGCCTGGGTTATTATTCACCTTCCAAGCCTCAGCCATCATAACCCTACTATAGGCATTCATTCTCATCATGTTTTTTTTTTCTTCACAATTTCTGATGACATCTTCTAAAAGGAAACTATGCTCATACCCTTTCAATTTTTGAAAAAAATTGGCGTCACAAATGAAGTGTTCAAGATCAAGCTTATCCCTTTTGTTGCCAACCGGAAAGCCATAATAATCTAGTTTGCCACTAACCAAGTCATAGCATAAAAACAGAGATAATAGTGAAATCACCAAAGCATAAAGTGGAAGGCATAAAAGTCTGCCTCCCATAGCTCTTTAAATGCATGAAAGCTGAAAATGACAATTGCCTTATGATCTCTAAATAAGCAACTCTATCTGGCACAGTCTTAGGCAGAAAATAAGGTACAACTTCAAATCCATAAACCTTGATAATAGTACAATCCCCAAACATGTACCAGTCCCCCCAATTGTGATTTATCCCTGCTTCATGACCCATATCTTTTGGTTGCAGAAATCTTAAGATCTCTTGGGAGAGGTTGTAGTCACATTTGTGGCCTAGCATCTTGTATAGTGGTTTGAAAAAATATTCCTCAAAATATAGGTAGTGGGACCTCTCACAACTTATCCCACACAGATGCCCACATTTGTACAAGCCTTGAATTTCCATCATTATCTAAGTCTTTTATTCTTAATTCCTCACCCCATATCCCCATTGCCCTTCATATAATATCATGTGCATGAAAAGAGAATAGTGCTTGAAATTAATGGCTTCACTGTCATTCTTGATGATATTGAGGGAATTATTGATGGCCTCCGATAAATACTCTGCATAAACATAGGGTCAGGCATTATGGCTATGGATGTCTATGGCTAAAACCATGGGAGCAATTGTCATGTTCTCAGGAACATCAATTCCCAGTACTTGACCAGCTGAGTAATAAGTGTATTGAAAGTATTCTTCAAACAAAGCCACAAAGAATGGGAGCTTATCTTCACTAGAGAATCTCATAGTTTGGTTACCTGCACCTTTAACCCTATGTAGAGTCAATTTCCACCTCTTGTAACTTGTGTCCATGGTGTGGTATTCCTCCAAAAAGTCTCTGATTCATAATTTTGTTTTTAGGGAAGTGTCTAGCTGAAAAATGATGGAAATATAATCTGGCTTTATGACCATGAACTATGAACCATCAGGAAAATGAATTTCTCTTGTATTCGGATTGTAATTCTTTTCCAACACCTTGATTAACTCTATGTTCACAAAGACATTGGGTACTACAAGTTTACCCAAATTCAGATTCCACGGGTTTGACATTGGGCTATGCCAAAATTTCTTCCTATAATGATAAATAAAGAGGTCGTAACCCCTACATGGATTCCATACATCTCCCAGATTTTTTTGTTTATCTACTAATGTCACACACGATGGGTTAAGCTATGTTATTCTTCTGGATTTTGGCCTAGACCTAGGACACTGATCGATTAAGTCTTGATTCAATTGCCTAGCTTCAGTTTTCTATCTTTTTGCTTTCTATTTGCCTGGGGTTTTTTCCATCTCAACCCTACTCATGCAATGCTTTCATCTACTTACTGAGAAAATACTTTGAGTTGAGTCTAGACCACTTACTTGGATAAATGCTGCAAATTTCTAGCTGCCTACTGCCGTCCAACTTGGTTCTCCAAATCCTTCAATTACAATTCACAATGATTTCAATTTCTTTGAGGTCATATTTATCAAATTTTAGGATAGTTCATCTAGCCCTGGTTCATAAATGGTGCTCACGCCACCTTTATGATCAAGTTCTTCATTAATAGTGGTAGTCTCATCGATATTTTTGTTAGTCACATCAATCAGACTAATCATCATTTCATAACTGCCAAAGAGATTTTTAATTAAAATGCCTATTATTTCTTCGATATGCCGGTATGGTGGTGTTTTTCCCTTTCCTTTTGTTGTTTACCACACTACCGCCTTGCTCAAAGCTTCTTGCTACGAGGTTGTGGTGTATACCACTCTACCGTATATGTTGCTCACCTTCCTGACAGTATAGCAGTGTATGCTTTTGATCATTACTTGAATAGTGTCGATGAGACAATCTTATTTGTCTTACCAATATCTCAATGTCTCATCGACATTAGATCTTATGTTCCTCTGATGTTGGTTTCCGGTGTCGATGAGACAAGTTAATGTCTCGTGCCGATATGCCACTGTCTCATCAACAATTACTTTGTATCCAAGAGTTGTGTTTTGCCGAGCACATGTAGATATACCTTGTCGATGTGGCATAAGTGATTCTCTCCTCGATATGCCTGTATCTTGTTGGCATTAACTGTTTTACATCGTCGATGAGACATATAAATGTCTCTTCAACATAGGGGTGTCTCATCTACATTTCTGATCTATGCTTTGTGCTAATGTCGGGGAGACTTTGGAGGGACTCTCATCGACATGGTGTTGTCTTGGTGATATGCTATGAGCAATCATAGGAGTATTTCAAAGGAGGAATACACTTTGATGCTATGATCAAGGGTTTTATTTGGAAGCTCACGCGAGGGATTTTATTAAATTTAAGTTATTATGACAAGAATTCTATGCATATGGTGGATGTAAGAGATGAGTGAAAATGGAAGTATGAAAAAATAATTAGGATGGAATTTTGGCTACAACACAATCCATGTTTAAAAAAGGATGATTCTTATGGCCTAAACTTTGCAATGCTTCAATAATATTATTTGTGTCGATACAAATTACCTATTGCAATATCCTTAAATTGTTCAATCTTTGGTATGGATTGTTGGTAGAAAAAAATAGGATTACTTGGATGCTTCTTCCATTCATTTTGTATCAACATATGTTCGTGAAGACACAAAAGTTAATAGCTCAATCAAGTAGAAATTTTGTGATTTTCAAATGAAGAGTAAGGTACTTTTTTTTTTCTACTACATTATGTTCATGTGCATAAACAAAATTAGAAGATTACATTACTATATTGCACTTATACATATGCATATAATATAAGAAATATTGCACAATCCTTTCAAAAATGTAGTCTTTATTGATAATGTAAATGTATGTTGTTCCACACAAGTCGTGGAACTGACTATTTGAATGCATATAATAAAAAAACTATACATTTATAGATACAAAAGAGAAAAATGCACATAAAGAGAAAGGGGACAATGACGAATCCCAATTGCTTTGTTTTGCATCATCTTCAGTCTTCCCACTTGTCTAAGCCTCCAAGTTGATGTCTTCCTTGCTGCTCCTAGGTTCCCTACATTTGAGTGAGAAGAGTGTTGTTAGAGCAATGAAGGATCACCAGTCAAAATATGTGCATACATCTATAAACATATAATTTTATCATCATGTGCATTAAAATAACTTTCATACCATAAATGTCTAGGAAAACAAGAAAGTTATCAAACATATCTATCATGTGCTCGGTTTTATCTAACACATTCTCTCATTGTGCAGGTATAGATAAAATTAGGTTGTTTTGTTTATCTAGTTACAACATGTGGGGTGAAATGTGGCTCCCACAAGGGTTGAGCCCAACTTTCTACCCTATTGTTTCATTCGAGAAGGATAATCACAAGTAAACCATCCATGAAGCATTAAAGATCAATTTTTGCAAGGATAGTGTAGTATGTTGGTAAGGGGTAATCTCCTTATTGATAAAGATTTATCCTTATTAATAAGAACATTCCACTATTAGGTATGTGCAAGTGTTAGAAACCAAGATCTGATTGCAAACAAAAAAAATCACCTTCCACAGAAGAGAAAAACAAAAAAGCAGAGATTTGCAAAAGATGTGCAAATTGATATATTCGAAGTACAAAATATTACAAGAGATGATTTGCTTTATAAAAGCAAAGATGCATAAACCTAATCTTATCTTGAGCAACAAGATAGCTCAATAAGATAAGGATAAAACCTATAACTTAGGAATTAAATAAAGCCTAAGTAAACTTATGCAAAGTGTAATTAATAATTAATTAACAACATAGCCATGATTCTGACAAAATTGATCATCAAGGATTCCAAGATAGTTTTCATTAACAGTCTGGTTAAAAGTAAGCAGCCCCAAGCATCATAACAGTCACAAGAATTGAACATGAGGGGCAGTCATGTAGATTAAAAGCTTACACAATAGTCATCACTTGCAAAGACAGAGACAACATGTTTCCACATAACAAATTAAATCGAATGCACGAAAGGTACAATGATGAAGTCCATAATAGTGAATGTTGCTTAAGAGGGATTGGAGGACAACATTTTGTATTAAGGAGAACAAGGTAACCTCAAACTCTGTTGTACCTGAGTATGACATTACCTAAGCTTCTGGTGTTTCTAGATGGAAGCTATAGTAGAAAAGTGTAGTCTCCATCTAAAGGAGCCATCTTCGGAGCTCTTCCCTGAAATGAGGGTTGAAAACATTAGAAGAAAAGCAATACCATAATTCTAAAGTAACAATTTGTATTAAGACAAATGTCAGAAAGTATAATTAAAAAGACAAATCCTTACAATTGGACCTCAAATTGGGCCAAATAGATTTATGATTTTATCTTTAGAATGTAGGAACTTTCTCTGTCAGAGCTTCACGACCTGAAATTGGATCTCCGATTGGACCAATACAATTTATGATTTTATCTTTAGAATATAGGAACTTTCTTTGTTCGATATTCAAGACCTCAAATTAGATCAAAAGTTGGATAAGCAGATTTATGATTTTATCTTTAGAATGTACAAACTTTCTCTATCAGATATTAAAGATGTAAGGTTGGATCAAAAACTGGATAAGTAGATTTATGATTTTATCTTTAGAATGTAGGAACTTCCTTTGTCGGATATTTGGAAATTCCTATACACAATTTCTTCAGAGTGAAAAAACCAGAAGTGTTTCACACCGGCTCAAGGTACAATCCAACCTAGTTATGACACCGATATGAATCCAATTTTGCCTGAACCGTCCATACCTGAACGTTGCATCACAATCTATTCTTCTTGCACATAAAAATGCCACATATTAACCCCTTCTAAATAAAACTCAAAATACCATGAAACAATGAGTCCCCTATATTAGTAAGTAAGTAGGTAGTCTATAGGGCATAGTTTGATTTTATACAAGGATGCTCATGAAAGGAATCTTCAAGTGACAGTGAGTGAGCTGTTTGAGATTGTAGCTGATGGTGCAATATCCAGTCTTAAAGGCAGTTAGAAAAGTAGTAAATGTGCAAGAAAATCAAATTGTACACAACAAACAATTCATAATGTTATCTTGCACAATGCCTTAATTTTGAAGAAAAAAATCTCATTGTATCTTGATGAAAGTAGTGACCTTAATGGTCAATCACTAGCAACCATGATTTTAAAACATGCTATTGTGCTTATGGAGGCAACATTTTAAGCAAGGCGGTGAGTGGTGGTTTGGAACAATGGCAGGTATGAAGGACTTGCTTTATATGCATACTATGCAGTCTAGCTTAAGACAACGTTCTTAGAAGAGATTGAAGGTGGATTATGTAACTCAAGGGTTACATGATAAAGATTAAAGAAAAGACTAAGATCTATTTAAAAGCCACTATCATGAAGATATTAAAGATGTCAAATGAAAAACCCTAGCAGTTGGAGTAATGAACATAGTGTGAAAGAGGACAGTGTGCTAGGGAAGATTTAGGAGATCTCCACATTATCTAATCATAGGAAAATACAACATTTATTAATTTTTTTAAATTAAAAGAAATTATTCTAAACCCTATATAGGACACATCGATACTTCAAAAACATCTGATTTATTTTTTAAAATTAAAAGAAGTCATTCTAAACCCTATATAGGACACATTGATACTTCAAAAGCATCTGAAGGAATTTGAGATTATGCATCCATATGTCAATTAAATACCTAGATTACAAATAGTAGTGTGAACATTATAACCCTTGTTGATTAGAGCAGGAATGAGATAAACAACAATGAATCCTATGCCTCCTTACCATTCTCTGTCATTTTTTACTGAAAAACTTCTCCATTTTGGTAGGCTACGCTTGAAAATAACATTTCAACAAAGGTTTTATTGTATGTTTATTAAAATGAAAACTCCATTCTGGCGGGCTATGCCTGAAAATAAGATTTTGACAAAAAATTTAGAGTACGTTTATTAGAGTTTTAGTGTATTTTGGTGGGCTATTTTCTTGATTCCTTAAATGATTTATTCAAATGGATTGTGACTGACGTGTTTTGCTACATTTGGTCCTGTAATTTGTAATGATGCCACAATTATTGTACTACTGCCGTCTCTTATTAGACCTGCTATGATATGGCAGGGTTTTTCTCTTCCCTTCTGTTGTTTACTGGACTACCACCTTGCTCAAGGCTTCTTGCTACGGGGTTGTAGTGTATACCGCTCTACTGCATATGTTGCTCACCTTCCCGGTGGTATAGCAGTGTATGCTTTTGATTATTACTTGAAGAGTGTCGATGAGACAATCTTATTTGTCTTATCGATATCTCAATGTCTCATCGACATTACTTGATTATATCCAAGAATTGTGTTTCACCGAGCACTTGTAGATATACCTTGTTGATGTGAAGTAAGTGATTCTCTCCTTGATATGCTCGTATCTTGTTGACATTTCACTCTTTTACATCATTGATGAGACGTATAAATAAGTCTCTTCAACATAGGGGTGTCTAAAACGACATTAAACTCGAAGCTAAACTCAAAGCTAAAGTCAGCGCTAAAAGTGGCGCTAAACTCAAAGCTAAACTTGGAGCCAAAGGTGGTGCTTATGGTGGTGCCACACTCAGAGCTAATATCGGTGCTAAAGGAAACACTAATTTTGGTGCAAATTGGCACCTTAATGAGCGCTGACTTGTCCTCATCGACACAAATAAATGCCAAAAATAGTGCCATCCCAATAAATAGCATTGACGTTTTCAAAAAATTGGAAAAAAATACATTAAAACAGTGGGTGGAAGCAAAAAATAGAGCAAATCATAGGGATTTGTTGTAGTGAGTGACTTTTTCTTCCTTCAATCTCTCAAGGTATGGTGCCTAATTCATGGTTTGTTTTTCCTCCAAGTCTTGTTTTTCTATTGAATATTTGTTATCTTCTCCACTTTCTTAAACTTTCTCTACTGGTGTAGTTTGAATAGTTTGATTTCTCAACTGAATGTCATTAGCATCAATAACGTTCAAATTAGGGGGATTTGCATCATTAAGTGTACTTCTTGGATTTGCAACTGGTTGAGCTGGTAGTTGAGGTTGGTTTACTTGATCATTAGGAGGATTAGGGGCATTGATTGCTAGAGGCATTTTTTCCCAGGGATGTTTTTGCCCCTAATTTTTCCATGGTTGGAAATGGTTTTGATTTTGTTGCCATGAGGGCTGATTTGACTGCCATTGTGGTTGCTGATTAGCTCACCATTGTGACTGGTCCCATTGGGGATTCATCCATTTAGGTTGACTCCAATAAGTGGGTGGTTATGGTTGATATGGAGGGGTCCATTGGTTCTGGTTTTGCCAAGGGTTATGATTCCAGTTAGATGTGGAACCATACTATCTTTGATTAGCATTGTACCCTATGTTTTGAGGTCTCTGGCCAACATAATTGAGCTCTTCCTCTACCACAAGTGATTTCTTTAGATTTCTCTTAATCCCAACCAAAAGATTACAAGAACTTGTTGAGTGTTGTTTCTCACAAATCTCACAAATCTCAACTTGATTCAATGGACATTCTCTTAAAAGGTATTTTCCCCTACACTTGGAACAATAAATCAACAAAGTTTAAGTGTTCTTCTTATCTCCTTGCATGTTGAGATGAAGAAGTAAATCAGTCTTCATGTTTGCTAATTCCTCCATTACTTCTAACACATTAGTAGTATGAGTCTTGTTTCTTCTGTAGTTTCTAGTCCCTACCCTAGATCTAGAGTATTTTCTACATATCTCAACAATATCATCCCAGGAAAGCTTGTTAATGTCTCCCTTCCCCATAAGATTCAAGGATTCTCTTGATTCATCGTCAATTCCTCTCAATAATTTTTTTTTACTAATTTCATTATCTAGTCCATTAGTACATCTCTGATGCACAAACTGGAATCTATCAACATAATCTCCTAAACTCTCATCCTCCATTTGTCTGATTTGAAACAATTCCTCCTTCCTATCCCTTACTCGATAGTAATCTTGGTATTTGTCAAAGAATTCAGCTTCCATTTGCTGCCAAGTTCCAATTGTTCTTGCTCCTAAACCCATCAACCATCGTAAAGCTGACTCTTTCAAAGTAGAAGGAAATAACTTCAACTTCTGGTTATCTTTTGTGTAATCATAGGTTTGGCATAAAAATTTGAACTCAAACAGGAATTGATTAGGGTCTTCTAAAGTCTTTCCCCTAAAGATAGGTAATATTCTTCATAGGAGGCTCACCAATCTGTCTTTCAAGATTCATAGGATATGAAAAGGTCCTATTTGCCGGGGGAAGTACTGGTTGGTCACCCATTTCTTCTTCTTGAAATGGATTTATATTTTCTTCTTGATTTTCAATCAGATGTTCTTGATTATCTTCTTGATCTTCGATCTGGTACTGTTGAATGTCTTGTTCTTGATCAAAATCAATATTTCTTCAAAAATCAATGTTTCATGGAATAAACCTTCCTAGATGGTCTCTATTTCATCTCATCCACAATTTAGATATCTCTTCCTTATCAACACTAAGGCTTCACACTGAATAGCTAGATCTTTTAAATCCTCGACAATGACACCAAAAATGATGGGCAAGGTCATTGATGTCACAACTTGCATCATTTAGTCAATTAATCATTGAATGGGGTGTGTCTCATAGCTATATGTGATAAGGATGTTTTTCACAGACTTTCTAGGGGGTTTGCATTGTAAACAGTGACTTCAGGTGTCGATTTGGCCCCTTCAAGAGCTTTCAGAAGCTCTTCAAGAGCTCTCAGTAGCTGAACTTTAGCAACTAATTCCTAAGGCTTAATTCTATCTTACCTCCTAATTTAAAATTTTGTCAACTTATTTTTGACTTCTTTTGACTTGATTGAGACCGATTCATGGAAAAGACTAACACTTATCTTAATTTTTAATCTAGAATTTGAAAGCCAAATTTAATTCTAATTTAATTTTAAAAGAAATCTATTTTAAGATTTGTTGGAAAATAAATACTAATTTAAAGAACATAAATGAATTGCAAGGAAATAATGATTAATTCTAGAAAACATAAATACTAATTCCCATGAACAAATTTCTACCAAAATTCAATTCCATCTTTCCATAAATTCTCATCATTGCTTTAACAGATAATTACGAAATTGAATTATTGCAAACATCTAAATTTGATTATCTTAATAAACCTTTCAATGAAGCTAACAAACCATTCTAATTATGATAAACTACACTTAAGAGCGTTTCGAATACAATTGCTGAAAGTGATTCAAACTAACTTAACATTCCAGTTTTAACATTTAACACTTCAAATTCAATATTAATGAACATAAATAACATGAACTTATAAAATACCAAACAAGATCAATCCCTTTGGTTGAGCAGGCCCTGCTCTTCCTCAGGTAAGGTCCCTTAACACACTGATTCAAGTTAACTTCTTATCTTCATTCAGATTGATCAAATCAGGACGCAAAACAAAGTATTGCAAAACATTACAAGATATCTTAGCTGAAAATTATCTAAAACTCCTATCTAAAACCAGAACATGGATATTTATAGCTATATCATTATTAAATTCACAACATGGCGTTAACTGCCAAGATTCAAGGCATCTGAACTAAAGATTTAAATAAAACTAAAGAAGAACTAAAACATGACTGAGAATAGACATAGAGAAATATGTCAGATTGATGCTGGGAGTAGAAGTTCCTAAACTGACTACAAAGAAGCCAATTTGGACTTGAATGATTCATCATCTAGCTGTGCCGATCAATGGTGTGATTATCTTCCTTGATTAAACAGGGAGTTTAACTTCATCACCAGTCTTTAAAATACCCTGTATAAAACCCTTAAGAAAAGGATAACAATTATGGTAGTAAAATATTAACACTGCATAATTATCTCATTAATATTATCATAAAAGTAACACATTTAACATAAACCATTACTTCAAATATATCTACCAAATTAGCTAAACATAAAACAAAGTAAGTAAATATATTAGTCTATCTAGTCTACTACCAATCATGTTAATTAACAAAAATAACAAGTCTTTTAAACACAAAATGATTTATATGAAAGTATCCTTGAGCCTCTCATCACATCATAGGGGTAACCCCCTATGCCCCCCACACTGATGTATAAACAATACCTTATGAATCAATAATACCTTATATAATTACAAGGTTGAGACACATTTTCCCTACAAGAAAGAGGGAGAGATAGGGCAATATGGGAAGAAAAAGAGAGGGAGTTAGAAATAGAGAGGGAAGGAAGGAGAGGGGTAGATATATATAGAGAGATATGTTAGAGTAATCATGCATTAGCTAATAATTAAATAATCTTTAATTTATTATGTTTAATTTATTCTCACACACTTAAGCTAAAATTAAGAGTTTTTTTATGTTAACTAAAGTGTGATTTTATTAGATCATTTTGCCTCATCACTTAGGATGTTAAAACTTGTCATGATCTAATCCCTTTATCATTTAGGGATTCTCCTATAAAGCACCCACCCTCATTATATTTTCTCCTTGGGATCCCCATGAAGATTCTTGAGGTTTATTTTGTAATTTTTTTGTTGATGATATAGCAAATTATTTCTTGCATCTCTCTTATGTAGAAGGTGTTTTTTTGTTGTTATATCTCATGCCTCATTTTTATTCATAATTCTAACATGGTATCAAATCCAATTTTTGATCTTGGGATCCATATCATTTGTATCTTTGAGTTCCAAAGGTTTTCCTTAGTTTTCCATCCTATTCAAGTAGTGTCATTAGGGGCACTCATGCAAATTCTTGTCTTCTCGATCTTGATCATCATCTATTTTAAAGGAGGTTTATCATTTTAGTACTATAGTAGTCATCATTCGACACTTGTCTACAACTTCTTTGTGCTTCAACAATGTTCTTCATGTTCATATTATTTTTGGGACATTTTTTTGGAAGATTTTTAGTCCTTCATTCACTTTTCTCTCTTTTGGAGAGGAGTTTCTCCCATGAAGTTTTCTCCTTTTTTCTCTAGTTGTGGGTATGTGCAGGATCATGATGGGCCAAAAAGTGGCAATATGATGGGTATTTGTAGGGTATGTGGCTGACGAATTTTTTTCTAACCAAAATTGATAAAATGAAAATTGTTTTTAAAGGAGATTCTCAGCTTTCCACCAATATAAATTATGCTTTACTTTGAATTTAATAAATAATTATTATTCATTTTCTATTTGAATTACGACTAAAGTGTTATTTAATAGGCTAATTGAAAAACATCTATAGCTTTCAAACAGTATCAAATTTTTTGAATCCAAAACATGCATCACATTCTATGCTTCACATACTATAGGATTAAAAAAAAACAATTTCAAGAAGTTTTGACCAAGTTAAGGTGGTCAGACATACAAGTTTTTATATTTTTTAAAATTTGTAATAAAAAATTCATAATTGATTATTTACTTAGAAAAAAATTACAAAAAAATATTTATCACATCCAGACATGAGTCCTCTACTTATGCCTAAAATCTTATCATTTTTTTTTATCATTTTATTGTGGTTAGGGTGGTCAGATAGACACCTACTTCTTATTTTTCCCCTGAAATTTAAGTACTACTGCATTGAAATTTCAAATTTTCACCAAATAGATTTGCTTTTTTAAAATAAACCTAGTAGTCTAGAAACTACATTCAATTTTCTACAAATTCTATTCTTACATATTTTTGAAATAATATAGATAACTTATTCAAAATTTTATGTCAAGTTTCCTAACTCTGATTTTTCTGAATTTTTTGCCACATAAGGGCCTGTTTTTTCCATGATGATCCTGCACATACCCTTGTGAGAGATTAGACTTTTTGTACATGGGTACCCCATTCTGGCCTTGATTTTTAGGACCCATCATGCATTCTTTTCTTTTTATGCATTGTATTTTTAGGGCTTTTAGCTACTCCCTAAGTTCATCTTAAGGGGGTGTTAGAGTAATCATGCATTAGTTGATAATTAATTAATCTTCAATTGATTATTAGTCTAATTTATTTGCATATAGTTGTGCTAAACTCATGAGTGCTTTTCTATGTTAACTAAAGTGATATTTTATTAGAACATTTTGTCTCATCACATAGGATGTTGATACTTGTCATGATCTAATCCCTTTATCATTTAGGGATGCTCCTATAAAGCATTCACCCTAATTTTATTTTCTAAAGATCTCCATGAATATTCTTGAGGTTTATTTGATAAGTTTTTATTTTTGATGATATAGTAGATTATTTTTTGCATCTCTCTTGTGTGGAAGGTGTTTTTTGTTCATTTTTAGATCTCACATCTTGTGTTTATTCACAATTTTAACAAGATAGGTAGAGAGGGAGAGAGAGAGGGAGAGAGAAGAGGGGAGAGGGTAGAGGGAGATGGAGAGGGAGAGAGGGAGAAATATACATAAAGGGAGATATAGAGAGATAGAAAGGGATATGGAGAGAGATAGGAAGATAGGGAGACAAAGGTAGAGAAAGATATGTATAGATAGAGATAAGAGAGAGGAGTGAGAAGGAGATAAAAATAGAGTAAGAGAGATAGAGGGAATAATAGAGAGAGGTAGAGATAATGAAATATAGATAAAGTGAGAGAGGGAGAGATAGGGAGAAAGATTGAGAGAGAAAGGAGGTGATAGAGACAAGTAATAGAGGGGTATAGACAGGGAGAGAGAGGGATACATAGAGATATATAGGTAGATATAGAGATAGAGATAAGAAGATATAAATAGGGAGTGTATGCATATGAGTGAGAAAGAGATATGGAGATAAAGACAAAGATATACATATAAATAGATAGAGAGGGAGGGAGAGGAAGAAATCTAAAAATAGAGAGAGAGGAGAGAGGAGTAGAGATATAGAAAGAGGGAGTGATAGGGAAAGAGGGAGTGAGAGAAATAAATATAAATTGGGGAAGATAGAGGGGGAAGAGAGAGTGTGGGGATATGGAGAGACAGTATAAACATATAAATCTAGGGAGAGAGGGAGATATGAAAGGATAGAGGAAGAGAGAAAGAAATAGAGAATATAAAAGATGGAGAAATAGAGAGATAAAAAGATAAATATAGAGAGAGGAAGTGATATATAGAGAGGTAGAGAGAGGGAGAGATATAAGGGTAGATAGAGATAAAGAGATAAAGAGATAGAGATAAATAGAGAGATAGAAGGAGAAATATGGAGAGATAGAGATATGGGAGAGATATAAATGTAAATAGAGATATAGAGGTCTAGGATGAGGGAGAGGGGGAGAGGAGGATGGATAGAGAGAGGTAGAGGTATCTTGAGATAGAGAGGTAGAGAAGAATATATAAGTAGAGATGAAGGTAAAGGGAAGAGGAAGAGGAGATAATTAGATAGAGAGATCAAGATAGGTAGAGGGAGAGATCAAGATAGAGAGACAAAATGTGGTAGGAATAGAGAGAGGGAGATATAGAGGAAGAGATAAATAGATATAGAGGGAGAGGGAGAGGGATAGTGGTAGAGAGATAGAGATATAAGGAGAGGGTGTTGTCATAATAATGTGTCCCACTTATGTGACATCCTAATTTTTACTTAAAATCGCATACTTTTTAGAAAAAAATAATGATTTAAGCCTTCAAGGGTTCCTTATAAGGTGTTTACTTGAAGTGGTTTATATCACACCCCATTATATAAACCCCCTTGGATAGAAATTTGTAGTCTTAAATTAAATATAAAGAGGGAGAAAGAGAGGGAGAAATATATAGATAAAGGGAGTTATAAAGAGATAGAAAGGGATAAAGAGATAGAGGTGGAGAGAGATATAGATAGAGAGGGAGAGGGAGAGATAGGGAGGTAGAGATAGAGGGGAAAAGAGTGAGAGAGAAAAGAGGTGACAAATATAAGTAATAGAGAGATAGGGAGAGAGAGAGAGAGAGAGAGAGAGAGAGAGAGAGAGAGAGAGAGAGAGAGAGAGATAGAAGGAGAGATATATCCATTTATCTCTATCTCTCCCTTTCTCCATCTCTTTATATCTTTATATCTCACATTTTTCTAAATATCTCTCTATCTCTCCCTCCCTCTTGACCTTTTATTTTTTCTTCTTAGAAATGCGAGTGTGCTATAATGTGTTCACATTTGTATCTACCTTGGATATTACTAACCCTTAGGGTTGGATTTCCCTTGGGAATCCAACTCAAATGGTTGGAATTACATGTCAATGGCCAAAGATGTGTTTTCTATAAGTTATAAAAAGTGTCTAAATCTTGAGCATGCTCTCCATTAGGTTTGCACACCTTTCAATGTTGAGCTAAAAAATACAAAAATAATGTCAAAATCTCTCTTACATTTCTCACCATGTAATTTTTTCTAAATTTTGAGTATGTTAAGATTTTAATCTTTAATTTCTTTTGCTATTGTCTTCTTTTTTTTCCAAACACATACGTATAGTATTTTTTGTTTCATTTTTTATTTGTTTACCAAAGATTGGAAACAAATTATATTTTTGCATTATAGGCTCTATTCTATACACATCCCAACAAAAAAATGATTTTGATTAGTTTCCAAAAAAGAGGGAGCATGCTAAAAATTTTACTTTTCATGTTTCCACTTTGAAAATTAGTAAAAAATCATTTCATTAGAAAATTAGAAAAAAAAGCCAGGCATAAACTACATGGTGTTAGTTAATTTTATATTGAAACAATTTTTTAAATTTTAAAAAATGACATTTTTTGGGGAGCACACAAGATGCTATGTTATAGTTTTTTAACAAAAAAAAATCAATTTTTGTGCTCCTCCATTTGAACCCTTTAATCTCCAACATTTTCAAAAAAAAAATAGTAGTTTATAAAGTAGATTCAAAGCACCACGACTCTTGTTCTTATCACATCATTAAATTTTGAACATAACTATCTTCAATTTCTCATCTAAGATCAATTTTTACTAATTTCAAAAAACAAGTGGCCACTTAAAACCCCATTTCGGTTCCCCATTTCCATGCACATACCCACTTATCGTCTAAGGCTAGGTCCCCATGCATCCGCTAAGCTTATTTTGGCTAGCAGCCACTGCTCAACATTTTTAGGAATTATTTGTGGAGTTGGTGGCCCCATGAATATTTAATTTTCCTACTTATTTTTAAGTAGCCATCTTAAAATTATATTTATAGTATTAATAAGAATTTATTTACTAAAAAGTTGGGAAAATTCTTTGAAAACAAATATTAAAAAAGAGGGAAAGAAATTTGTGGAGCCACATGGATTTTTGTCAATATGTAGTTGCTGCTTATTTCTAGTGCCCCCTTTTTTCACAACTTATTTTCAATTCCTAAATAGTAGTTGATCCACTAAGATAGGGAAAGATTCCAAATTATCCTTTTCCCATAATGAAATTTATGCATGGGAGCACTCCAACTGCTTAAATTTAAGCAAAAACCACATTTAAGTAGCCACATGGAGACATGGGGTAATTGATTGCATCCCCTTCTACGTAGCCAATTTGAGGGGGCATATTATATTTCTAATGCTCTTTTATATTCATGGTTCCAATGACTCTCTAGGGGTCCTACACAACATGCTCACCATTATAGTGGCTCAATGTTAGTCCTACACAAAAATTCTATAGTTATAATATGGATTTTTAAACTTCTTACATCATCTTTTGTCATTTGTAGAATTCTTATAATGATTCATTCAAGGATATATTACACCCCCTCCTTTGCAAGTTATATTGATCCAACAATGATTCTACATCATTATCTCTCTCAAGTTATCTATATTTTTAGGTTACAATGATATTTTCAATAATCCTACACCACTCTTTTACTTTTACACAATAATTATTAACATTACAAAATAACAGTTGTTGATTCTTATTTCATATTTTTATTAAATGTTATTGATTGAATTTACGTGTGTAGTTTTGAAGATGGATATCATTACATGAAGCATGGATGAGTCATCATATATATTCATATCATTTTTACATATGCATATTATTTACTATCATTTTGGATGCATGTTTACTTCAACATAAATGATTCATGGTGTTGCAAGAAAGAAGGTGTTGTCATTGATGTCAACTAGTCAATTGGTTGACAACTGGTTGATGTTGTCATTGATGTCATGGATGCAATGTATTGGATGTATATGTCAAGGATATTGAGAAAATTATAATGAAGAAAGGTTGCAGGTGTTCAGTGGTTGCTCCGATATTTGCTTCTATGTTTGTGTGATGGTTTTCAGTTTCTGCACTTGCACTTAATGTTTAATAATTTTAGCAGAGTTAAGAATTGTGATTGATTTAAGTTCTGGTGAATATTTTAAAGTTTAAATTTTCTACAACTGATTCACCCCCCTCTCAGTTGTCTTGTTCAACAATTGGTATCAGAGCTTGGTTCCTTGGAGAAGAGATTAACTGCTTAAGGAAGGTCTGGGATGGCTAGCAAAAGTTACTCATGATTATCAAAGGTTCGATGGAACTAATTATGCTATTTGGAAAATACTAATGGAAGAATATTTGGAGTATTGTGGATATGATGTGGAGAAAGCTTACAAGAATACTTACACTTCTCCTACTAGTGTTCCAAGTACAGATGATGAGATCAAGGAACATGAATCGAACAATAAGGTGAAGTACATTTTGAAGAATAGTCTTGTACATTTCGAGTTGATTAAAGTTCAAAATAGATGAAGACCACTAAGGAAGTCTGGGATGCTTTGGAAAAGGTGCATGAAGGTGATGAAAGGGACAAAGAGGTAAATTTACAAAACTTGGAGATATAGTTTGAGCTCCTACATATGTTTGAAGATGAGAATGTTAAAGCTTATGTACAGAGTTTGGATGAGGTAGTAGTTGGAATGCGAGGACTTGGTGCTACAGTAGATGAATCCAAGATTGTAAAGAAGATTCTTATAAATCTCCCTGATGCTTATAGTGAAAAGGTATGTGCTATTAAAGAACATATAGATTACAAGAATTACACTAAAGATCAGTTGTTGGGAACTCTGACATCTTATGAGATGAGAAAATTGAATTTGAGAAATGGATCCAAATCAAAAACTGCTTTTAAGAATACAAAAATTGAAGATCCAGATGAAGAAAATCTTGATGAAATAGAAGCTAACTTTGTGAGAAGAATGAAGAAAGGCTCTGACAAGTATGAAGGTAAGTTACCCTTTAAATGCTTTAGTTGTGGAGGAATAGGACATTATGCTTTGAGGTGTCTGGATAGAGCTAAGAGGAATAAACAAAGATATGAGAAAGAAAAGAAAGGTAAGAATATCAATAGAGAATATTATGTGAATGAGGATGCTATTATATCTGATGAGGAATCCGATTATGGAGATCCCGATGACAATGAATGTTTGGTTTTGGCCATAAAAGATGAACCTACTTCTAATTCTAAAAAATAAGTGAAGGAATGCCCTCCAGAGAAGGAGAAAAATGAAGGTACTGTAATCTCTACCCTACATGCTAAATAAGAAAAGAACTATTGGGTTGTTGACAGTGATTTTTCACATCACATGACTAGTGATATGAGTAAGTTTGTTAA
>VDFB02321184.1:0-92405 GCA_007258455.2 Sequoia sempervirens
TTTTCTCAAAAGCACTTGGAAACCAAGCACAACAAACACATTCTCATCAACACTTCCAAACCAATTGCAATACAGCAACTCAACCACACACATGCTTATCAAGGCAACACTAGAGGTTGACACCAGTGAGACTACTAATGACAACATAATGCAACAAATCAAAGCAACTTAGGTTGACATCAATGCAACAACATAGATTCGTTGACATCAATGACAACACAAATTGTAAAGATTTCAAATAGAAGGTGGTTCAATTATGGGTTCTTCATTATCTATGGATTCTAAATGGGTTGTAGCATATATTGTCTCATTCTTTCTAGATACAATATTAGTCATTGCTTTTAAGAGTTTAGGAATACTTTGTAATAAATCCACTAGTTTAATTGGTACAGTGGTTTGGAGTACATCTCTTGCAATAATTTTATTGGATTACAATTGGTTTGTTATCATACATATATTTGCATTTGAGTGGTGGCATTTGTTATTTGTGATATGCACTACTTTAGTGTCATATCCCCTATATAAGGGAGGATCGAGCAATTAGAAGGAAAAATTAGACAATTATTTGTGCCTTGTCATATCTTAAAAAACATACATATATTTGGTATATATATTAAATATTGCTAAAGTGATCGATTAAATGTTTTATTAGTTTAGTTGTAGTTAACACTAACTAGTTGGTAGTTAACACTAACAACCATACCGATTACATAAACAAATATAAATCGCACCTCTATGGCATGAGATGTGTTTGAACATGAGAAGATGCATCGCTTCATCGAATAGAAAAGGGAGTATGGGATTCAGTTTGAGAACAACAAGCATTGGAGCAACAATTGAAGATGTAGTAGCAGGAAGACCAAATCGATTCAGCAAATCGGTGAGAGTTTCTCCACTCGATTCAGCAAATCGGTGAGAGTTTCCATATGCCACACCTGATCGGCCGTCCTCTTTGCCCATATCAAACTGATCGATCTAGGCAAAGAACCCGACTACTGAATGGTCCACGATTTCCATTGACTTGGATACCACCTTTGTTTGCACACACGGCCTATCTCCATTACACAACAACAAAAACTCCAAATCACCCATGACTTGGCCCTTCTTCGAAACTATTGTTTATTCCCCACATGTTGTTCCTTATATTGCAGATATATTTTAGGCATTATATTAACTTTGATGTGGATATATGGTGAATGTGCTTATGTTGGTTACTATGACTCAATGCTTTCTAATATCATGGCTAACATTAGTTTGATAATTAGATTATAGATCCTTTCATTATAATGATTTCATTTATAATTATAAAGAAGATTAATTGTCTAAGTATATACATATATTGTGTATGATCAAAGATTGTCTTCCAAGTGCTTGTAAACCTACTAGGGAGGAAGGGCTTGAGAAGAGTGGTGCCTAAAAACCCCATGTAAGGTTCTGCCCCTAGGACCCAAAGCAGGGATGTGCCATGGAGGGGTGGGGGTCCACCTAAGATTCCGTTGTGGCCATGGAGGGGTGGTAGGCCTAGGCCACTTATAAGCTTCGCTGGCTTCCCCCAGTAGGTCATGTGTTTTCCGAGGAGATGTCACGGGTGGAGAATGCAGTTACAAGTCCCCCTAGAGTGGAAGGTTGTAGGTTACAACCCCTTGAACTTAGCCAAGGACTTCAGACGGATCTATCCACATGGATAGAGAATGCAGTTACAAGTCGCTAAGAAGGGACAGTTGTAGGTTACCACCTTTGTACTAGGGATCATGGCTTTGGGCAGATCGATCCATGCCACCCCTCGTGTTTTCATGATTGTATATCTATATTTGAATGCCTAGACATTAATGCTATTGAACATGTGTATGTGTGGAATATTGCTCACTTTGTGGATGCGGGTGATCAGCCAAGAATTCCCCATCCTAGAGTAACCAATTGGCCAACCCTAACCCTAAACAAGTAATTTCCAAGACAGGACCAGGTAAGGGACATTACATTTAGTTCTTGCTTTACAAAGTCTTTCTTTTTCTCTATGTGGGTTTGAGTACACATCCTTCTTTGTTTGGTCTTGAGTAACAACCAATACTTTGTTATACCTCTCTACATCAGTTATGTTGATGTTGGCCTTTTTCTTTGGACATTCAATGTCTTCATGGTCTCTACCATTTTCACAGTTTTTTTGTTTTGTTTTTGGTTTTATGGTAGTCTCTTGTGAAATGTCCTCATTCATCACATTGCCAACATTGTATAATGGGATAGCCTTTCAAATTTTACTCTATTTGACTCCAATCTCCCCCCTCTTATGATTTTGATAGTTGCTTGGAGATGTATTCATGTTATTCTATGGCTGTTTGGTGTAGTGAACTGCTCTCCTTGAGTGAAAAGCACTTGTGTGCTTCTACTCTTCAGATTGTATGGGCACTCTTTTATTGAATGACCCATAATTTGACAAATATCACAAAACATTTTTCTGGGACAATTAGATTTGGTGTGAGCCCTCATGGTTGCAATTAGTACACTGTAATTATTTTGACTCTTTGCTAATTTCTTTCTTCACCTTCAATTCTTTCATTAAAAGCACATCTCTCCTTAATGCTTCTACTATTCATGTTTCATTATCATTGCTTCTATTGGAACCATCATCTTCATGTATTTGTCGTCTAGATTGTGAAGGCATCTTGTCATCACTTTCCATATCCATTGCATGATTATATGCTTCAGCATATGATGACGGTGACACAACCTTCATTTTTTTCTTACTGAAGGAATAATGCCTTCAATGAACCATCTTCAGGACTTTGGAATAAGTTTTCAACTGAATAATCTAACTTCACAAGTAATTCTTTGAAACTATGATTATAAGCTCTTATATTTTCATGCTTACCTTGTCTTGTGCTGTAAATTTCTGCTACGATTTTGTTATCATCTTGAAGCAATTCAAATTCTTCTTCAAACGCCTCCTTTAATTTCTCCCATATATTTCTGGAGGTTGGTTAATTTCTATATACTAATCAATGGCAATGCCTTGCAGAGTGGTTGGAAAAGACCATAACCAATATGCTTTATCATCCTGGCCATTTGTTGTCACTTGTCTGAATAATTTCACAAGTCTTATAGTGCCTTGCAGGATCCTGTGATCCATTGCTTGTAAACTTAGGCAGCTTCTGTCTTTCTACATTGGGCCTTGATGGTGGAGTCAGCATGGTTTTGTTTTGATGCAAATCTAGTGCTTGGAACTTGCTTGTTAGGGAGTATCGATTCAAATGTTTTGGTGCTCCTCTAGCACTTTCTGCCAAGTGAAAATCCTTTTACTCTTCCTACAACTTCAACATTCTACACACTTGTTTTGCCTTTAGGTTCTCTTTTGTACCCTCCGACCCTTAGTGATGGGGTTTTTTGGCTTAGTTTCTTCTTCTATAACAACCCTATCAACGAAGGAGTTTGTCTCTCAACGAAGACTTCCCTCATCTAGATGAGGCTTTATGGATTTTTCATACCGAACTTGATTTGCAAGGTTGACCCACACTTCATTTGATGATGGAAGGTGTCTTGCTATTGCGACCCTCTCTTCCTTCCTATGGTTATTTGTAGTGGTTTGAGTGTTTTGATATATTTTCCCTCAACTATGACTTTGACTCATGCATGGACTCCAAATTTTGCTTCGGGACAGACTTTGGCTTTGGATTTGCACTATTAAAGTCTCTTCCATGACCTCTTGTAGTCTTCTTCTTTGCTCCCTTTGCTCTACAAGTCTTAGAGATTGATTGATCTCTCGGTCTTGATCTCTTCTTGCCTTTATTAGGGTCTGAGGGCATGAATATCTTTTATTGGACTTGATTTCTTTTTAGACAACAATGCCAAATATTTACTCTTTCTTATAAATCTAAATACTTGAATTAATGAACAAATTGAGTAATAAAATATATCTTTATTCACACGCAAATTTCTTATAGAAGTAGACCAAAGATGATCAAAGGATCAAACTATCTTCCTGACTATGAAAAGTTTATTTAAAGAGTCCGACGGTTGCCAAGCTAAACACAACAGTCTACCGACTCCTACAACCACTTGAAAGTCAACCAACAATTAATAAAAAGTTGGATACAAGCATATTATCTAAACATAATAAAGGCATTGCATGTTGACTGCAAAAACAAGCTTGATCTGCAATTAGAGGATTTACTGTTGGACGTTTTCATTTTTTTAATATTACATGTTAATTTTTATTTATTTATTAATTATATAGTTAACTTTTTTTATTATACAATTACTAATTTTAGTATATAATTATTAATTAACTTATAATATTTAGATATAAAATAATAATTTATATTTTAATACAATAGCATATTTTTTAGTTTGTATTTATTCTATTTTAATCTTCTATTTTAGAAAAAAGTATATCCATATTAGATATGTATCTGTCTCTGCATCCATGCAACTCTATTAAAAAAACATCTTAGTTACCACCCTCACCAAGACTCACCTGAACCATGTGAGTCTCGAGGTGGGCAAATGATTTGAGGTCAGAGGCTCGAGACTTGGTGTAAATGGAAAATTTGGTCAAACTTGCTGAACCCAGCAAGCCCTATCGATGTGAAAATCAGAAAAAAAAAGGGATAAAAAATTGAAAACACTCAAATATGAAAGTGTGAAAGTAAATCATTTTTTGAAAGATTTGAAAGAGTTTTTTGGAGCTTGGTTAAAAGTGATAAAATTTTGAAAAATGGCATGCTCCATGAAGGTTTGTAGGTTTGTAAAGGCTTTAATTTGGGCTTGGTGGTGGGGGCTCTGCTCCTTGACCTCACCCTTGCCCTATTTTGTGATAGGGAGCACACCAAGGGCACTACCCTCAAACCTCATGAGGGGTGCTGCCCCTTGACCTTATTTGGGGGGCTGCCTCCAGATCCCCAACTGCCCCTAGACCCCCATAAGGGGTGCTACCCCTCAATGGGGGCTACTGCCCCTAGACCCCCACTCTGTTTTTTAGTTGCTCTTTATATTTCTATGCTAATAAAATGCCTTTAAAAACGACAGGTTTGTCTCTCTCTTTTTGCATCTTTTTTATTTTTTCCTAATTAAATCCCGATTTTTTGAAAAAATCTTAATACTTTTGGTTTGCCCATTTTTCCCCAAAGCTTTTTTGTTGATATGGACAATAAACAAAATAGCAATAAATTACATCTCAAGAGTTGATGTTGATTTGTCAAACTTGAATATCATGATAGATATTTACTAATCAATATTAAATCCAAACCCAGCCACAACTATTTACATTTACTTCTGGATGTCTGAACTTTAACAATCTGATATGGTAATGTGTAACAGTATTATACTATTATCTCTATATAGCATCCATGGAAATGCATGCAATTATGACCAGCTGTACCCTTCATCTTAATTCAATTTACACAGAAATTACTTTCAGAGACACAACTATTGCATTCCCATTATGCCCAATTAATTTTTCAGAAAACAATGTTTGACAGCCCATCTGGAATTTTGTACATCTTGTCTCTGTGGTTGCCTAATAATATCCCAATGGTTTGCTGCTATATCAAATACTGCATGCAACATCAACCCTGCCCTGACCAAAGCCCAAGTGGGTTATACTAATCCATTAAAACCTCCCTCTAGAATACGTCCCCTCTCCCCTCAGGAAAATCTATATCGGTATTTTCATGTCCAATTTGGTCCAGACGCTTTGTGTTTACATCTACATCACCGTGTTTTTCTCTCCATGAGGGCACTCTTTAGTCCTGTGACTAAGATGCAGGTTCTTTTGTAGGCATTAAAATCCAACCCAATTAAATCAACTTTGTCTAGAGTATGAAAGTGCAGAGTCTTGAATGTCCCAGTAACAGGGTTGCAGTTGAATAAAGCAGGGCATTCTCCCTCCATATGACCAGAACAGTGTAAACAACTGCAGGAAGTCACTACACTGATCAATTCATATGGGAAAAAATACTACTGAAAGCCTGTACTTACATTGAGCAGACAGTGGTTGCGATAGACACGTTCACCATAGCAGAGAGACATATGCCACTGATAAGAAAAGTAGGGAATGAAGATGTTACAATGGTTGATGATAACCTTTGAAAGTTGTCTGCAGGAGAAAGAAGATATTGGTGTCCCTGAGAAAAATGGTGGAATCATGTGGTATGATGTGGAATTGCTCAGGTTACCTCCTTCTCTGTCTTGGAATTGCCTGGGTTTGTCACTTGATGTGTCAAGGCAATTCTAGGACAGAAAAGCAGTACTCTGCAATTCCATAGGAGATCCGATTCCGAATCCATAACTTAAATGAAGTGTACCCAAATTTGGTGGGTTTCCAGTCTGACTTGGTAAAAGCTGCAAAAGAGTCCCAACAATTCAACCAGAACACTGCCCCATTTGTCCATCCATGGTTGCCCAGACCAACACATCCATTATGGCCCAGACTACCCCATCCATCAGCTAACCAGGTGGAGGATTCACCGATTGTCATTAACAGATCAGCGTGCAAAAACCTTAAATAAAAAAGATAGAAAGCAAACAACTCATGATGTTAAAAGGAAGCATTTAA
Organism: Sequoia sempervirens; assembly: GCA_007258455.2. Classification (NCBI taxonomy): domain Eukaryota; kingdom Viridiplantae; phylum Streptophyta; class Pinopsida; order Cupressales; family Cupressaceae; genus Sequoia; species Sequoia sempervirens. The sequence continues at coordinate 6,548 of VDFB02321184.1, forward strand.
TATGACATTCTTTATGATGTTAAAGGGGAGTGCCTGGGAATGGATTATCTTCCCTGAGATCTGGGAGCTCACTAGTTAAGCCTGGCAACCTTCATACACATCTACAAGCAGCACAACAGTGTACATGTCCGGGGTAGTGTTTGGTATTGATGTGAACCTGTTGTGACCTATTTCACACATCGCCCCATTGCAAATGGGGACCCTCGCTGGTTTGCTCTTAGGGTTTAGCTTTGAGTAGCAATTTCATAGTCTCTGGTATCTGGAAATTTCATGTCAAAGTCTGGAGTCATCACCCGAGCCAAGTTGGGAATTTGGGCCTGAAATTGAACGTGAATGTCATAGAAGTGCTTAGAAGACCCGGTAGACGAGGATCGCCTGTGCTTTCGCTCAATTCTGACACTTCCTATTTTTTAGGGATTTTGCTTTTTTGCTTTTTTTGCTTTTTTTGTTTTTGGCATTTCTGGACCAATCTGGAATTTACTATTTTTAGAAAGTTGCTTTTTGCTTTTTCTATTTTTAGTAAGTCTGAAATTTCTTTGGGTGGGTGAAAGTTTGAAAGCAGCAAAATCATGAAATAATCGAAAAAAATCTGAAGGAAAAAGCATGCAAGGTGAGAAAAGCTTGTGCGTGAGAAAAGCGGGAAAAGCAGATACAAAGCTGAAAATCGGAGGAACTGAAAAATCAACAGCCATCAAGAGAAAATCATTTGCCAAAATCAAAATAAAGAAAGCAAGAAAATTGGGCGAAATTAGCTAAGGCTGGGTGCACCCTTGAAATCAGTGGGAATCTTTAGAAAAGTCACTTGAAAATCCAAACCATCAAGAGAAATGAATTAAAATTTGGTGCAAAATTGCGTCTCTATTTGAAATCTCTTTTGCCAATCCGATTCATGGAAAATGATGAAAATTGACTAAGGCAAGTAAAAAGTGATTGGACTTCAAGGTTTCAAGATGTGATTAAATTCAGTTGAAAAATAATTTGGGTTAGAAGAGTGGTACAGGGGGAGGTGCAGAATTTTTTCTCCAGGCGCTCACCAAGTAAAGGAAAAAATCGATTGAAAAAAGTGGATTAGTCCACTTAAAGGTTGAACTTTCCTAAAGGCAAAAATAGAATAAAATAACCTAAGTTTGTATTTTTTTTAAAATAAAACTTGGTTATTAAGCCAAAAAGAGACGCCTTGGAAAAAGAAAAGAAGATAAGATTGCTTTTTTCGTTTTAAAGCAAAAGCACCCAATTAAGGAAGAGATCGACCCTGGCTAAAAAGGAAACTTTTATTATAAAAGAAGTGCTTGTGAGTTTTATTCTTTCATTATTCATAGGTCAAGTTCTTCACAGGCAAACTTTTTTTCAGAAAGGCGTCCTTCCTATTTTCTTCTTGAGCTGCAAGTCGCATTAATTCCAGAACACAAGGTTGGACTTTTTCCTTCCATTTTCAGATTTCTCGATCAACTGCAGAGTCATAGCTGGCGAATTTACAGAGAGAAAAGGAATTTTTTGTCTTGTTTTGCACATAAACTTCGCTTTTTTCAGTTTTTAAAAGTCTAGTAAATTAATAAAAAAAAAAAATTCCTTGAAAGTTCTTTTAAAAGGATAAAGGTTGGAAAAGAATTTATTTTATTGAAGTTTATTTTCCAACCAGCCTAGGCAAACGAGTTTTGGAATTTTTTTTAATTAATTTATTTAATTCTCCAGCCATAAAATCGCCCTTTTTTACAAATTTGTGAAATATTCTAACTTCGAGCTTCGTACAGGCACAATGTCTACTTCAAAGAACGTAGGAGGTGGAGTTAGAAAAGCCCAAGTAAAGGAAGTCCTCAAGGAATTTTATCCAGAATCTCAATTATCCTCGAAATGGAAGAAGGTAGCGGATACCAACTTTGAGCAGTTCAATGCGATTCAACACAAGAAAAGGATATTTGGTACTCAGCATGAAATACCCACACCTATTGCAACTAACATCGTTAAGCCCAAACTTCATCAAGCAGCAGGATTTCCACCTGCAGTTCAGTGCAGTGAGCTAATGGTTGAGTGTGCCAGAAGATACAATCCACATACAAGATCCATTAAAACACCTAATGGGATCACTTTGGCATACTTCACGGAGGATTCAGTCAGAGAGGTATTTGGTATTCCTCATCGTCAAAAAATGTTGAACAGGACTCAAAAGGAATCACAGGCCATGTTTGATCAAGCCAAATAATCCTGTATGGACATAGTCAATTCTAACTGGATCAAGGAACCCAAAAGACATCGCTCTAAGTTGCCAAAAAGATTAATCTGCACAGATTTTAAACCAGAATACAGTGACATGATTCATATGCTCAACAGGATTATGGGTACTTCTCAAGGAGCTTTCTTCGAAGTATGGATGTTTTCATATGTAGAGGAAGTTGTATTGGGAATGGAAGCAATAAATTGGGCAAAGTTAATAAGTGATAACATTGATTTCCAGTTGAGAAACTTGGAGAAGACCAAAACCTTCTATATGAGTTCCTACGTAGTTTATATCCTGGCACGGTTTACTAAGTATAGAGGACTGATTTGCAAAGGGGAAGTTGGACTTTGAAAAGATCAGCTCAAAGCATATGACTGTTACCCGCAGCTCCAGTTGCATTACAAGGACAATTATAAGATAACCAATGACGCCTTCCTTATGTATATCACGCGAGTGCTTCAAGGAGCAGTTCAAAAAAGGCTATCTAAGGAGGCTATGGTGATGCTTGATAAATTTGGATCTTGGTTCATCTAGTTTCCGACCTTTACATACATAAGAGTTCATGGATTCTCAGATGCTCCGCATAGAATTCCTCGGTATCCAATAGACAAGATTGTTATGCTTGAAGTTGCAAGGCAATTGGCATGTATAGATTCTATTCAAGGGAAAAGGAACAAACAAGGAGTGGATTTTCCTATTGCAATTGGGAAAATGCTAGAAGTCTGCCCCTCATTGCAATCAGCTAAGGCAGCAAAGTTAGAGTTGCAATTTTATAAGTTCGGCATTTATAATCCAAGGTCTGATTATGATCCATACTTGAGAGTTCACGGGAAGAAGTCCCTTCATGTTATGCAGATTGAAGACTATTGGTCTAACTTGGTGGACGAATATGGAGTCAGGAAGAAGATCTGCTCCAGAATTCCAATTGAACTTGTAAAAAGGTGTGACTTATTCCCCATACTTGACCAGGTAAAGGACAACGGAGACTACGTGCATCCTCAATTTGAACAGGAAAAGAACAATCCTATCTTGTTGCCCAACTGGATACAACCTGAGTTGACTGATTTGGACATATTGATGAAGGATATTATAGCTTATTCTAGGGAGTGGGTAGATAATCAGATTAGTAGATTGAGAAAAGGAGTTACTCTTACCTATGCCACATTGAGCAATAAGGAAAGCCAGGGTGAGGCAGTTGGAGAAAGTCTTGATGAACTTTCATGTCCTAGCAAGAGAAAGGTAGTGAGTGAAGATCTTCAAACAGAGGAAAAAGAAGCAGTTGACAGAGAATTGGAGAGTAAGAAGCAAAAAGTGAGTGAAATTCCATCATCTTCAAGTACTTTATCTGTTGGAGTAATTGAAAAGGTGTCCATTGCTGAGATCAAACCAAGCCATGAACAAGAGGTGGAATTACAAGAGTTAGAACAGTTGGATTCTCTCCAAGAGCAAACCTTCATTGAGTGTTTGGAAGGAGGTGATACGCTAATGATTGAAGGCATGGGAGATACTGAGGTCCTTGAAAACAATGAAGAGCTGGGAGATGAAGTAATTTTTGCTCTGAAAGGAATTAATGATGATATTCAATTAGAGGATGGGATGGAATTATCCACTATCCCAGCTTGGTTGACCGAAAGTTTGATGAAGAAGTCTAGACCACTAGATGAAGTTCAACCAATTGAAAGCATGCAAGACTTCCTAGAGAGGATTGGCAAAGCTAAAATGCCAAGGAAGCCTAAAAAGCATTATCAGATTACCAGGAATGAAGCAGGATCCCGAATCTTACAAGTTGCAGTCCCAAAAATTGACAAGCCAAGAGATCAGATTACTCCTATGGACTATGATATTACAACGTTGGACATTGGGCCAACCACGATAGATCAGGATTTCCATGAGTTAGCAGACACTTCCAGGGCCATCAAGGAGAAATTCGACAAAACAGAGGAGAAGGAAAGACTAGAATCAGAAAATTTAAGGCTAATGGAGTTCATTCAGCAGCTAACAGCCCCTTTGCGCCAAGAAAGTGAAGCTTTTATTCTGCCATCGTCTCTTCCTCCAGAATCTGTTGATACTCTTGAAGCTATGAGGATCACAAGCCAAGCAACTAAGAGTTGGATCAACAATATCTCAAAACAGATGGAACAATTCTTGGAGAAATGTGCTCAGACTTATGACAGATCTGCCTTGCTTATGACAGAAATTGGTCAAATTGAAGACAATTGGGAAGACTTTCAGTATGTAAATGACAAAGTGATACCTCGTTTGAAGGTTTTAAAGGAAGTTTCCCTGCAAATATTAATCCAAGAAGGTGTTATTGAGGAAGGAGCCTCGTATGATTTCAGCAGGTGGCATCATTCCTTATTGGCTAAAAGGAAGATATATGATGGAATGAAGGAAGAATGTGCGGTTATACGGAATGCAATTGAAAAAATTTAGTTTAAAATCCTCACTTCTCTTGAAGGATTAACAGGGTAGGAGCATCATGATGCAAATGGCTTGGATTTAGAAGGATTGAAGAAAAATGTAATGAATATTTACTTCAAGGAAGTGCAGATTGTTACAGAGAATCAGCTTGATGATATGTCTTCCCTTTTGACCTTTATGGATAACTTTCAGAAACAGGAAAATAGGTGGGAAAGTACTTTTACCCAGTGCCTTGAAACCTTGGACATAATGGAAGTGCAACTGGATTCTATGCCGAGCATATCAATGGAGGAGCTGGATTTCGTGTAAGCAAAATTTCTTGCATTTGCAGCTAGGGAGCAGTCCAATGGGAATTGCATTTTGGATTCCCACTTGCTCGAATGATTTGTGAGGTGTCATTGTTTGCCATACTCCAAGTGGCTCGTCTTGCTTGTGCCATGTGTCCTTTTAGTTGGTTATGCTTTTTAGGGTTAGGGTTTCTTGAAATAATCTTGGCCATTGATCTCAAATCAATCTGGGCCGTTGCTTTGTAATTGGGGTGCCTATATAAACCCCACGCATTTCATTTATTCAGGGAGAGACTTATGAAATTGTTGCTACTAGTGCTATTCAGATAATAATTGGATTCAGAGTTGAGCATTTCTTATTTTGAGAGCTTGCATGGTTTCATAATTTCTTCAATAAAGTAAATTAGTTTTAGCATTTTTTGGATGAATGAAAGATTGATAGTGTTGGAAATAGTGGAATTGGTTCATACCTTTTTCAATTGAATGATTTTCAATTTGATGTGCAAGGTTAGTCTGAACTTTGAAATTGTTTAACTTGGATTCTATTACCTATATACATTGTTCGAATTGATGGTGGTATTGTGTAATAGGACATCATTTGTAAATCCATTGAAGATTGCATCATCTTTGTCTAGTTGTAGTCATTGTGCTTGGAAAAACAAAGATTGGTTTAAATTTCACTATCCAGCATTTGTCTCTTAAGTTCATAGGAGTAGTTTGGCATAAATCCAGTTTCTAAACCCTCATCCCTTTTCCTTTTATTTTATCCCAAAATCGAAAACCCAAAAAAATATAAGAACGTTCAATGACAAATCAATCTAAATTCCTACTTTTGAATAGTTCATTATCCAAGGTCCCTTTGTGAAATCAGCATATCACATCATCCATTGAGCTTGTCCATCCCCAAACTTAAGAAACATTGGAATTATCGTATGACCTTTCTAGCAATCTTAGCATATGAGATAATTTTTCAAGAGAGGATAGAGCGTCTCTAGACTCTTTATTCTAAAGTGCTTGGTGAGTCATAAAACACGCATCAACAAGTACGAAGATTCCTTTGCATGTTAAATGCATGTTAGTTACCTCTGCATTTCAGATGTCTATTTTAGGAGGAGTTACAAAGAAGATTCCCATGCAAGTCAGTTACATGTTGCATGCACCTTGCATGTTGACATTTACAGATTCTCCTGCAGTTGCTGCATGTCCACACATCAGATTCTCCTACAGTTTGTCATTGTTGGAAGAATACGACTGACACTGCCATAACATCAACACTCCCATGGCTGTGTTGAGTTGCTAGATTATTTTGGTGCATGGAATGGTGAATCCATCGACAACAATGACATTATATTCTTCAAAATCCTTAGCTTTTAGTTCTTTCGGACCATCAAACTATCATCAATGAAATTGTGGCTTGTCCCACTATCAATAAATACTATGACCCACTATTCAAATAGCACTCCTTTAACTTTGAGTGGATGATAGCTGGGTGCTCTTGAGAGAGTTGAGAGTGTGCCTTTGTTTGTGGCTTCATCTTCCACCTTTTTAGGCTCATGTTCTTCTATCACTGGTTGTGGCTTAGGTTCTTCTGGATTTGAATAATTGAGTTGGCCCTTGCCAGGGCATTAATGGCCTAGTTCCCATGGCTCCTTGTAGGAAAATCATAGCTTCTTCCTTCTAAGCTCATTTCCGCTATAGTCATTTGCCCTCTCTGTTGTAGGTGGTTGGGATATGATCTTCTTTGGATGTGAATATGATCCTCCTTTTTGAGAATTTCCTTTATGTTGTCCAAAAGTGGGTGTCTTCGATTGAGATAGGATTTTTCCCTTAACCACATATGGCTCAAGCATTAGGGCTCTTTTGATTGCTTTTGTAGAGAAATGGGTGCAAAAGCCTTAACAACACCTTTGATGGGTTCAAACAAGCCATCAACAAATAGAAAAGTGATTTTTTTTCTAGAATTATCAGGTACCATTACTACAACTTTGTGAAATTTGGCAACATAGGCTTCCACAGAGTGTTGTTGTTTGATACCAACAAGTTCTCTAAAGTACTCATCCTCATCTTTTCACTCAAAGCGGTCTAGAATCCTTTGACAAAAAGTATCAAATATTTGCACAAGGCTATGTCCTTGTGTGACCAAACCATGGTGCGACCAATCATAAGCAACACTTTCTAAATGCAATTTACTGAATTCAATGGCATCTTCCTCCACGATAGGGTTGAGAGTAAAATAAGTTCGTAGTTATTGCAACTAAGCCCTAACAAACATCTTGTGGCTGCCATTAAAGCTGAGAGCAATCAACTCACTAATTTTTGTTGCAGATGTTCCATTTTCATGATTTTTATTGTCCTCAAGGGTCCTTCTATTGGGATTTCTTTTGCAAGGATATCTAGGTAACTAATAAAAGATACTATATTTTTGATAGCTTTAGATTTACCTTGGTGCTCATAAAAAGTTCTATCAATCTCCTTTGTAGAAGGGCCTTTAGGTGCCTTTTCTTCTTTCTCCCCCTTTTGCAAGAACATAGGTGTTGATAGGTTTGGTATGAAATTGACCATAGATTTATTATTGACTAAGTTACTGGTCTATGTACGGATACCAAAACCTCGTTCGACAAATGGCAATTTTTTCTCCTTGGGTACAAGTACGAGAATAAGAATATATATTATTATATTATTATATATAAATATATGTTCAAAATTATAAATTATAAGAACAATGATACTCATGTAACCTAATAATATATAAATGACTTTCTTGAGCTATAAAAACATGTTTTTGTAAAAAGTCATTTAAATAATATATAAAATTCATTTAAATAATACTAATCATTATCTATATGTTCTACTCTATTGTATTCGTATTCCATTTACCATGCTTGAGAAGGGCAATCATCTTTTGACAATTTGTTTAAAATTTCAAGAAAAAAACATCTTTCAAGGTAGCCTCCTTGGACACTAGCTAAATAGGTCGAGATGCCAAAATCTAATTTTGAGGTAAGCATCTTGTCAGGAATTTTCATTGTAGATTTGCTCCATTTTTTGAAAAGAGGGAGGATTCATATTCAACATAGCTACACTCAGGAAGGAAGTAGAACAACAATATGGACCAAAAGCATCATGGGATAGAAGAATCAATAAAGACTGTGAATGACACCAGCATTAAATTATCACAAAATAATACTAGACAAAAACATGTCTTTACAGCTTAGGAAAGTCATTTATGTAATTTATAATTTTGAATATATATTATTGTTATATATCAGTGCTCCCTGGGGACGTGTCCCCTACCTTGGTACCCTATCCCAGTACCCAAAATGTTTCGGGGACTCAGGGATGCCTTGGAAACAATCCCCTCCCGTCCCCAATCAGTGCAAAAAGGGGGTGTCCCCGAAATGCCTCAAAAAAGGCAAGGGACGACAGGGGACAGCCAGAGGACTTCTAGAAGTCCCCTAACCGTCTTGGAGATGGCTAGCCGTCTCTTATGGCCCAACAATATTTCACTTTAATTTTTTGTAAAAAAGCACATTTTTTAAATTAAAAAAAAGGGATGGGCGGGCCCACAAGGACCCCCCCACCCCTTTAAAGAAAACCTAAACCTATTTCACTTATGAAAACAACCAAAAAGAAAAAAAAACATTCTCATTTTGACATTTGCAAACTTGAGGTGAAGAGCAGCAAGAGAAGAGGGGAGAACAGTAGTTGAAAGAGGAGACTAGGGCATCAAATCTACTCCATTAGAGGTAAGTTCTTCATTTTACATTTATTTTTTCAATTTGTTTTCCATTTTTTCAAGTTTTTTTCAAATTTTTTACCACATAGGAAGGGCATTGTGAGTTTATTTTTTCTTTTCTTTGAATTTGCAATTCTCTTTTCAATTCTTAACCAAAAAAATCATGAGCAGTAGTGAAAGTACTAGTCATGATAGTGAGGAGGTTGAGGTTCAAATGCATGAAATAAGTAGACCTAGAAGTAGAACTGATAGAAGTATGGCAGCCATTGGGGGTTCTTTAGGGAGTGGGAGTGTAGCAGGGCCAATAGCTTCAAATCCATTTGAATGTCCTTTTGAAGTCCTCAAAACCTATGCAAAAGGCCCATTTAACTTGGACCCATATATTTTCTATGTTTTTGTCATTTTATAGTTGAAACTTGGAGCCTTTGGGCATTTTGTTATAATTCTTATATAATAATAATATGTATGTACATTCATAATGAAAACATTTGAATTTCTTTAATTTGTTTATCAATTCTCATGTGAAATCTCAATTTAAGTCTAAAGTTTTGTATTAATCTTCTACAATGTCTATGATGAATGCTTTATTGATGTTATGATATGAATATTTGATATTTCTCTATATTTTTTAAATTTCCCTATTTTTAATAGCCTTCCCCTTCTGTCCCCTAAAAAATGGCCCAAAAGTATGAAGAGCACAAAAGATTTACTGAGAGGGGGGTGGGGGTGAATCAGCAAATCAAAACAATCTCTTATTTTTCAACTTTTCAACAAACTTAAACTTTTACCAACATCAACTTCTGATATGAATCAATAAAAGCGAGTTGAAACCACTTTATTGAATTGATTAAATGATTTTACAAATGGAAGTAGGCACCAACCTACTTGATTTACAAATGAGATGATTTTGTAGGCTACAACCTACAAGGAACACCCAAACCTCTACAATTTTAGTAGGCACCAACCTACAAGGAGAGTTAACCCCTAATGCAAGGCACCAAACCTTGACTTGATGGATGAAGTAACTGTCCTCAATCAGATCTGCACTCTCCCAATCCTCCAATCGGCCTTTGTGATGAAAAATCTCTCACTCAGCCCACACAAGAAGATGGGTTTCTGATATAGACTACTTGAACTTCACAACCACACATTCAAATAAAAAATGGATTACAAATATATACTTTGATCCAGGATTGTGCCTCTTAATGAAAGAACATATCTTTGCCTTTTCAACATTCACTCATACCCCTTCATAAACCCAACTTTCTGCCTTAATAATCTATGATTTTGTTTAGATTATCTTGACTCTATTACTTCTGAAGTTATGTCCCCTTTTTGAAGCAAGATGTCTTTTAGAAACAAGTCTTTTTAGAAGAGACGCACTAAATGGCTTTTACGTCTCTTAACAGATAATTATTCTTTTTGAAAAAAAACGTCTCTCCAAAAAACATTGCATCTTTTTAAAATCCGCATCTCTTCAAAAAACGTGTTTACTTGTTAACACATAATTAGTTAGATCTTTCAATCAACACTTGTTTAACAAATAAACCATCAGATGATATCGATCTGCAGCGATCTGAAGAACACTTATTGAAAACACCATCGATCAGATTTAATAACCAAACACCATCGATCTAAATGATTAATAACTAAACACCGTCGATCTGAAGTTACACCATCAATATTAAGTTACATCATCGATCTGAAAGATTAATAACTGAACACCATCAATCTGAAGTAACATCGATTTGAATGATTAATAACTAAATACATATCTGTTCAATTTGCATTAGTTATCGATGTAAAGTTGAATCTGAATATGATTTCTTTAGTCGCATCACCTTTGATGGAGAGGTGTTACTTTGTAGTTGATTGCTTCTAAACATCATTGATCTGAAGATGATTGCTTCTACTTCGACTTGTACTTTCATTAAAGGTGATTTTGCTTAAAAGTGATTTTGCTCCATAGTGGTGTTACTCCATTAAGCACATCAAGGAATTTTTCAACTTTAAAAGTCTGATTTTGACATCAATGGCAATTCTTCTAACAAAGTACCTCCGTATCGGAAACATGTTCCGCCATCCCTGTCCCTGTCCCCAAAACTTGGGGGAGCATAGTTATATATATTATTTTTGTAAAAGTCTTGTAGAACAAATACATGTCTTTATAACTCAGGAAAGTCATTTATATATTCTTAGACTGCAGGACCCCTATTGGGTACACCCTAGGTATGCCTAGAGTATTGCCCAGGCGCTCGGGTTCCTTGTGGATCCTTCTGTGCCCACAGGGAACCTGGGCATTTGGGTAGTACCTTGGGTGTACCTGGGGACAAATCTGTACCAAGACCAGTATCGGACCCACACACGTACCCGTGTCAAATATGAAGGACCCAACAGCATAGATTATTGACAAATGTACTCCCTTCTCCTTGAGATGCTTTAGTAGGCTCTGAATTTTTCATGTCTTTTATAGCATGCAACACTTGTACTGTCAAATCTGCCAATCTTTCTTGGCATTGATGCAGTCTACTCATCCTCATGGAAGAAGTCTACTCTCTCTCTCCCCTTTTTTGCCATATCTTCTTCTTTATTTGGACCTCGTGCTTGCAATTTCCTATGCTCCTTTCTTTGATATCTAATCTCTCTTTCATTGCGAAGGATCAACAATTTGGTTTACCTTATAGGTTGGCAAGATCAATGCATTGATACCACTGTGATGACCTTCAGCTAAAATATTCATATAAAATGTTGAGATCTGAAATACCCACCAAATTTTTTTGGCAATAAAATTGCAAAAACAGTAACAACACAAAATACCCATAACACTTATAATAGATTTGCATATGTAATGCTCGTTGGAATTGAAAACTTGCTTGTTGGTGTATATTATCTCCAAATTTGCAGAATATTTCATAATTTAATTTCTCTAAGTTTATAGTTATGTCTTTTGATTTGAAAACTCTCCATGTAATGCGTGGATTTTCTGCTGTTTTAGGTTTATCCCTTAGTTATTTCATACTTATCTGATGTTTGCAGTTTTTGGTAACTTTATACCATTGCCTTTTGGCCTCTAAATCTTGTACAAAGCTTTGGTATTTGGTACTTCTTGTATTTTCGCCTTTTGAAAGGAAACTAGCACTAATCTTTATGAGATAAACAATACAACAAGTTACAGATCTACTTACATGGTTCTTATTTGCTTAATTAAAATGTCATGTTGAACTACACAACATTTTACTAATGAAATTAACAGACTTTGCATTAGTGACAATCGATACCTTGTCAGGGGCTTATTCTGATACAGATACTCATATTTCTGATAAGATTAATGTATCTTGTGCACACAATAGCAAATATGTTTGCAGCTTGGACATCTTATTTCCTTAAAGTTGAGGGCTTTTGGGTTTGTCTTTTCTTGATAAACTCTCCTTTTACATTTTTTTTTTTGAGTTCTAAAGTTGTTTTCTATTAGAGGGGGATGCTTTAGGTATCCCTCTTGCCAACTATGTGCCGTGGAAGCATCAGCTTCAGCACCTTGAAGACAAAGCTGGGACTCTGCTTTTCTTATTGGGAAAGGCTGCTAATTAGTTTTAAAATATATGCTGTTCTTGTTGGCCTATGTTAGCTTCAAGTTTGCATAACTTTTTATAATTTCAGTCCTCTATGTTTATAATTATTTCTTTTGATAGAAAAATTTCTATGTAATGTGTTGGCATAACAACTAGCACCTCTGGAGTAAGAGTTGGTACGGACAACTATGCACACTACGCAATGAGTGCTTTTCAAATTAGGAGGGGAAGCTCCCTCGTTGTGCTTAACAAAAATGCTTTGGAAAGGGAAAAGTAATCTAAACTATCTCCTGTCTTTTTGTCTCAGTTGTAGAGGTACAAGGTTTTCACGAAAACTCTATACGTTGCAGCTAAGTATTTTCTAGTTTCGCAGACTACTAACTACAACTAGGCTTAATGATTTAAAATCTATCTAGTTTCCTCAAGAAAACAGAGCATGAGGAAATGGAGCAAGGATAACTATCTGACGATAAACAAGTATAGATTCTCAACTTGAAGGCAAGGTGGCACATCTATTAGCTCAATCTAAACAAGTTTATTGGCAACAACAATATACGATAAACAAAGTACGGATTCTCAACTTGAAGGCAAGGTGGCACAACTATCAGCTCAATCCGAATAAGTTTATTGTTCACACGCATCACACGATAACCAAGAACAGATTCTCTACTTGAAGGCAAGGTGGCACAACTATCATCTCAATCTGAACAAGTTTATTGAACACAAAACAGATTTGATCTAACTAAGGAAAGAATTCACCATTATAATTGCATGAAACCCTATGTAGCATAACAATTCAAATGCATAATGGTAGCAGCGAACAGATATAGAGCATTGATATTGAAACCCAAGGTAAGAGCTACGACTATATATTTCTCTCTGTGCAAAGGGTGTAATACCAAATGAGCAAAATAGCTGTATGCATCAAAGGTGTAGGAACCCTAAAGTACCCAGAGTCAACTCTGATCTTACAATGCATTTTAAGATTTATTGCTAAACACTTACTAATAAAACCAAACTATACTCTGAGTTAAAACAGGCTACCATCAGTTAACGGTACATTAACCCTAAATGGACAATGTATGCAAGCATCTTGGCGTCCTTATTTAAAGCAAAGTTAATTGGACACTACCTTCAGTTAACTGGAAACCCTAACCCTAACTCCTGTGATGATAATTCCAAGGACGAGATAAGCATGTGTGAAATCAGCAAGTGAACTCAAATTTGCTTGAGAGTCGAGTTAAACATTGCTCGTGACTCAACCCTCGAGAAATTAGTGCGAGGTTCCAACTTTCGTCAATCCTCTAAATATTACGGCGCTTTGATGCTATCCAAAACAACAATCTATTTCTTCCGTTCCTGCTTCCTTGTTGTATGCATGCATTCTCGACATCTTGACCCGCCTTTTGCCAGAGCTAGCTGGAAATAAAATGTTGCCAACTTAGCCGCCACAGGATCTCCCTCAAGGCTATCACGAATCAGCTTTTCGAACTCAGCTTGCACTTCATTAAGTGCAATATACGTGCCATCTTCAAGAAGGTAATGACACGAAATCTGAACAACAAAACCACTGACAAGTGCAAGAGCTCCAACAACATTATCTTTCAGTGAAAACAACTTGGTAGAAATCTTTTCACATATTTCCATTTTGAAAAGGTGCTGCTCCCTCCAAGTAAAAACTTTCTCTTGATCTTCATCAATCTCCAAGGCATCATATGCAACAGACAATTGAGACACAAGAACTCGATCCTTGGCTAAACTTTCTGCGACTGAAATCTCAAGCAACTGAATACCTTGACGAAGTTTATGTGCGTCACTCCTCAACTGATACAAATCCATAAGAAGATGCTGACCTGTAACAACTAAACTTTCAATCCAGTTATCTAAAAGTCTGCCATGATTGACTAACTGATCCAACTTTCGTTGTTCTGCAGGTGTATTCTGAGGAAGAACAGGCGCTCTACTTGAATTTCTGTGAACAAGATCAGAGATATACTGACGAAGTTGACCATTTTCAGCCTTAAGCAATGCCTTATCCTCTCCATCCTTTGTGATGCGTTCTTCAAGATTATTGGTGACAATCTTAAGAAGGCTCACGTCTGTCTCTCGAGTGGTCCTGCCAAGATTTGGCTTAGTGAAAGTAAAATCACCAACTTCGACTTCATCTAGGTTCTTACCTTCTAGAGGAATAGCAACTTCTATAACAATCTCTGACTCTGGAGTCTTCTCAATATGCACCTGTTTCTTGATTTTCTTGTTCGACCTTTTCTGATAAGGTTCACTGAACTCAGATAAATCAAGGTTATATGAAGGTTCTCGCCTTTGTCTCCCCAAAGACCTCTCGAGCCAACAAGACTGAACAATATTATCAATTTGAGGAGAGACTGTCCCTGATGTATCAACCTGTGGTGGTTCAGTTGTCTCCGATCCTACTCGAATTGGTATCTCAGGCTCTGAATCTATGTCAATAGGTTGCACATGGGGTGAACTAGGAAGTGAAACGTGAGGATCAGCCTGAATGACTGTCTCTACTGGAATCTCAGGTACATTCTCAATTTGTTTTTGCTTCCTTTTACTAGTAGTCCTTTTTCCCGTGTTTCCACTGAGTCTAATTCCTTCAGGAGGAATCACAATAGCCTTGACCCGAGCTCTTGACCTCGAAGTAGAAGGCAATGAAGAAAAATTCTCTGGCGGCTCTGTCACAGGAACTGACTTTCGCCTCCGTTTACTTTCCAAGAATTACTTGCTGGTCTTGATAACCGATTTAGATACTTCCTCAATAGAAGTATTCTCTTTAGCGTACCAATTTGGTGAGTGAAGTGGCTGCCGAGCAATTTGATCTCTGACATATGAATTGAGAAGAACTTCTCCATCATCATCTGATAAACCATCAACACCCTCTGATAAGTAATTAGAGAGCTGAGCGATAGTTAGTCTGCAATAGTGATGACGACAGACCTCGAATTCATCTTCACAATTAGCCCAGAAATCTTCAAGTGCTGGCTTATGTGCAATCCCTCGCTCTAACCTGTTTGCATAATGACCCAAAGGATCATAAGAACGCCTCTCAGTATGAGTTTTAAATTTGAATCTTTCCATCTCGTTGACATATGCCTTGCGTCTATTGCAGTCCTGCATGTGAAAATTACCAATCCAAATGGAAAATTAGCTGCAGTCTTATGACGACTGCGAAGAAAGAAATGAACATGTTGCATCTGTCTGAGAAACTCCATTAAGATGACCTTGTTTGAAGGATACCTCGGCAACATCAGAGGCTCTCCAACATATCCATAAACCCGGATGTATGTGAAAGTAGGGAATTGGATAAACCAATCCGCCCAAGTCTCCATTGCTGATTTTGCCTCAGCAGAAACACGGATATGCATTTCATTGTCAAGATCTCTGACTGTTCTCATAGAAAAGTGATCACTCACTGCTCAGAAGTCTTGTTCAGATTTAGAAAACTCCAACTGAGAATAATACTCATGAACACGTTGAACACCGAGAGTACCATTAGTTTTTAGATGCTTGTAGCTGCCTTGAAATGTAACTAAGTAGACCAAGTAGGATATCATACGAAACTCATGAAACTTGAGAAAACTAGAAATCTGCTGATGTAGGCAATCACTAATCAACATAGCCCAGTCAAAATGTTCCGTGCCAACAAGAATTCTGGAAATAAGGTAAAACATCCATGATCAGAAAGTGCTAGCATCCTCTTGACCTATAATTCTGTTGAGCAAAGTTATCAAAACAACAACCTCATCCTTGAATTCACCACGACCAACCTTTTTAGGCATATTAGTCTTTTGAACTTTTAGCCATCTCTGAGCCACCTTTCTTTGTGAACATTCTTGATCTCCATCCCATATCTTCTCACAGGCCTCAATAACCACAGTGAAATTATCTGAACGAGGAGGAATAGCAAAACACTTCTCTATATCCTTCGGTTTAAGACTGCAGATAATCCTCCCATCAGTTGATCTGATTTGTCGTGAAGACTAGTCATAATGCTTGATGCAAGCAAGAACAAACTCAAGATCAAAAGTGGTAACAGGAATAGATGCCACTGCCAGCAATCTGGAACGTTCAAGATTTCTCAATGATTTGTTGCTAACTCCCTCCAAACTGCTCAGATTAACCACTGGATAAACATGATTTAAGTCTGTATCTGAAGTTCTGAGAAAATCATGTATAAGAACTGATTTGGTCTTATAATCAATGAGATTGAACTGCATTTTGAAAATGAAGACTTTTGAGTGTAAAGTCGAATATACTTGAACAACTTTCTGGAAAAATTGAAAATCTCTGGAAAGGCTAAAAATAGCCTATGGCGGGAAAAAAATTCGGAATTTTTCTGAAACGCGGGTTTTGTGCAGAATCAAATTCTAAGACAACCCAAATAGTTTGATTCTCGAAAAAAATGTGTTTCAGGCCCACATGCAAAGAAATTCTCGGAAAAAAGCACTGCGCTTCAGAATGAAGACTGCGGGGCAATTTTCTCGAAAAAATCTAAGACATGGGTTTTGCTGCAAATACTGAAGTATGCGATCCCAGATGATCAAATTCTGAAAATATGTTGAATTTCTTTGACATGCGAAGAAAGTACCTAAGATGAGAAATAGAAGAAATAAGACAGAAGAAAGAAGGTTTTATTTGCTCTGCTTTTGTAGAATTCGCCTATCTCTATTCTGGAATTCGATGAAACCTGCATGCAAACTGAAAACAAAGTCTGGAATATTCTTCTTTTGATCAAACTGAATCTGTTGCTATGAAGAACGCTGAAATCTGACACCTGTAGCACCTTTAAATTGCTGCTTGCTCAAGAAGAATGTATGTTTCTAAGCTTGTGATGAAGAAATAATGGACGCCTAAACTTGAATAAATAGAGTTTCATCACAAAAATTCGTAAGAAATGCATGCAACCTTGAAAATTGCGCTTGGCTTGTGATTGGACCTCAATTTAGTTAACTGAAGACTAAAATGAGCTAAATAAAGCACTATGCTAAAGTCGCCTTATTAAGACTTCAGTTGCAAAATTCTATTTAAAGCATCATGCGAATTTCACTTCAGTTGACAATTCATATTGAATTCGCCATACTTCACAACTCAAAATTCATGCTTTAAATCTTTATTTAAAACTCTTAACTAAAGCGTCCCTTTTGAAGACTGAAGTTAAAATATATAATGAAGTGTCCACTTCACAAAATCTTCACAAAACTTCAACTAATGCGCCATGCATTCAAACTCAAGTTGATTTTCAAACATGCACTTCAGTTAAGTGAACATGCAAACAAGTTAACTCAACATGCAAAGTTAGTCAACTGGACATGCAAACTAGTTAACTCGACATGCAAACTGAAAGAACACTCAACATGCCAAAATATGAACTGGAGATGACAACCCAGAAATCGTTCAGTCTAACTGAAGTCAGAACTCAAGTTAGGGCGCACAGTCAACTTCTTTCGAAAAATCAATTTTGACCTCTCTAGGCGCTTTCCAGACTTAGCCAATTTTGATGAAAATTTGGATTTAAACCTCTTTCGAGACCTCTATTCATCCCCTGACACTGGCTAACTGACTCCACCGATTGGCTGGCTGACAGGTGCATTGCAGAGCAGGACAAAAACTGATCAAAAGGTACCTTGAGACTGAATATCATAAAACTAAGATCTGAAGGGTCAAAAATCCAAGCGCCCTTTTCAAAAGCTGCTCTTTTTCTCAGACTTAGTCAAATTTACTCATCTCCATCTCGTACGAAGGAAAAATCAAATCCTTCATAACTTCTGATTGACCAAGTTTCAGGACTGGATCATAGGTTCACTGCGGAACTGACCTCATTCCAGATGACAGTTGCAAAGGCATATTTCTCCAGAAAACATCATCTGATGGGTGAAAATCAAGGGCGCCTTTTTGAAAAGTTGCTCTTTTTCCACCAGACTTGGCCATTTCTGGAATTGACCAAAATAACACTAAAACTCCGACTGCCAGCTGTTGAGTCATCTTTCGATCTGACGGAGACAGGCAATGGAAAGCTGAATGTAACACGGGGAAGCTGAATATCTGAGAACATCAAAAAGAAGGTATTAAAGGCTTGAAAAGCTCAGGCGCCTTTCTGAAAAAGTGCTCTTTTGCTTTTTTCCTTCGATATTTTGACCAAGATTTGACACCATGTTTGACCTTTGGCTTAGGCATTTCTGCAACTCAGATTCACCCACTGACGGATGCGTCGTGAAGCCTAAACAAATGTGAGATAAACATCTTGGGTGGCATTTAGTCAAAAAACCTACATTTGACACCTCAAAAAGATGGGCGCCTTTCTCAAAAGCTGCTCTTTTCTCCAGTGTTAGCCAATTTTGTCGTTCTTCTCGTTTTGCGCTATATCTTCCGTAACTTGCACGAAACAGGTCCATTTGTCAGGCTTGATAGCTCGTTGCGAAGCTAGTGTGATACCAAACAAACATCTGCTGGAGGTGACAAACCCTAAAAACAGGATCTGAGCCCCTAAAAGATAGGGCACCTTTTTCAAAATGTGCTCCCCTCTTCAAAGATAGAATATTTTGATGATTTTCCTTCAGATTTTCACTTTTCTTGAATTTCTTCAGTAACAGACTGACATGAAATTAACACAAACTCCATATTTAAAAAGCCCAAAAGTGACCTTCTAACATCACTTTAACAAGATTAAGACTCAATTAAGCAAAATGCCTTAGTGAAGCAAAAATTTGGGTTTGGGTACAACATAATGCTTGATCATCTACTGTTCTAGGTCTATCTCCGAGTTATTTTGTAGTATATCTGGGCTTCAGGCAAATTCACCCCCAACAATTCATCACCATGACAAATTCATCTCGTGGAAAATTCACCACCAGCAATATGATATGAATTGCTGGTGGTGATTTTTCCATGAGATGAATTTGTCATGGCGATGAATTGTTGACGATGAATTGTTGGAGGTGAATTTGTTGGTGGTGAATTGTTGGCGATGAATTTTCCTAGAGCTGAGGCCGTATATCTGATGTTTGTAGTTTTTTGTAACTTTCTAGCATTGCCTTTTGCCCTCTAAGGCTTGTACAAAGCTTTGGGATTTTTTTTAATGTTACCTTTTACAATATAAACTTCTCATTTATAAAAAAATCACTCTTGTACACAATACATATAATAGGATGAGATTACAAAAAACTTGAGCTTATACACAATAAGCTCGGTACATAGGACTTGTTTGTCTAATTAGAATGTTGTATTAAGGCATACAGCATTTCTAGTAATAAAATTATCAATTTTTATGGAGGACAATTAATGTCTTGGCAGACACTAGCAAATAGCTTCAGCTTGGACATCTTATTTTCCTTATACCTGAGGGCTGCTGGGTTTAGCTTTTCTTGATAAACTCACCTTTTACATTTTACTTTTTGAGTTCTAAAGTTGTTTTCTTTTATGGGGGGATGCAATAAGCACACCTTATTTTCTGGGCAATTTTCTTTCCCTGTAATGTTGAGTCCCATTGACTTACTTTGGGGATAAACGCTCCTTTTACATTTTACTTTTTAAGTTTTAAAATTGTTTTCTTTTATGGGGGGATGCTTTAGGCACCTTATTTTCTGGACAATTTTATATTACCTGTAATGTTGAATCCCATTGACTTACTTTGGTCATTGACATCGGAATAACCATCGGTATTATTTATTTCTTAAGTTTCTGCCACAGTAATATTGGGGAAACATATAATGATGCCGATAACAAGTGTAGTTACATTGGTTTTAAGAAGAAAGAATAGATGAGGGTGGCATATGAGATGCTGGACACTCTGTAAAGTAGGATGGACACAAACATCCTGATTGTTTTCTCTTTTATTCTAAATCGATAAATCTTTCATGAAGACATAAGAAAGCCATGCTGTAGTAATGTGTGCATTCATGCATGTATCTGTCATTTTAATGCCTTTACATATTTCTTATAATGACAACAAACAGTTTTGGTCGATTATGAACTCGAAGTCTTAACAGTCCATGTGAGTGAGTAAGAAAAGCTTCTGTAAAGAACTGTGTTTGTTTTGTTTACAACAATTTCTTGGATCATACTTTGTGATCTATGTTCAGTATGAGGAAGTAAAGATAATAGGATTGCAGAAGCAGCTCTATAAAAACATGGAATGCCAAGGAGGAGTTTGGAAAGCATGAAAACCAAGAAACTTAATTAATTAAAAATGTGAAGGAGAGAAAATTACACAAACAAGCATATAATTAAGAGAGTAAATAAATTGCTGAAAAAGAAGACTAGTTGTAATGTAAAAAGAAGATGAAAATAAGAATAAAATTGTAGTGAACCTATGTCAGCGAAGATAGAAGATGTGATGAGGATAAACAAATTAGATAAGAAATGAGGGATAGAAGTAACTAAGGGGGTTGGTATAAAATAATGATGTGAAGATTTGGTGACTATGGTTAAAGTTTCTATTCGGTCCTTGTATGAAAAATTCTCAATGGAAAGTTGCAATTTCTTTATTATCTTTCACAGTAAATTTAATGTAGTTATCACTCGTAAGATGCTTCTATTCAGAATACTTGTCAATGGGTAATGATTGTCACTGAACTGATCCATTGCTGTTCATGTGAAGATCAGCCTGTGGAGAAGCAACAGGAGCTGATTCGAGATATATATGGAGGTAAGTAATTTTTAGAGATGTTATCTGTTTGCTTATTGTATTTCTTTTTCATTCTCTTCCTTTATTAGATATCACCTACACATATGCATATACATATTCACATGCATATGCACTGATGTATAAATATATGTGTGCATACGTATTAGTGTTATAGGACTTGTTGAGTTTGCATGAGGACTTGGGATCTGAGTTGGAGGCACACTTGATGATGTTGTGGTCTGAAATCTTATGAGAATTGCAGGCAAGACTTGTGAATCTTATCAGATTTGTGAGTTCTGCGTGCAGACTCATGCTTTCCTTATTTCTATAAAAAACAAAAATGTTCTAAACAAACACTAATAAAGTTTACAACTACCACCAAATCTTGCTCCATGATGATGCCAAAGAAGGAGAACAGGACCCTATATAAAGAGAGAAAAGATTCGGCATTATGAAACCGATCAAACATTGGACCCTAACTATTGAGAAAAGGACCGGAATTCACAACTAGTGCAAGCTGCTGCACTTTTAGAAGTATTTTCTTATGTGGAGAATTAGTCAAATGATGTGCTTGCCATTTAAATGCTAAGCAATTTGGCCTTTTTTCAGTTTTGGTTTATTTATAGGCACATTCATAACACCACTTGTCTGAGGTACGTTGTCTTTGTCTAATCCTCAACATACTTGTCCTTTTTAATGGATGATAGAATACACAGAAGAGTATGATGACCCACATAAGGGTTAAATTTTTAATTGTTAATTGTTAGTTTGATAATCGTCCTTATAAAATGAGTAGGAAGGACATAAAGTGCTGAAGATTAGACAACCTTATGGAGATTGCACATTGCTACTTTGTAAGTGTTTGGATCAGGTGATAATAACACATTTAGATTGTGCATTTTTCTTGTGGTAATAGTAAGAAGAAGAGTCCAAGTTTGACTGAGCTTGAATTTTTGTTGCTTTTCTTTTAATAGTTTTGATTAGTTTTGAGTGCATTTTAAGTTAATTTGATATGCAATGCTTATGCATATCTTTCCTCCGTAGAATTCTTTCTTCCAATTTTGCCAAGTTTTACTGAGTTGTGGCTGTCTTTTCATCAAGTTTGGGTCTGAGTCAAAAATCAGTTTGTGGAGTCTGAGTCTTAACACTGTGATATGTATATATAATGATAGAGACCAAAGCTATAAATCTAGAAAGAAAATATGACCTGAGTGCTACCATAGCTTTGTTTTGAGTATTCATTTATATGCTCTAAAAGAAATCAATGAATTTGGCTTAGTTTCTACCGAAGTGATTTTATAATTATGATGAATATGGCCATATCTGCTATGAATATGCATCCTAAGATCTTTTATAAATCAAGAAGATGGTCTGATTTGTTTGATTGCTTTACCTGTTCTTATCATTTTATAATTTATTACTTAAATTTCTTATTATTCTGCCCTGTTAATTTTCATCTCTTGATATGCTATGATGTAGCACGATTTGGGGCAATCAGGGTAAAGCATAAAAGATGTGATAAGAACTGCAGGATAAGTGATTTCTACCTCATTAGTAAGTTGACAAGGAAGATATTGAGTTAACTTGGAACAAAGTCCGCTTGGCCAAATCACTTAAAGGAAGAGTGGTGTTGGGTATTTGGATTTTCAGTTTAAAAAAGGCTCTTTAAAAGCTATGCTAATGCAACTGGCATAGCCAATTATGACACTGTAATATAAGAAGAAGCAGACACTTAATTCAGCTCAAGTAACTCTTGACATAATTTGGTAGCCAATTTGAACTTAGGAGGGATTGTGTTCTAATCATTCATGCAAACTGTCTTGTCAGTTATAACAAATATGGGTTTTTTCTGTTATAAGGATGGTGTTTTGTTCTAGGATGGACGGACTGCATTTGGAGACTTGAAGTCCTCACTGACATTCCTTGTGAGGTACTCAATTTATGTTAGAGAGCATTTTGGGCTGTTATATTTGGGATATTTCAGAGAGGATTCTGGTTTTTATGTTTGTGCAAGGATGTACATAAGGTTACAGACTTACATATATCAGTTGTAAATTGTGAGATATCCCTTTTTTAGATTCTAGGAAGGTAAATGTTTTATGGTTCCTTTATTCTTTTTTGTTTTGATTTGTACTTTTAAAAGTCAGTTACGGTTTCAATTGAATCTTGAAGAACTTTTTTTTTTGAATACATGAATTGAGGATGTGTCCTCTAAGGTTTGGGTTATGTTATCTTAAAATAATTAACTTGGTGGGTTTGCAGATTTTGCTAATTCTTTTGTTGTTCTTGACTTGAAGTTATATGAATCCATTTTCCTTCCTTTTTTCTTTTTTCTATTATTATTTTTAGACTGCAGGAATTGGACAGGTATCCGTCCCCCTATAAACTGCAGTGCGCCTGGTAAACTTTTTTCACATGACCGGTGGCACTGGTGCAACACGCCCTCCGGTACCACAGGTTTGGGGGAAGACTAGACCTCGTGATCTCTTGCCTGCAACAAGATGCTTTAGCCAATCAAGCTAGCCCCCCCGCCCCGAGTGAATCCATTTTCCTCCTATGGCACACATATCTTGATTATTTTTGTATGTGTGCTAGTATTGCCAAGTTTTTTTGAGATTATTCTATTCTGGGTTGCAATTTTAGAGATGACTGATAGATATGTTTGTTTTTTAATGTTCGGTTATTATCAACCAATGTTAGGTTGAGGCTCTTGCAATAATTGGTTATACTAGTTTCTCCAATATGGGAATGGTGTTCCAACATCCTTAGTCTGTGTCATTGTCTCAACTGGTTAATGCTGCTGTTCTCATGAACACTATTGAATGCTTGGTATAAAAAAAATTGGTTGTTGCGCCCCTGTATTTGGGTGATCTTGAAATTGGCATGTGTAGAAAACATCAGAAAATTTTCTTGTTCAATTTCTAGGCTGGTCTAGTACTTGTCATTTCAACTTCTGTATTAAGTACATTCCTTGTTAAAATGCACTCAATCTAGGTAACGGCCATTGTTTCTAACAGGACACAATTGCTTTGTGACCATTTCATTCCCTCCAATGTCTATAAAAAGAATAGGTGGAGTGGTTTGGGATGGTTAAGGTCACTTGAGATTTTATTATGGATTAGTATCTAGATATTTTGTAGTTTGAATTTACTTGTTATCACTTATCAGCATATTATTTGTTTGTAAGCTCTGTGCGTTTGACATTTTTCAAAGCTTTGCCAATAGGAAATGAGGCAAGAGGATTAAAAACACAAAGTGCTGTATTACATTCATTGCTCTTGCCCCTACCAATAGATGCTTCAAAGTGTTTGTGTGCTAAGTGGGTCCCATTGCCTTGTAATTATTATTACTAAAATACGAAAGGAAAAATGTAATTAGTGTAAACAAATATTTATAGAGGTCATTTTGAGATGAAATAAAAATGCATGGGTCAAATTGCACAAAAAATAAATTCCAATTGAAAATCATTGTGAAAGACTTCAATACTTAAGATACATGATTGGGAATGATTGGGTTGTAATTGGGTTAATCTCACATTGGTTAAAATTGTGAGATAAGAGTACAAGGCATTACATGCTCCAAAAGCTTTGCCAATAGGGAAAGAGGTTGGAGGGTGGAAATCCCAAAGTAGTGGATTATATTCATCATTCCTTCGCTTTACTAACAAATGCTTAAAGGTGCTTATGTTCTATGTGAGTCTCTTTGCTTTGTAATTATTACCAAAAATACATCGAGAAAAATCTGATTAGGGTAAATGATTACTAGTGAAAGTCATCTTAAATTGGCTGAAAAACATATACCACAAAAATTAAAACTCAAATTTTCAAACTTTAATTCATGCATAATACGTGCGCATAGTATGATGACTAACAACTTTTGTTAGAATCTACAATACTTTAGGTGTGAAAATTAATTAAATATATAATTATTTGAGCATAAAATAAATGTAGAATTGAATAATGCAATTACATATAAACGTGATGCAGAGGGAAAGAAATTTGCAGCAAAATACAAATACTAAATTATTTTGAAATAATGTCCTCACACGCGCTAAGATGGTACAAAAACTATTTGAGCAATTGAAGTAGGTTGCTACAGACCTATAGACCAAATTTTATCAATTGGGTAGGCGTATTTCTCCCAAAACTCAAATTTCTTCCTTAAAACCCTAGGCAGGGTTTTGACAGGGCAGCGAGTGAAAAAAATTGTTTTATGATTTAATATTCACTTTCAAGACCTCTAACTACATTCTTTAGGTCTGTATAGACCTTTAACAACTCTAGCAACAAGAAAATTAAACAAATAACTTCAAAATTTACTTATTTTGCAAAAATGGAGGTCTAGAACACTGGTAACACCCTGCCAGCATACCTGCAAACAAAAACTTCATTCATTTTCTCTCCAGAACGACATAATCCTCATTTTTCCATGTTTTTCAAAGTGCAACATCATCCCTAACTACCTACCTCATCCCATGAAAACCCAAGTTTACAAATTAAGCATCAAACCCCTAATTAGGTACTTGGGGTTGAGTAAAAACACCAAAAATTTATGACTACTTATTTCTCCAAACTTAAATAAAAACCTCCTAACATGTGATTAAACACCTAACACTACATTCTAATGCAAATCTAGAACATGATAAAATGATGCTCTGCATCAAAACACAAAATTAATGATAGGGATAATCATAAAGCTAAAAAAACTCACAAGCGTCATTAATGAAAAAAACTTACAATTTTTGTATAATAACAAACTCAAGAACCTAGGAACAATCCCTTCCTTCCAAATCACCTCACATAAGACTCTAGTGCACCATAAATATTTGAATATTCATAAATCCAAATTCGGGAACAATGGGGTTCCCTAAAATATAGTGAGAAAAGATAAGTGGCACCCATTCAAGAAGTTCGCATACTTTTTACTAATAACATTAGTAGTAATTAATATTAAAGATAATTCTTTTTGTTATATTTATTAATTAATTGAATACTTTTTTTAATATGCTAAAAGCATATTCATATTAGAAGGTACCTTATACTAGAGCCTTATAAATGTTTATTTTAGGCCTACTTATAAAAGTATGAACCCCTAATAAACATTATGCTCTAAGTGATTTAAATTTGAATACAATAAAATGTTATAATTTTTTTATATTCGATGTTTCCAAGAAAGGGATAGTAGGAAATCTGGGGACATGTTTCTAGGATGGGGATGGCAGGGAAAATGGGGATATATTTCTAGGATAGT
The DNA here is from genome assembly GCA_007258455.2 of Sequoia sempervirens. Taxonomy (NCBI): domain Eukaryota; kingdom Viridiplantae; phylum Streptophyta; class Pinopsida; order Cupressales; family Cupressaceae; genus Sequoia; species Sequoia sempervirens. The sequence goes on from VDFB02321184.1 coordinate 32,670, forward strand.
AGGGGATGTGAGGCCTTTTTTAGGGGGTGGCTATTAAAAAATAGGGAAAATTAAAAAATATAAGAAATTTTAAATATTCATAAAAGCATTCACCAATGTTCATTAATTATATAACCATAAACATTAGAGTTGAATTGAGAATTCACATTAGTTGACATACAAATTAACAAAATTTCAATTAATCATTTGAGTTTTTCATTACCAGTGTGCATATACAACAAAATGAAAAGGCCGAAAGGCTATAACTACATAATGACAAAATGCAGACAACTAGAACTATTGTTGCTATGCCCCATCTTTGCCTAAACCAAAATATGAATTTGAATTTGAGTCATTGCCAATATGAGGGACTAACTCATGCAATGGAATTCCAACCAATCCCTCCTATGCCTTTTCATTAATTTGTGTCGCATCTTTGGATAAACTTCCCACCATGTAATTGGAGTTGTCGATCTTGAAGTTGCAAGGCACTATGCATGGCCGCCAACTTCTCTACTTATTGAGAGTAAACCAATTCCTCTTTGTAGCAAAGGAATTGACAAATTATGAAAGGGTCAAATTGAACTAATGTAGTTTAATTTGCCCTCGCCTATGATTTGTTGAATGTTGGACCCAAAAAATTGACAAAGGCAATTCACAATGTTTGAAGTAAAATTTCCTTTCTTAATGCTATACATCTTACAAAGGGCCTTCATTAACCCTTTCACCTCTTCATCATCACAAGGAGGCACTCTCTTATCCCTTGGTGCATGCCATTGTAGTTAGTAGACAATGTCTATTATTATGTTTTCTATAATATTGGTTATCCGACTATGTATTAATTGTTTGTTGGCTTTGGGTAGTTATAAGCATCGATTGGTTGATAATTGTGTTCTTGGCAACTGTTAGGTCCTTTAAATAGATTATGTATCGTCAAGGGAAGGGGTATGATCTAGTCGGATCAACTTTGATCCTTGGTTGACCATCTCTGGTCTTCTTTAGTAATAATTTCATGTGTGAATAAAGATACACTTTACTATGTGGTATGCATTGTCATCTCTATTATTAATTCATGTATTCATTTTATTAGATAAAGTAGTGAGCGTTGGCACCATTGCCTTGAAAGAAATCTGGTCAAATTTGAGCGATTCATGCCCTTGGATCCCATAAAGGCGAGAAGAGGCCACAAGGTGGTCAAGACCATGAGATCAGGCGATCTTTAAGGATCATCAAGTAAAGGGAATGAAGGAGAAGATTATGAGAAACACTTGAGAAAAATACTACCATACGATTCCCAAGTCAGAGCCCTTCCCAAGAACATTGTCAAGTTGAAAAGTCAAGACAACCTTCTCTAGACAAGGGAAGTTGGGAGACAAAGTCACATTCCTTCATAGAATTGTATGAGAGTAGCCTTCAGGGCATTGAAAGGTTGTCAATTGAAGGAGAAGAAGTTGAGCCAAGGGTGTATAAAAGAAAATTTGAAGGAAAAACTAGAGTGCGGAAGGCCACAGCCGAGGGAAGAATTGTGGATTCCTACATGGCCAAGAGTACAAGAGAAGCACTAGAACGTCTAAATCAAAACTCTCTTGCAAGTAGATTCCAGGTGCTAGGTTTGTATCAAAATAAAATCATGGTAAGCCCTAGTGGAGAAAAGCAAAAGTTGCCCAAGTTTATAGGCAATGGATTAGAGGATCCCATTAGGCACTACAAGACTTGTGAAACAATCTGGATAGCAAATGGGTAAGACGATAAAGCAATTTGGCTACAATCTTTTCCAGCGCCTTGTGTAGCGATTGACTGGTATACAAAAATTGACCAAGCCTCTCGAAGCACATGGGAGAGATTAAGAAGGCCTTTGAAGAAGAATTTAAACTGCTTCGTAATGATTATGAAATAGTAGTAGAAATTTACAATTAAAAACAAGGTAAGCATGAAAATGTACGAGCTTATAATCCTAGGCTTAAAGAATTACTTGTAAAGTTAGAAAGAAAACCTGTCGAAGGCCTCAAGAAAAGATGGTTCACCAAAGGTCTACTTCATTAAGGAAAAAGATGAAGGTAGTAGCACCCTCGTCCTATTTAGAAGCCTACAATCGGGCAATGGACATAGAAAGTGAAGATAAAATGTCCTCACTTAGTAAAAGAAAAACAGAGGAAGATGGAAGTTAGAATGACAATAGTGACAATGAATTGGGAATGGTACAAGCACTTTGGAGGGACATGCTCCAAATGATGAAAGAATTGAAGGCAGAGGAAAAATCAACAAAGAAACTAATGAACTATGGTGTACTGAGTGCAAAAATGAGGGGCACACAAAAGGTAATTGTTCTAGAAAGATGTTTTGTGAGATTTTCCAAGTTATAGGTCATTCAATAAAGGAGTGCCTATACACTTTGAAGACCAGGAGTACACAAGTACTCTTTACATAGGGCGAGGAGTCCACTCCATTGAAGCTACATAATGCATCTCTAGGTAGTTATCGAAATCAAAGAGGAGGTCAAATCCAAATAAAATGTGACCACAAAGGACACCCTATCATATAATGTCGACAATATAGTGAATGGGGACACTTCGCGAGGGACTACTAGAACAAGTAGGACAAAGTGCAATTATTGTGCAAATGGTGTGGACCTGGAGACCATCAAGACATTGGATGTTCGAAGCAAAAGGCTAGTGTCAACATGATTGATGTAAGGCATAATGAAGTATTGGTCGTTACTCACACCCAAGCAAAGAAGGCTATGTATTCGGGCCCACGTATAGAAAATGAAAGGCATCACAAAGCAAGGGTTGAAATGGAGAATGTTATGGATAATAAACGTCGCCACTCAAATGCAAATGCAAGTACGGTAACAAATCAATTACAATCCAAAAAACTATTACAAGGCAAGTACTTCAGATTATTGTACTAGTTAAAGTAGTGGATTTATTACAAAGTATTCTTGAACTTCGAAATGCTATTGTATTGGGGGAGAATGAGATGGTGCATGCTATGACCCAATTAGAATCTGGTGAGAATGAAGATCTAATAACTGAACCTCCGTTGTTAAGTGACCAAGTGATTGATCCAATGTTACTGACAGCTAACATGACAAAGAAACCAATGGTGGTGAATATGGAGATCCTTGGAAGGAATCTCACCAATACAATTGTTGATGGCGGGATTGGTGTGAATGTACTTCTAGAAGACACTTGGAGAAGTTTGGGCAAGTTGACCATTTGACCCTCAAAATTTCCACTGGTGGGTGTAGATTAACAAGGTATTAAGATACTTGGAGTTATAATGGGACAAAAGGTAATTATTAGAACTCAAGCATTTTTTTGAACTTTGTGGTCATTTCATTAAGGAAGAAAGCGTACAACACATTGTTAGGTTGAGGTTGGCTAGTAGCAGCCAAATTTGATCATGATTGGAAAAGGAATACAATCTCCATTGAGAAAAAGGGTCGAAAATATGTAATTGAGGAAGCAACTTCCTCTTATTCGTTAGATTTGGACTTCGAAGAAGAATGGACAAAGAAGTATGATTTGGGTCCAATAGAGCTGGATGACAAAGGGATTCTTGAATTATAGTCATGCTTGGAGGATGAAACAAATTCTCTTCGTGGCCTAGTTCATTGGCAAATGGAGGACTATGAGGTACTTCTATGAACTTGTAATTTTCTTGAAGCCACAACTCTTAGTGAAGAGCAACTGATGAAAAATGATTTTGAAAAGTTGGATAGTTTGTGTGCTGGACGCAGTACATGGTTTCTAAAAGATGACAGTTGTAGCAGAGGTATCCAACTTTGTAGAAGAATGCAAAATTACTAATGGTATGTCTCCAAGTACATTAAAAATCTTGATTACAAGGCCTGACTACATAAAAGGCTCGACTATATTAAAAATCCTTACTACAAGGCCCGACTACATAGAAGGCTTGACTATATTAAAAAACTTGGCTACATGAAAATGTTTGACTGTATCGAATGATGAGAAATGAACTCATTTGTTGACAAGAAAAAGTACATTGTACGACAACCTTATTACTCAGTATGCATCATACGACTACCATTCCCTTGAATAGTATGTCTACCATTCTCTCACTTAGTATGATGACATCATAGTGTACGACATAAGTTAGTGAATGGTGTACAACATCAATTGGCCAGGGTGTATGATCAAGAGTAAAGTACACCGTATGGCAAGAAGGGAGTGACTTTCAAACTATATGACAATCCTATTCTTTTCACATCGTACAACCCTTGTATGCTTCCTTCATCGTATGGCTTAACATTATTCTACATTGTACGGCTCCTAACATCATTTTGCATTGTATGACCTGTTGTGACCTTTTCACACATCGCCCCATTCAAAATGGGGACCCCCTAAATTTTTGCTTCGTTCCGGTCTTTTGGCTTGGGTTTTCTTCTCTCTCTCTCGCTCTGTCTCTTTTCTGATGTCCGCCTTTCGAGGGGTTGCGCCCGTCGGCAAGTTCAAATGTGAAAATGACCAAGTCTAAAATTAGGGTTTCATCGTTTCTGGTCAGTCCAAGGTCAAGTAAAGTGAATAAATTGAAAATTGAACTTAACGTTGTTATTATCATGTTTCTAGCAGGCTCTCAGCAAGTTTTTATCAGATTCTGAGGTACTTACTATTTTTAGTAAGTGTGAAATTCAAGGCAATTCGTCAGCATTTTCGAGATTCCGACAGTCACAAAGCATCCAGAACGTATTAGGCTACTCGTATGCAAGATTTGAGCAAAAACCGACAACTTACTATTTTTAGCAGTCCAGTTTCCGGGGCTAATTTCAGGGTGCAGGTGCAGAGTTCTTCTTTGCATGTCTGCGTATTCCTTTTGGGTTTTTCGAGACCTTCGCGATGGTATGACATGCAAGATGAGGCGACAATTTTCAGGATTCAGCCTTTCGAGGCTATTTTTAGGGTTTGCATGTCGAGGTTTCTTTTGCATGTCGGGTGATTCCTAATGGGTTTTTCGAGAGCTTCGCGATGGTATGACATGCAAACGGAGATTCTCACTCAGTAAGGAACTTGCTATTTTTAGCAGGTGTGTCCCGGCAGCCGCTTCCCAGCGGTTCAGATTCATGAGCTGATCGCAGTGCCACAGAAACGAAGAGAAACATATATCATTTGATATGCATGCAGAGCGAATTAGGGTTTCCAACTTCGGAGCCTAAAAATAGGCATAAAAAATCAAAATTTTCAAAAACCGGTGTAAACCACCGCGATCAGCGTCCTTCAGGCTATCTGCTGGTGAAATTTGAAGTCAAACGGAGCACTTACTATTTATAGTAAGTCAGATTGGAAACTGGCTAAAAATAGTAAATTGAGCGCATGCGTCAGTGTCAGCCAGCAGGTCACGTGGTGAGGAGCGCCTCGTCCAAATCTCAACTCGATCGGAGCATGGGAGCTATCAAAAACATGAGGTTACTATTTATAGTAAACCACCTTCAGAAACAGGCTAAAAATAGCAGGTTAGCTAAAAATGGCAGTGTCGACAGGACAATGGAGCTATGAGGATGCTACGTTCAAAATTTCAAGTTGACCTGAGCTTCAGAGGTGCAAAATTCAGAGAACTTACTATAAATAGCAGGGTATGAAATACTGGCAAGGAACGAGAAAATTGGTCTAAGTCTGAAAGCTTCATCCAGTTGCTATGGCAAAATGCGCCCAACTAGTAAGGAGGCATAAAATTTTTTAAGTGTGAGTTCATCCTTCACACATGCCAAAATGCGCCCAAGGCACAAGAAAGTCAAAGCGAAGTCAACGATCTTTGTCCTGCAGGCATAAGGAAATGCGCCCAAAAGAAGAAGGAAAGCTCAGGAGGTATGAAAAATTTTCTAAGTATAAGAAATCCGCCACCACCCTCAAAATGCGCCCAAGATGCAAGTTTATCCTTCACAGGGGGTGAAATGCGCCCAAAGTTGTAGGTGGTCAAAGCATGGTCAACACTCAAATCCTCCTCCACATCAAAAATGCGCCATCCAGTACACAAGGCAAAATGCGCCCAAATGCATGCATGTGAGGACGAAATTTGGAAGGTGAAGAGTCACTCCTAAGGCGTTGTCTTGAGTTTATCCACCAGCTACATCAAAATGCGCCCAAAGGAAGAGAAAGTCAACAAGTCAACATTTTTTATCCACCAGCTACATCAAAATGCGCTCAAGGTGGAAGAGAGTCAACAGGTCAAACGTTTTTATCCTCCTCACCCTCCAAAATGCGCCCAAACTTGTGCATGTCAAGACAAAAAGGTGGAGTTGAAAAGTCATCCAGGGGATATGCTCAAATGCGCCCATGTTTGGATAGTAAAAGTAAGTGCAAGTGGTGAATGAGGTGAAATATGAATGTGGCGTGGTGAACACAGGGTAAATGCTAGGTGCGCCAAGGGTGGAGAGTGTTGCAAGGTGTTGCCTAGGCGTGATTTTTATATCCCTCTTCAAATGCTATATGCGCCTAGGGAGATGGGAGTCATACGGTGTTAAAATATTTTCTAAGGCATGTTGAAGGCGTGATGTTCTTCAAGTATGTTAGGCGCCTAAGGTGATTTTAAAATATCTTGAAGGCGTTGAAATATTTCCAAGGTGTGAAATAAAATGAAGTATGCTTGGCGCCTCAAGTAAAAAATAAAATATTTTCTAAGTGTTCGAGAAGTTGCCTAGGCGTTGGGTTTTTAAATAAATATTTTCAAGTGTGAAGTGTGAAGTGGGCAATGAAAGTGTGCTAGGCATGGATAAAATTTTGCTAAGTAAAGTTGAAATTTCCTAACACCGGCGAGTGAGCAAATAAAATTTTCTAAGGAAAATTCTCAAATGCAAGAGATGATTAAAATATTTTTCTAAGGCAAATATTTTCTTTCTTAGAAAATAAGCCTAGAGCCTCAGAGTGATGAAATTTCTCAGAGGACGAGCAACTCTTCAGTGACGAAGTCAGAGATGGATGATAATGCAAGATGATTCAAGATATTCAAGAAGTTGGAGCAACACAGGATGATCATAGGCGAAGAATGAATTTAAATGGTGAAAATAATATTTTTCTAAGGTTCAAATTCAAAAATTAAATGAACCCGTTCGTTGGGTACCCATGGATTCGAAGCGTTCTGAAGAAAATTTGCTTCTGGGTACTGGACGTTCGTGATGATAGATGGATTTCCCAAGTCTTCCAAGCTTCGCCGACACTCTTTCAATGAAGAATTTAATCAGTGCTCAAATTGTGAATTTTCCTAAGGGAGAATTTTAAATCTTCTAAGGCAAATTTGAATAAAATGTGTTTTCAAAATGAATTTTCTTTGAACGATGAATCTAAAGTCAGTTGCCTAGATAATTTTGATTAAATTCTTCAAGGGTGAATTTTTCAGAGCACAGGAAGAGTTGAATTCGATTTCCAGTATCAGAGCTCCGGCTGGTGAGTTAAAAAGATGGATTTAAATTAAATTTTTCGAAAACAAATTCAAGGATGCTAGTCAAAGTCAAGTTTCTAGAAGAATAAGATTCCCGACGACTGGAGACAAGTGTCAGAAATACCAGAGAGGGAAAATTCGAATTCTTGAAGTGGAGTAGTGGAGTTTAATTGCACTGGCTAAAAATGGCTTCTTCTAGAATTCGATTTTGGCTATAAAATGGAGAGGTCTCTCACTTATTTTTCACAGCTGAAGAGGTCGAACTTGCTCTGAGAGTGAAGTGTTGCAGTGAATTGAAGAGTTCGAAATCTGAATGTTGCTGAAGCTGCTAAAGGGGACGCCTTGAGTTGCTAAGAGGTGCCTTTGCTGAAGTAAAAGAGGACGCCCTTGCTGGTTAAAGAAGTATTTGCTGAAGATTGAAGTTGCTGGTGTTGAGGCTGAGGCTTAACTCATTGCTAAGTTGAAGTTGCCAGTTGAAAGAGAGACGCCTAGAAGTGAATTGCTGAGAACTCAAAAGTACGAACTTGCAAGATTGCTGATTGCTGATATAAAGTGTGAAGTTCAAATTGCTAATTGAAGATAGTGAAGTGAAACCATCAAAGTCTACTTAGAAATCTGTTCTAAGTGTTGGGATTCAAGAAAAGAAGCTGAGATGGCTGAAGCGAGGACAACTGGAAAGGACAATGGTGCCTCAAGACAAGCTGTGATCAAGAAACTGAGCAAAACATTCATGCCGGAGTCGAAATTCATTTCAAAGCTGGGCAAGTTGACAGACACCAACCTGGGCTCCGTCAACCTGGAGACCTTCAAGAATAGAATGTTTGGAATTGGAAGTCATCGGCCTTCGACTACTTCGCACAATATTATTCGAAGTGGGTTATATGCAGCTGCTGGTTTCCCGCTAGCCATTCAATGCTCGGAGCTGATGATGGAGTGCGCCAATTACTATGAGAAAGAACACCGGTCGATCATGTCACCTGATGGCCAAGTGCTAGCAAATCTTACTCCGGCAGCCATCGGTGAAGCTTTCGGGATCCCGGTGCACAGAAATATGATCTACAAGTCCAGGGAGCGAGCAGAGCGTATGTATGCTTCTGCTTTTGAGCGATGCATGGATACAATTAACACCCACTGGATGACCACTCCTAAGCCTTCTCGTACGAAGTTGCCCAAGCAAATCATTGCGGATGACTTGAAGCAGGAATATTGTGACCTCATTATGATGCTGAGTCGGGTTGGTGGCTGTGCACAATCGTTCATTTTTGAGCCTTGGATGTTTTATTACATCAACTTGGTGCTGGAAGGCAAAGACTATGTCAATTGGGCCGAAATGATAAGTGATAATCTACATGAGCAGCTACTGGGCCTCCGAAGAACGAAGACATTTTACATGAGCTCCTACATTATCTACATGTTGGCACGGATGACGAAGTACAGGGGGATCTGTTACAAGGAACCTGTTGGTTGTGGCTCCCACCAGTTTAAAATATATGATGCCTGTCCACAGTTGCATCTGGCAAGCACAACCCACTACTCGCGTGTCAACGATGCCTTCACCATGTATATCATGAGGCTGCTTCAGGAGTGGTTACATCATAGAATCTCGAGGGATGCCGAAGAACTAATTGAGAGGTATGGGTGTTGGTTTGTACAATTTCTGAGATTCTCTTATGTTAGGCTGCAAGGTTTCTCATCATACCCTTATAGGCTGCCTAAGTACCCAACAGATAGAATATTGATGCTAGAGATATCGAGGCAACTGCTTGCCTATGATAAAATTCAAAAGAAGAAGAAAAAGGGAGGGATAGAGTTTCCAATTGTAATGGGCAACTCAGATGAGGTGTGTCCTTCGATACAGGCAGCTAGAGAAGCTGAAAGTGAGCTTCAATTTTATCACTTCTCATATCACACAAGTCGACAACACTATGACCCGCATCATAACATCAAGTGGGTGTTGTCAGAGGAGTTCAAGCATAAGGCCACCATAGAGGATTATTGGGCTGATGCAGTTGATGAAATTGAAGTAAGGAAGAGAATGTTCTCTCGGTTGCCGATTACTCTGATCAGGGAGTGTGAGGTTGTGCCAGTTCCGGACCAGGTCAATGAGGATATGGATGTAGTGCATCCAGATTATGCAGCTGTTCGAGATACTCCACTTCCGCCTCCCGATTGGTCAGAGCCCGAGGTTGTAGATTTGGATACTCTTTCTATCCCTGTCATGACATTTACTAGAGCATGGGTTGATAGACGGGTGAACGGGCTAAAGAGTAGGTCAATTGCCTTGACTTACAATTTGATGGGAGATCACAGGACGCCCACCACTGGCAGAAAGAAACAGATTACAAGAGGTCCAGAGTCCAGGAAGAAGGAAATAGTTAGACAGGAGCCTACTCAGCCAGAACCTCCACGGATTACAGTTGCAACACCATTGGAGACACGTTCTCCAAGTATACAGGAGGTGTCTTTGTTTGCTGATCAGAGGATTGCAGTGAATCAGGTACCGGTAGTACAGGATGATATTCAGCCTCCACGGAGAGAGTCAATTGGCCAGAGCGACAACGTACCTATTAAGATTGATCAGCATGATGATGAGTGGACTATTACTGACCCTCAGTTTCAGCAGGAATTAGAGGAGGCCATGAATGATGATGATGATATAGTGTCAGGTGATACTCAGCCACTTGAGGACGATGAGCCTCGCCAGAATGATGAAGAAGTTGAGCAGGTTAGAGAAGTAGAGGCATAGGAGCAGCAGCCCTTTGATATACAGTATGATGTGCCCGATTGGCTTAAGGATAGGATGAGGAGAAGCCCCAGTGAGGAGATTGATCCAGCAGTTGAGATGGAGGAGTTCTTGAACCGGATCAGTGCACCTCCACAGAAGAAGAAAGCAAGAAAATTTTCGAAGATCTCCACGATGAAGATGGTTCCCGTACTCTTCGTTGCTGTCTGAGTTGAGTGTGACGGAATGAAGCAGTTCACGAAATTATGGTGTCATTACGGATTTAGGGCGCCCTACTAGTGCTTTCAGTTGTTGAGGAGTGTGATAACTCCTTCTTGCCCTCAGGATAGATTGTTCCAGAAAGAGGAAAGTATAAAGAAGTTAAAGAGAACACGAAGCTTTAATGGGATATGTTTTAGGTTATCTGTTCTCTGGGGGATGTTCGAGTGATAGAGCCTCAGCGGATATTCCTAGAGAATTCGATCAGCGGCTTAGTAGAGTTGGGAGGATATGCAGGCTGATAAATGAGTCACGGAGTGCGATGTGCAGGAGGCAGAGAATTTATGGAGGACCTTACGCCTTTGGCCCGGGCCTACAGTGTACGACGGATGGTCGGTGGATCATGCTTCGGGGAGATACCTCTAACTCGCCAGTAAAGTCCAGTCTTGGTGGTGTGGGCATATGCGTTCACGATTGCTGGTGTGGAGGCGTCATTCAATAGAATGTAGGTATGAACTCGGTGGTATTCGCCCGGCTATCCAGTGATGGCTGCCGATGTAGCCGCGAGGCGAGATTCACCAGAGTACATAAGGCTATGGCCAACATTATAGATGGAGTTCAGAATACCTTCGAGGCCATATTTGCTAGGCGGTTGAATCCAGATGAGATAAGTTTTGATAATTTGAGGGGTTTGCTGGTGCCTTTCTTTGCAAATGTTAAGACCTTTGTACAGGATGATTTTGAGAATACTGCTACTTTCTCCACTTTGATCCAGAACACGCAGGACTCCTTAGTGTTGTGACCTTTTCACACATCGCCCCATCCAAGATGGGGACCCCCAATTTTTGCTCCATTCTGGTCGTTTTGGCTTTGGTTTTTGTGTCTCTCTCTCCGTCTGTCTCTTTTCTGAGGTCTGCTTCCTGGGGACGTTCTCGTCTGCAAGCTTCAACATGAATTGTGATGCGAAATTAGGGTTTAGTCTTTCCCGATAATTTGAATTGGTGAATTGTGAATAATTGAAACTTGACTTAGCGTTCTTGTCGATTATGCTTCCAGTGAGGCTCTGATAAAATTTCATCAAAATTCCAGAGGTACCCCACTATTTTTAGTAGGTGTGAAGAATTGATCACGATTCTGTTATTTTGAAGGTAGGCCAGTCACACCACTCGAGTATATCAGAATGCGTGCATATAGAATTTGAGCAAGCAGACTGACTTACTATTTAGCAGTCAAACTTCCGGGACGAATTTGAGTCTTGGAATCTGAGAGTTCTTCTTTACATGTCGCATATTCATATGGGTTTTCAGGGAGACCTTTTGATGATATAACCCATACAAGGAGGCGAGACAGCTACACTTTCGATTCAACCTTAGAGGCTATTTTGGGTTGCATAGCCGAAGTTTCTTTTGCATATGGTGATTCTGATGGAGTTTTGAGCTTAGCGATGAGGTGACATCTCAAATGAATTCTCACTTTCGATGGGAACTTGCTATTTTAGCGGTGTGTCGACGGTAGCGCCCAGTGATTAGGGAATCTGATGCTTGATTAATACGTAGGAAACGAGGACAAACAGAGTTCATTTGATACGCATGCAAAGTGAATTAGGGTTTCCAGCTTCGGAGCCTAAAAATAGGCATAAAAAGTCAGAATTTCCGAAATCCGATGTAAACCACCGCGATCAGCGTTCTTCAGGCTATCTGTTGGTGAAATTTCAAGTCAAACGGAGCACTTACTATTTATAGTAAGTCAATTTGGAAACATGCTAAAAATAGTAAATCAACTGCATGCGTCGATGCCGGCAGTAAGGTCACGTGGTGAGGAGCGCCTCATTCAAATTTCATTCAAATCGGAGCTGTGGAGGTACCAGAAACGAGAGGTTACTATAAATAGCAAAACACTTCTCAAAATGTGCTATTTTTAGTAAGTCAGCTCAAAATGGCAATGCCAACAGGCTAACCAGGTCATGAAGGTCCAGTGGTCAAAATTTCAAGACAATCTGAGCTTTCGAAGTTTGAGAATCAGAGGATTTACTATAAATAGCAGGGGCATGAACGCTGGCAGAGGAGGGTAAAAAAATGTATAAGTCTGAGTCTCATCCTGTAGCCTACTTCAGATGCGCCCAACAAGAAGTCAAGGCTGGCCGTTGGAAATGTGTCATCCTCCACACATGCTGAAATGCGCCCACCTCATAAGCAAGTCCAGGAAAATTTCTAAGTATAAAATTTTTTCATCCACCTCATGTAGCAAATGCGCCCAAGTTCAAGAGGGTCAAAGCAAAGTCAACTTTTTTTATCCTCCTACATGGGCAAAATGCGCCCAAAAGTTGCCATGTGAAGACAAAATCTAGGAAGCTGAAGAGTCACTTGTTGAAGGCGTTGAATGTTTTCATCCTCCTCCACATAAGAAATGCGCCCAAAGCATGGCAAGTGAAGACAAAATAAGGAAGGCAAGGTGGCGTTGCATGTGTTTCATCCACCTCCCTATGCTAAATGCGCCCATGCAGCTAAGGAGTCAACAAGTCAACAAACTCATCCTCCTCTCACCTCAAAATGCGCCCATCCTCTTCCCTATGCTAAATGCGCCCATGTTGAGGAGTTAAAAGGTAAGTGGATGGAGTAAAAGGTGGTAAATAAAGTGAAAGACACTTCATGGCGTGGTAAACACAAGGCAAATGATAGGCGTTTTCCTCTCAAAGTGTGATATGCGCCTATGTTGAAGGGAGTTATAAGGTGTTAGAAATATTTTCTAAGGCGTTGAAATGTTTGAGGGTGGTGAGTGAAATTAATGTGCTAGGCGTTAGAGAATAAAATGCCTAAGTGTTGGAAAATGGTGCCAAGTGAAAAAAAAAATGCTAGGCATATCCTCTTGCTCATGCTATTTGCGCCTAGGATGAAATGTAGGATGATGTGATATGAAACTTTTTTTTTAAAAGGGCGTTGGAGCTTCAAATAAATATTTTTCCAAATGTGAAGTAAAATGCAAGGTGGTGTTAGAAAACAAAATATGCCAGGCATCTCTGTGAATAAAATTTTCTAAGTGAAGTTGGTATTTTCACAGGCAAAGTGGATCGAGCTGGATACCATTTTTCTAAGGAAAAATTTCGAGTAATTCAAAATTTTAAGGCACAAAATATTTTCTTCTGGAAAATGCATACCTAGACTCGAGGAATAAGATTTTCCTGCTTGAAGCGAACAGAAATTTGTTGAGATGAAGTCAGTACCGACTGCCTTGGGGGTCAATAAAATTTTGCAAGTCAGAGCAAAATTCTCAATAAATTCTCAAAGGGATGAAAGAGCGAGAATAAATTTGATGAAAGGAATATTTTCTAAGGTTCAAATTCAGAAAAATAAAATGAACCCGTTCATTGGGTACCCATGGATTCATCGCGTTCTGGAGAAAATTTTCTTCTGGGTATTGAAGTTTATCGATGAGGAGTTGATTTTAAGATCTTCCCTGACTTATGCCGAGAATTTTGGGATGAAGATTTTAGAAGTGGGCACCGGTTGATGTATTTCCTAAGGAGAATTTGAAAATTTTCTAAGGCAAAATGAAAATCATTTTCAAGTTGAAAGATGACATACCCTTGAAGAGGATAGTTGAAAATTGGCTAAGGCATGAAGAATTTGAACACAGTTGTGATGGCAACGGAGATCAAGGCATGAAAATCCCGGGGAGTAAGTTGGTTATTATGAGAATGGTCGATGCTCTTCTCCTGTAAACTTGTTTCGGGAGGAATGTGAGCGAACACGATGACTTGAAGTGGTAGTATGATTGATACAACCCAGGAGGAGAGATAAAGTTCTGCTGATTTCAATTTCAAAGGAAAGTTGCAAGAAAATATGGCTAAGTGTTAAGACTGAGTATAATTCGAAGTGACGAAGATGAAGACCCTCAAGTGGAAGAAATCAAAGAACAACGCCAAGAAAGAAGATCGAGAATAGTGTGAACGCGTCTACAAGTGGAATCTTCTAGAAGGATGATGGTGGACATTATGGCACATTTATTACCCCCCTCTCCTCTGTGGCGGTTTTTAGGGCAATATTATTTAGGGCTGAGGTGGCACGATTCTGGCCACTCTATTGATTGTAACCCTAGCCGTCTTTTGGGACTTGGCTAGCTATATAAAGGGGGAGTCCCCCTCATTTGTAATGCATTAGATTAGACATTGGAATAGTAGACAGTAGACATTGAGAGAGTATTAGCATTAGAATTAGATAGTGTAGCATTGTAGAGCATTTTTGCATAATTTGGAGAAGAGAGAAAGTTTTCCCTTTGAAAACTTTTGAAGAGATTGTTGTGTAACACATTTTATGATAATAGATCTTTTCATTGATGATGGAATTAGATACTTGTCCACATGAAATGCTAGCAAGGTTCTTCTTCACTTCATCCAAGTAGCTTAAATTCATGCAAGTAGCTTACTTTGGTGTCGGTGTTTTATTAGGATAAACAGCTTTATTCATACCACTATGACTTGTGATGATAAATTAGCCTTATTGGTCAATTTGGACATTACATTGGTTTAACCGGTTCTTGGTTTACATACTTATATCGCATTCGTTAGATTAGTATGTATGTTAATTATAACTTGAACATCTTTTGCTATCCCTTGAAGATTGCACCGATTTTACTGAGGTTGTTCGACGTGAGGCTAGGTGAAATCTGGTTGAAGTCTATTGAAATGAAGCTCCACATATCCTACATTTAGAATAGAACATAAACTTCATAGGCCCTACACACTTTTAAAATTGGTTCATTTCCGGTTGATTAGAAACTTGCGCTCACTTTTACCAAATCATTTGAATCACACGAAGGCCTGGTCTGTTTGTTGGCCATTAGAACAATTGTGGTCCCTTGACATGTACAGTAGCTCTCATCAGGCCAAGGCGGGCCTGTGCACTCCGGGGAACCTTGGGTTGAAGCATGATCTTGCACTTAATCTTAGCATAGAATACTTTTGATGAGCATTCAGTCACGCATCCAGAGTTTCAGTTAGATTGTGTTCCACCGATTTCAGTTCATGAGGTTGAGGCCGTACTTGGCAGATTTGTTGAGTTGGCAGTCAGAGAGAAGGCAAATGGGAACACACTACTGGACGAGGATCTTCTAGAAGACTGAATATGGGCATTTATTGCATTTGCTATTTATGGGAGTGAGTGGGAATCTTTGATTCATTTAATGTACCACTCCCTATTCTGGCAGTTTTTAGGGTTAGGGCTGAGGTGGCACGATTCTGGCCACTCTATTAATTGTAACCCTAGCCGTCTTTTGGGACTTGGCTAGCTATAAAAGGGGGAGTCCCCCTCATTTGTAATTCATTAGAATCAGATTAGAATCAGAGTAGACAGTAGACATTGTGAGAGATTGAGCATTAGCATTAGAGTATTGTAGGCATTTTGCATAGTGTGGAGAAGAAAGAAAGTTTTCCCTTTGAAAACTTTTGGGAGATTGTTGTGTAACACTTTTCATGATAATAGATATTTTCATTGATGGTGGAATTCGTCTTGTCATGAATTGCTAGCAAGGTCTCTTCTTCCTTTCGTATCCAAGTAGCTTAATTTCATGCAAGTAGCTTACATTGATGTGTGGTGTTTTGTTGAGATAACTTCTTTCATTCCACACCACTAGCGGCTTGTTGATGATAAGTTCGCCTTGCGTGGTCCACTGGAGATCAACTTGAGTTTAACTTCGATTGTGGTTTGTATGCTTATATGCATCGTTGTGATGGTGTTTATATGCTAAATCATAATCTGAACATCCTTTGCTATCCCTCTGAAGATTGCACCGATTTTGCTGAGGCTGTCCGACGTGAGGCTAGGCTAAATTTGGTTGAAGTCTATTGAAACAAAGCCCCACATATCTTGCATTTAGAATAGAATATAAGTTTCTTAGGCCCTACCCCCTTTTACTTTCCGCATTTCTGATTAGTTTTAGGAAAACGAACTACATTGTCAAATCATAAGCGCAAGGATCCCCTTCAAATTACATATCAGCTGCTAACTGTGAGAAGTCTGAACAATTGCGTAAGTCCCCTCGTACGAACACAGCATTACACATCAACCAAACTGGGTCTATTCGCACTTAAGGAACCTTGGAGTTGAACGTGTGATCTTTCTCGCAATCTTAGCACACGAAATACTTTGATCAAGAGAGAATGGAGTAGTCCCAAACTATTTTGTTCTTCGGCTGATTGGTGAGGTCACAAAAATCGCATCAACACGACCATTCCTTGTTTGCATCATACAACACTTACCATCATTTTGTAGCATATGGCTTGTACCATCACTCTACATTGTATGGCCATTGGGATCCTTCATTGTATGGTACAAAGGACATTGTTTACCTTGCAACATCGTACGAATATCTTTTGCCAACAATCGTACGCCCTCCCCGTGCAACAATCACTCTACATCCACACCATATGGCCAACAATTCAGAATCGTGGGGTTTTGGTGGTTGATGTTGTATGGCCATCAACCATCGTACGAAACTTCTTTCCTTGGTCAACACTGTACGACCTTTCAATTATCCCAACAAAATTCTATTCTCGAAAGCTATTCTTAGCAAGAGTCTATTCTTAGGTGTTTTTGTGTGCAAACAAATGAGGTCCCTTGGTTGGTTGGTTCGAAGCGTTATTTATATTTTGGCATACATTGGTTAAACACTCCAAAATCTCTAGTTTTTGGCTTTGTTAGCATTGTTTTTTGCTTCTAAAAAAATCATCAAAATGATGTGTGCTATGAAGTTTTGTGTGGTTTTGAAGGTCTTAAATTTGGCCAAGGAGCCTACGAGGTGTGTTGCCCCTTGACCTTGCTGGGGGCGTTGCACCCAGACCCTCGCAAGGGGCGGTGCCCCTTGACCCCGCTGGGTGCGTTGCTTGCAGACCCCACTCAACTCATTTGATTTGCCAAGTACACTGTAAGTCTGAGTTTGCAAAGTACACTTCCAAGTTTGTTTAAATTCCTTTCTAGAATATCATCATTTGTTTGGAAAGTCTTCCCTAATGTTACTGGATGTTTACTTTTTGTTTGCAAGACGACTTTTTCTTTTGGGGTGGATGATGTAGTTAGTGTACAATGTCTATTATCATGTTTCAATAATATTGGTTATCCGACTATGTATTGATTGTTTGTTGGCTTTGGGTAGTTACAAGCGTCGGTTGGTCGACGGTTGTGTTCCTCGTGGCAACTGTCGGATCCTTTAAATAGATTGTGTATCATAAAGAAAAGGGGTATGGTCGGATCAACTTTGATCCTTGGCTGACCATTTTGGTCTTCTTCTATAATAATTTCATGTGCAAATAAAGATATACTTTACTCTTGTATCTGGTATGCATTGTCATCTCTATTATTAATTCATGTATTCATTTTATTAGAGAAAACAATAAACAACCCTTTGGGATTTAGAGGATAGTTTGTTGTATGAAGTTGTTGCGGGGGGTGAGGGGTGGGAGGATTGTTCATAGTGTTCCATTGCGATGTCAAAATGGGCATGATATGGTTCTCATATAATTCCAAATCAGGATTCTTTCTATGAATTGCTTGCTTCATCTACCTACACATATGTTGTCAAATGTCTCGTAAATATTTCCAAGATTAGGAGAGTCTATATCAACATATCTAATGACCTACACAATAGGTGAGATGAAGGAATTAACATATCTACAAATAAAAATTCAAAAAAGAATAAGACTCAAATGATAGAGTGAATGCTAATACAAAAAATAAAAATAATTTACAAGTCACAAATATTAATAATTTACTAATAAAATCATAGATCCCTTATCTCACGGTGCACCACCCATTATCATCAAGTATCTTTGCTTCACACTTCTTTTAACTATGTTCGCCTTTAGCCATCAACCCCACTCTCGATTAATCATCATTAATTGTAGAGGCTGCTACACCTCAAACATTCTCTCTAACAAAATAAACTAGCTGATATATCTAGTTTCCATGGGTTTGAAACTTTGAGGAATTTCTTTCACAAAAAAGTCTTGAAGAGAGCAAGTGAGGTGTGGTGGTTGCAAATTAACATCTATATATCTCATGCTTTTGCCACCACTCTCTTCACCCAATTTACCTACGTAGAGTCCAATATATGTGTTTGTAAGCACCCTCCACCATCATGCCAACTAACTTACACACACTATTAAATTGGTGACTAGATGTACAAAATTTGAGGTTGGCCACTGGCCAGCCATACCTGACCTTCAAACTGACATTTCCAGTTGGAGTGTAGGAATAGTGGATGGCGTGAGAATGTTTTTAATGCATACCCACATCCTCAAAATGCCTTTGGTATGGGGATGGCCAGAAAATCCTAGGGGATGTATCCTCGCTGGACATAGTTACTTTCTGAATTTTTCATTCTTTCAGTCATTAGTGGATATGTCATTCATGATTCTCTTGTTAGTATGAATCATGACAATTGAAGATTAGTATAGTTGCAATGACATAATTCACATAATTTCAAATTTATACTACCGTTTACCATTTTGTCCTTGTTTCATAAAAATATCTAATACTTGCAAAATTTATGAAATCAATCCATTTGAAATTTGGAAATTCTGGAAACACATGAATTCTGAAATCTGAAGTAATAATTGATCTATAAGGAACATTCCACATCACAAGCCCGATGGAGCTTTGTTTTGATACTACCAACATATGGGACAACCAAAGATCTTAAGTGAGCCATCTGCCACTACCAATTGTGAATGAAAGTAATTTTTTAAAAGTATTAAATGCTGGTTCAACATTGTGACACTTTTTTTTCATAAAGAAAAGGATCCTATAATAGAAGTCTTGTCATCTTTAGTGATAGAAATTTTTTCTCCTATATTTAGATACCCCTTAATGATAAACATACTAAAAAAACCCATTTTTTGCTTTATCTTCGTAAATCAATCTTCTTGGCATTTCAGTGGCTTTATGTGCTTTATTCTATTTCTCTTGAATAGACTTACCCATGATTCCTATCATATTTTCCTGCCATAAACTTATGCTTTGAACTTATCCTATCCTCCTAGAATAAACATATTCTTTGTTCAGATTTAACATTCTCTTTTATCTTGATTCCTCCTTATAGTAAAATGTATTGCATTCATTACACCTTCCTTGCCAATCCTCTAGTGGCCTTATTCTTTCTTACCTTGGAGTTTTTCATTGAGTCTTTCTTATGGATGGTAGTAGAAATCTTATTGCAAGAAATTGAAACATAGACCAGAAAATGATTTTTTAAATGTAAAAATTGGTTCAAAAGGTTTATTCTTGATTTAATTTTATTTATCCTGATTTAATCCCAATTAGATTGCAGCTTTTGGTGGTTTTTTAATTGTATTTTGTGATTTTTTTTTCTTTTTAGAAACCCTTACCTTGACCTTGTGTTTTGAAACCCTAACCCTAATCCGATTTTTCCTGATTAAATCACAATGCTTTGAATTTGGTGGTTTTTAATTGTAATTTGTGATTCTTTTTCTTTTTGGAAACCCTTACCTTGACCTTTTGTTTTGAAACCCTAATCCTAATCCAAAATTTCCCTAATTAAATCACAATTATTTGAAAATTTCTTTATCTTTTAGTTTGCCAATTTATTCTTGAGAATTACTTATGCTACTATGGACCACTATTTATTATGATATGCTTTTATCTTCATGGCCTTGTAGACAACACTTGAGGCTTCTTATTCTTTGCTTTTTTGCATTTAAGGTTAGTGTCACAGCTTCTTTCCCTAACTTCATGTGATTATTGTGGCTTCTAGGTCAACATCCATCCTTACCAAGCCACGAGTCTCATTGCATGATTGGAACAATTCTCGTGATTGAGGCTCACTTTCACAACAACTTTTCTCCATATGCTTGATGAGGAACGTCTTGTGCCTAGTGTCTTCATTCTCTAAATCATTTACATTGGATTATTAATCTCTCACTGGAGTCATGCTTAATTCTTCTGCTTGGCATAATCTATGTTGTTGGGGATTCCATATAATCGATAGTAGCTATGTTATTCTAGGGTGTTCTTTTAGTTATATTAATTAATATTTTCTTCCCCCATTATTTTTGAAAAAATAGATCGGATATTCACATAGGCTGTGACTGTTCCCATGCATATTTAACAATGCTTGGAAAATATTGGACACTCATGCTCAAAGTGGTCTTCCATGTTATGTCTTGTTCATCACCCTTATGGTATTGTTTCTCTAAATTGTTTTCTTTGTGAGGCAATAACTTGCAAGGATCATTCTTTGCAAGAGTATTCTAAACCTATTAGATTGATAACATTGTTCTTTTACTTGATCTACCTTGACAAACTTATCAAACTTCCTATTGCTTTAGCCAACACAGGTAGCAAGAGAATAGTTATGTTGTGTAGTCATATTCTTTCCAAGATCACTTTGGAAACCCCAATGTCGTAATAGATGCCTAGGAATGATCAAATTTCATTGCATCTTATACTAGACTCATACATAGACAAGTATTAGTAGTCTGTGACCATCTCTACGAGATCATTGATCTTGTATGGTAGAATAATATGTGATAACCAACAACCTTCATATATTACAAACTGTACTGTTGGCAGGAAAGTGCAATAGTTTAGACATCGCCAAGTAAATCCTACTATATCTTGCCGTAAAGAGCTCGTGGAGCATAAGATTCAAGAGATACCATCTAGGGTAGGGTAGGATAGATGGGGCACATCCCATCCTGTAGATATATGTATAGGTAAAGATATGTATAATAGAGTAAGAGGAAAGTAAGTAGAAGGAAGAAAGAAGAAGATAAGAGATAGGATAAAAGCATACATTAGAATATGTATAGAGTATAGGGGGAGATATATGATAAATATATATGATGTAAAAGGAGATATAAGGAGATGTGAATGTACTCAATTGATATTAATAATATATTGATACTGAAATTCTATCTACATTGTGTTGTTTGATATTTTGTTATATATGGTTAACGAGTTGATCTTCTGTCCAAATCAAACCATTGCTCCCTTTATATGATTGAGTCCGGGGTATAAATTACAACATTCAGAAAGTACTTGGGGCTCAAAACTTCGGTCTGTGTTCCCCAGTTTTCTTGCTAACATTGGTTCTATTGTCGAGACCTTGGAAGGTTGTATAAAGGACGACAATACTCATATTTTCAAAATTTTAAATCAGACATAGAAAAAGAAAGGAAAATAAGGAAGATATGAAAATCAATGAAACTATCCTCTTGGCATCTACCCTATAAGAGGGGGTTAGGCACCAAGGGGATGGAGAATGGAAAGGGGGAGGAATTCCGAAAGGAATCCTCAAAGAGATGTGACAAATAAGAAAAGATACCAAATAACTACCATGGGAAATAATAAAGGACTAATGTAATCCCAAAGCAACCACACCCATGGCAAAGGGAGATAAGAAAAACACAAGAGAGATTAAGGAACATATTGAATTAGCAAGAAAAGTGAACATGGTAAGCCCAAATGGAGAAGAGAGAAGACAAAATCAGATTATTGAAAGAGAAGAAAGACACCACAAAAGAATGAAAATTGTGGAGAAGATGAGAATTGAGTGTGCCAATGAGGGTGTTGCTAAGTGCGCTAAGGTGGGCACTGCCGAAGGGAAAGAGAAAGAAAATAGAGAAGAAGAATGGAAGACCTCGGAGAAATCAATTTATGTTGGGAAAAAGCAGGCCAACTCATAAGCAGTTTAAAGAAGAACATTGATGATTATGGAGAATCTAGAAGGTTGTTGTTGGGATCCTGTAATAGCACAAAGACCCCACTCCTACCGCAACCCTCCAAAAGTCCTACAATTAGGCCAGATCTATCAAACCTAACAGTCCATTTAGATGATAGATTTAACGAATTTCTGAAAACTCCAAAAAAGGTTTTGTCTATTCAAGAAGAATATTTGGAAGAATTAGTTAATAGAAGCATAAGGAAATTGAAGGAAGAAGAAATAGGAAAAGAAGAGGAGTTCAGATTTAATTTGGATAAAGTATTATGTTCACTAACAAATAAAATGTCATCAACAAATAAGAAAGTGAAACGATATCTTGAGGAGTCACAAACCCCAAACCAGGACCCATCCCCTAAGCCATATAAGAGTAGAAGAATTTTAAAAGAAGAGATACCACGAAGTAAAGAGACAAGAGAGAAAGAAGGAAAATAAGTAGATTGGGAAGAGATACTTGGGAAGGAGTACTTCGACATAAAGTTAGCAAGAGATAAGGGAAGAGAGTAGAAGCCCTATACAGTTAGGATAGTAAAGAAAGAAAAGAAAGAAAAGAATAGTCTGTAAATCCGAAAATTTAAAACATAAGGAAATAAGAACAAAATGGAATTATGAATTGAAATCTCAGTATTTAGAAAAGATACAACAGAGGTTGCAAAACATATATTCCTATTAGAATCTCTATGGGAAAGGCAAGACATTGACGAGGACAAACCAAAAGTTATTAGACTTTGTATCTTCATTAAAGAAAGAGGTATTGGATTGGTACAAAAAGACTTATCCAAAGCATGGGAAAGGTTGGGATGAAGTAAAACAAGACTTCTTGGCAAAATTTGACACTCCGGATATCTTGACGGATACTGTTAGAAAAATGAGGGACCTAGTGCAAGGAGAAGAGGAATCTGTGAAGGCCTATGACAAAAGATTCAAGGAAGTCTGCTGCAAATTGGAGGAACCTCTAATAGAACGACAAAAGATGGAATGGTTCATCTCCGGATTACAGAAGGACATAAGAGCAGCCTTATACGAAAGAATATTTAATACTTATACAGACCTGAGCACAATGGCATACCGCATAGAAGCTCAGACATGGCGCAAACCCCAAAAAGATGACATAAAGGAGAATCTCGAGAAATTACTATTAGTGGTAGAACAACTAACTATACAAAATAGTATTTTGGCAAGAGGAGAGGCAAAGAAAGCTAAAGAGATTTGGTGCACATATTGTTCAAGGGAAGGCCATGTCAGGAACGATTGCCCTAAGGCTCAAGGAGAAAGCATTGTAGCAACATTGCATGCAAAACTAAAAATTGTACCGGTTGACAAATTCATTATATTGTGGAACTTGCCAAGAATGTGACAACCCCCTCACGAAGGACTGTCTTCAAATCAATTTCAACTCCGGAATGTAGCAAGTCATCCTAATCCAAGATGCCCCATGCACTACAAATGTGACCTGAAAATGGATAGAAAAATGGCATATGTCAAAGGACTTGTGGAAGGCCCCTCATATGATGCAAGGTGCAGACAACCACCTTGGAGAGATAATAGAAGTGCTTATGCATTGTAGAACAACCCACCACAATATTACATTGGAGATAATAGGCAATCAAACTATAGAGGAGGAAGAGGACGTGGTAGAAACAACTGCCAAAGAAGTGACGCTACATGTTATAACTATGTAAAAGCAGGCCATTATGCTACTGAGTGTTGGGCAGACAAGAAAAGGAAGTGTCCATTTTGCAGAGATGATTCTCATGACATATTCAAATGTGATAAAGCACAACAATATTATCAAAATATAGCACAATCAAGAAGTGATGACTTACAAGACCATAAAGGAGCTAGGGTAATAAGAAGAATACCACCGCAAGGAATAAGAAGTTGTCAAATAATGGATCAATGGTCATCTGATACATCAAATGAAGAATATTCTGATGAAGAACAACAAATACAAATTAAGAAAAAGAAGTCCGAAACAAATAAAAAAGGTTACAAGACTGACCAGACAAGGCATTGATATCGAGAAAAAAATGAAGAGAAATTGAAGAAGTTAGTGAAGAGTTAGGTCTAGAAGAATAGGAATATAATTACTTCCAACCAAGCAAACAACATGAGAGAGTGGTGGAAAATGCAAAACAACACATTATACAACAACAATGACATAGCCTGTTTTTTGAAGAAAAGTTATGATGCTAAAGAATTTGGCCTCTTTGGCCCAACGAAAGGACCTCCTAGCCAAATTAAAACAGCCGGGGAAGTACTAGAACAAACAAAAACAACAACAAGTCCATCAACTTACAAAAGACCGGAACTAGAAGAATGGTCCTCTTTTAATTACTGGACACCTTAATAATAGCAACCTTAAACATGTGATGGTAGATTTAGGTGTGGACCTAAACATTATTCCGACAACCACTTGGGAGAGACTAGGCAGACCCAAATTAGTCAAAACACCAATGAACATTAGTTTGGCAGATGGTTCTTGTGTGGTAGAATAATATGTGATAACCAACAACCTTCATATATTACAAACTGTACCATAAGTTCTTGCATGCACAATTCATAGGCATTAGTTGTAAAACAAAATTGGTGTGGCATGAGCCCAAGCCACATCTTAAGGAAGAGTGGCCTTGGCATTCAATTCCATATGACATCTCTAATTTGGTTAACTAAAGGCCTCTTTGGATCTGTAGTAGCACTCTCAAAATATTTGTTGTTCTTTGACTTCAACTTCTTTAGCAAAAGCTAAACTTTTTGAAGTTACATTTTCTATGGGTCAATCTTTTTGCAAATTCTTTCTATAGATTTTTTTGGCTATTTTCATTGAGGTAATGCACGTGTAGTTGTCCTATTTCTATAATGTTGGGTAACAAGAGAGAATGATGTAGTATCTTGATTTCACTTTTTCAGGAAACTTGAGTGGAATATCATTTGTCTCTCTACATGGGGTAATAGTTATAACTTATATGCTATTCCATTCTTTTTCTTTTTTCTAATATTTTGAAGGGTAGGGTTCACAATATTTAAAAGACAATTTTGTACATTTTGTAGTTGATAACAAGCTATTCCATCTACTTTTCCCTTATGCTAGTTTTCAAAGAGTTTTGCTCTTGTTTCTACTTTCTCCATATTTTCTTTCCATTTTTTTATTGCTTGGTCATTTCTTGCATAGTTGAGAAACCCGCAGAGTACTCACAAAATTCACGAGTCAAGAACCTTGATGAGATACTTGTTTTAAAACTCATTGATGATCTTTTGCAAAACTCATGGTGTGTTTTGGTTAAAACTCATAAAAAACTCACTGAAAACTTGTGATTTTTAGTGAAAAACTCGCCTAAATGAGGGTATAAATTCATCTTTTCACCTAATGTTAAAAAACCTTTTATGATATTTTGTGTTTTGGGCACATGATTGGAACAATTGGTGGTGATTTAGGGCAACAAACTAGGGGGGCTGAAGGGCCGCCCAAAGAAAAACCAATTTTTTTTTCATTTTTTAGAAACATTTTTATAAATAGAAAAGTGCCAAATACCTAATTTTGCCCATAACTGATAAAATTGTGAAAATGGTGTGTGCCATGAAGGTCTATGTGGTTTTAGAGGCCTTTGTTTGGGACGTTGCCCCTCGATTCCATTAGGGGTGTTGCCACTAGACCCCCACAAGGGGTGCTGCCCCTTGACTCAATTGGGGATGTTGCCCCCAAATCTCCTTAAGGGGCATTACCCCTCAACCCCATTGGGGTCTCCACTCCCAAGTCCCCACTAGTTATTGGGATCTCTTGTCACATAAGAAACTTGATTACAATGAGGGGGTGATGAGGAATTGGGATATAAGTTATAACTCTTGAGTGTGCTGACTTATACATTATTATCACACAACTTGCCGAAAATCTCTTTAGATGAGGCAAGTTCTACAAATGACATGGCTAGTGGAAGTGGCATTGTAACTCATTTAGAGGTTGATCATGTTTTTTGGTCTATGATATGTATTAAACTCTAATTTTGATTTATATATGATAAAAATCAGTAATATGTTTTACAAATTCAGTAATATGTGTGTTTTTGAAGAATATTTAATTTTTTTTATAAATTTGCCAATTTATTGCCAAGTTTTTCCTTGAGTTTTGGCTAACTCCCAAATTTTTAAAATTTTTGGGCCTGCCAAGTAATTTATGAGTTTGAGTTTTTCAATTATGATTTCTTTTAACATTTGGTTTCTGATGTAGGTTTTTCCTTGAAACTGTGTAAATTTATGGTTATAGGTTTTGGAGGTTCTTATCCATATAAGTTTTGAAAGAACTTATCCATGTGGCCGAGTGTACACTTTTTTCTCTAAGCAAATTGTATGAAGGGTAGTTTTTCTCTCTTGATCGCTTTATTGCTGCCTATGGCTTTAGCATGCTCTTTGTATTTTGTCTTAGTCTTTCAAGTTGTCCATCAATTAACCACCACTATTGAAGTTTAGTCCTACATGCTGGAAAACATCTTTGTGTAACAATCTGACCCTTTGGTAAAGTAAAATTTCCATAATTTACATCCTAAAGGTAAGTAAATGTGTCAACTTGTCATTGCAATAAATTTTTTCCTTTTCTTTATTGATAAAACATGAACAAGTTGTCATATTAATTTACAATAAAGATTCCATTTCAATATAATAACTTCACAAGTACATGAAACAAGAATACATACCTTAACTAACATAGCTCCAATGAGCTTTAGAACAAATAGTAGTAAGAAGGTCTAGGAGATCGTCCTTTCAAATCTTGGTACATCGGCTGCTTGTTGTGGAGGAGAAACATCACTTGGGCGCTTTTCCTCCAACCATAGACTTATAATGCGGTCTCGTTAGATAGATGGCCCTCCCTTGGAAGAAGAGATTGGTAGGGTATCTTTTAATAATTACCAACTGACCATAGTGCTGTGTCCTACACAACTAGAGCCTTGCTATTTCACAATCTCGAACTAGTACAAGGATCACAATGAACTGACAGTGTAGTCTCAACTATCTCACACCTAAGTGGATGTCGTACATTTCACTACTTTGGCCAAAGTATTATCATTCAGTACTTCGAATGAAGGTCATCTATCATAAACACTACTCAGGGCCGATTTGCTTTAAGGCTTTCTTACACTACGCGTAGGTTTAGTCCTTCATTGGATAATACGTACCCCAGACATCCTACATCAAACTAACTACTAGAAATGAAAACAGCATAACAAGTAATCACAATTTCCCCTCCTATATTGGACATCTTCATCCTAGGAGTTTCATAAGCTTAACTAATTTAATCTAATAACTTAAGCTGTGATCATTACTTAATTTAATGCCTTCATTTCCGTCCTAGTATTTAGTAACTACTTCAAACATATACTCCTTATATGGAGATCATACATATAATGCAATTCACACATTAATGCATCTCTAACCTTAATGCAATTCACACACTAATGCAAACAGGTATACACTTCAGAAAACATGCATAACCATTCCTTAAAGTAAATTACTTACATGGTGCAACATAGAATTACTTCTCTGTTCATCCTAATTGAAGTATTGAACTCAATGCAATTCCCTATCTATGCACATTCAGTAATTACACTTTCAGATTTATATCAAGAAATACGTTCTAGAACATGAAAGAAGAAACACCATGCCTGGTATAAGCCTTTGCCAATGATGATGGACTTGATTGTATTTGCAACACTTCAGGCCTCCAGCAAACTCTCAGACCAAACTCTAACTTCTTCTCAAAAATTGAACTCTTACTAAAGATATATAGCTGAAGGATAAACACAGCTTCTCATTGTGAACTCAGAAAATGTGATGATAGTGATCAGAAAATGACTCTCAGCCAATGGTGAATTCTGCTCTCAGAATTAATGCGTATTCCTCAGACAGAGGATGCTTTACTTAAGAAAATATATACTCTCAAAAAATATGAAATGCCCTCAGAAAATATGAAATGCGCTCTAGAAAATAGAAGAATTCGCACTCTAAAAAGCAGTGGTGAACAATGAACAGGGGCAGCTATTTATAGAGCCTGAGACCCATTGAGTTCCACTTCTACAGGCATGTAAGTTGCCAAGACTGTTAATTTGAATATTTCAAATGCTAAGTGGCGGATTTCCACTCACATACTCAGCATCTCAAGAGGTATTTTGACCTCTGAATTTGCTAGCAGGTTGAAGAATAATTCAGTTTGCACATGATTGAAATGCAGGAATCGACATCTACAGGTTTGATACCAGAAATGGCGCCAATTGTGAGAATGATTCACCAATTTGGAAATGGTCATGGTTTCTCATTAAACACCTCATCCTTCTACAGGCTGCGTCGCCCCTACTTCCCTGTTGCGTTGATTTGTTCTCCCAAGTGAAGCACACTTCCCTGGTGCGTTTATTTCCAGTGCCATGTATTTTTCACGGGTTAAGTCTTTCAATAGTTTAATAAGGTTTCCAAATGAAACATTTCCTCCTTCAAAGTGTTTGGCATGATTTACTTCACAAATGCGTTGCAAATTAAGTGATTAATATTTCCCCAATGATATAAATCAATTTCCATAGTTAAACTTCATTATCCCATGAATCGGTTTATTTATAGACTTTATGAGTTTAAAATAAAGTCTTCATTATACTATCTCGATTCCCACTTTATTTCAAGTTAAATAATTTATATATATATATATTTAATTATATTCATATATATATTATTATAGTTTTATTATACTTTAATATATATATTTAAAAATTATAATTTAAATATACTTATCTATACATATATATATATATATTTTGGTAAAACTATAATACATATATATATTTTTAGACTGCAGGAATCGGGTAGCACGACCCCATATAAACTGCAGTGCGCATGGTAAACTTTTTAACGTGACCGGCGGCGCTGGCGCGACACGCCCTTCGGTACCACGGGGGTGGGGGAGACTAGACCTTGTGACCAACCTCCTGCAACAGGAAAGATTTAGCCAACCGAGCTAGGGCCCCAACCCCAATACATATATATATTTATATAATATTAAATATATATATTTACATAAATAAATATATTTACATATATAAATATATACACATTTACATATTTATTTTGGTAAATATGTATATTGCGAGCCAGTCAGCATACTTTCAATATACATATCTATGTATATGTGTATATACGTGTATATGTAAATTCCAAGGCAATATTGAAATAATATTATAATATCCACAGATAATAGGTAGCGTGTGTATGTATATACATGTATATCCTAGTATATACCACAGTGTACACGTATGTGTATGTATACCATATCGACACATACGTATGAGCATATCCATTTGCCGATCCTATGTCTGTATCGATATGTTTATACATATGGATACATGTGCATACTATAGACATGTGTACACATACCCACTCAACCTATTCACTTATATCCATTCACATTTTCCACACAATGATCATAGTACAGTAAGTCAGATAGACAAATAAACATCACTCACAAAGCACAAAGAAGTAAACAAGACTCCTAAAGCCTATGGATGACTTATCAAGACCAACTTAACTGACTTGGTTCCTCCAAACCTATAATGACGTGTGTGTATGCTCAATTGGTTCTCATTACTGTTTACCTGACCAAGCTCCTCCCCGAGTGATATTTCTCCTCTGCCTAGAGGAATGGTCCTCTTACCTGCACACCACGACACGATAACGGAAGTCATATGCTCACAACAAAGCAGTATACATGAAACATCTCAAAATTTAGATTATTCACAAATCAATAACCTTCTATTGTCCTTTATGCAGTATTTCACCAAAAATAACATCAAATGAAACAACATTTATATTGAAAACAAGGTACAAGCATCATTAATTCACCTCCAAAATTCACACTATATTCACATTTACCCTATCTATTAAAGGTAAATAGTAACTTCACAATTTGGGATGTAACACTTTGAATAAATTACCATAGATTCTGTTAATATTTTTCATATTAATTGAGTTTGTCTTCATGCAATATTTAATGTTGGTGAAGTCCAAGCATAGTTCATGGATCTCAATTTCATTATGTGCTGGGGTTATTTCGTTCTGTTGGTATTAGGTGAAATTATTAATGTGTTATTTTGGGAAGGATTGTAATTTTAAGTCATAAAAGTTTTCTGTTATTCTCATTTTGAATGAACATTTTCTAGATTTTTTATTCTTCTGTGCTGAATACTTATATTGAGTTTTACTCTTGTATATCATTAATGAATAAACAGATTCAATGCCCATTGTAATTTTTCTGAAGCTTTGAGAAACTGAGAATCTAATATTTATGATATGTGTTTTGACATTTTCTGTTACCTGTCATTTATTCAAATACTTTCTTTTGGCAGTGCTTTGCAGTAGAGCTGAAAACGTTAGTAATTTCATTGAGGCTGATGGTATCTTTGGTCCTGTAGGTACATCTCTTTCACAAAGTTTACAAATTAATTTGACATCAATAAAACTTTATTTTTGAAAGTTATATTAAGAATTTGGGTAGTTTGAATTTTTCCTTATATAATTATATTCATAGAAATGAGAATCCATTTTTGGCAGTAGTTAAATTCTATTTGATTTATTATGATTGCAAGCTATGCATTTATTGTGTTTGTTTGTGCACTTGATTATTTTCAAAGATTTGCCTTTTTGTTTTGTTTCTGTGAAGGGCCTTTGCTTGTTGATTTTAAATATGAAATCCAATCACCTTATACAAACATGTTATCAGGTTCTTGATTATCTTTTACGATAGCCTTATCTGTGATGTAGCATAGGTCCTTGCACACAATTTCTACTTTGTCTAGGAAATTTTGTTGGTCTAGGGCCAATGGCCTGAAATAACCTAATCTCTTTAGATTTTTTGGATGACTGGTATTACTACTTTCTGGATCACAGCAATTTCTTCTTTCATAGCCTATCAAAGGCTCCTTTTTCTGTGGTTGATTTTGCCTTCCTGTTCATGAACGTGGGTAATGCCTGGCCTTGCCAGAGTTTAGGGTTTTGGTTCTGCAAAAGATGTGCTAGTGCTTTTGTTTGTGTTTGCATTGCATTTAATATGTCAGTGTTTGTGTTTTCATCTCATCTATTATATTGTGACTTATTGTTTATCCTTCAAGGCCCTATTTGGGAATTGATACCTGTTGTGACCTTTTCACACATCGCCCCATTGCAAATGGGGACCCCCCTGTTTTCGCTTTTTGCCTTGGCATCGCAACTGCTTATCATCATGTTTCTTTTACAATCAGGAGTTAGAGTTTTGAAGAGTCACCTGAGCCAATTGGAGAATTCAAGCCTGAAACAGTGCCTAAATGTCATGGAAGGGCTCAGAAGGTCCGGGAGACGAGGATCGCCTGTGCTTTGGGCCAATTCTAATACTTCCTATTTTTTAGGGAATTTGCTTTTTTGCTTTTTCGCTTTTTCATTTTTGGCATTTTTGGACCAATCTGGGATCCCTATTTTTTAGGGATTTTGCTTTTTCTATTTTTAGAAAGTCAACCCTGGTCAAAGAGTCAACATTTCCATTTTTAGAATCAAAATCAGGCCAAAAATTTGAAAAAAAAATCAATGAAAAATCAAGAAAAGCAATAAAAAATCTAGAAAAATCAATGCAAAAATCATGAAAATCAGACTTCCAGAATGAAAAATCTGAAAAAATCAAGAAGAGGCAAGCATAAAATTCATGGCAATCAAGGATGGAAAATGATGCAAGTCTGGAGAAAACTCGTCTAAGCTTTGAGGATAAAAAAATGGCAAGCATCTTGGCAAGTCCACCTTTGCTTTGATGAGAGAATGTCAAGCCTTGGCCAAGAATTGGCATGACATCCTCCAAGTCCGCCCCAGCATGGCAAAGAAGATGGCAAGACATTTGTGGAGTCCGCCCTAGAAAGAAGGGAAGCTAGAAAGTCCACCATCAAGTGGAGATAAATGAGGGACGTCCAAGCACATGTAAAGTCCGCCCTCGACTTGATAGAAGATGGCACAAAAGTTAGCAAGTCCGCCCCATCCAAGATAAAGAAATGGCAAGCCTAACCCAAAGTCTGCCATGCCATGTCTTGGCTAGGATAAAGTCTGCCCACCCATGAGATAGCGGAAAAAAGGTTGAGAAAGTTTGCCTAGCTTGCAAGAGGGTCCAAAATTTGACTAAGTATGGATGCCTTGAGAGAGAAAATTCTACAAAATGGCTAGGTATTGACACCATGGGAGTAAAAATTAAAAAAAAAAAATGGTTTAAGTGTCAAAGGAGTAATGGAAAGCACATTTTGAAATCCGCCTAGACATCAATGAAATATGGCAAGAAAGTTGTGAACTCCGACCTAGATATGGAAAAGACAACTCCAAAGTCCGCCCCAAGCTTGAGAATGGATGGCAAATACATAAGGAAGTCCGCCATGCCAAAAGCAACATGGAAAGATATTCATGGAGTCCGCCATGGAAGTGGAAATAAATTTGTCAAGTCCACCTAGCCTATCATGCCTTGGAAACAAATTCACAAAGTCCACCTTGGAGATATGGAAAATGGCACAAAGTTCTGGAAGTACGACCTGACTTTGAAAAGGAAGAAGGCAAAACATTTTGGAAGTTTGCCAAGGAGTGGAAATACATGAAGAAAGTCCGCCTTCAAGCTTGGAAAGAAAATTCCAAAGTCCGACCTTGGCAAGAAGACTTCAAAGATTGCCTAGACATCAAAGAGAACATGGAATAAAAGTTTCAAAGTCTGCCATGAAGATAAATAAATTCCAAGTATTAACAAAATGGATGGACGTCACAAGCAAGAAAAGTCCAACTTACCTCCAACAAGCAATGTCCAGACATAGGCAAAGTCCAGTATGGCCTAAGAAAGAAAAATGTTTAAGTATTGATAAAGTTCGCCCAAGGAGAGGATAAGAAAATTGGCTAAGTGTTGATACCTTAGGGAGGGAAATTCAAAAAATTGACTAAGTGTTGGAAAGAAAGCAGGAAGAATGGAGAAGGATAAAGAGGGAAAGTAAAGAGAAAATGAATAAAATCCTTGTCCAAGGATGGAGTCTGCCCTATTTAGCACAAGCCCGATTCAGAATTGAAGGCAAATCTACAGGCAAAGTTCATTCGAGCATAGATATGGCCAAAATCTTGGCTAAGTTACAAAATGAATCTGAATAGCCAAAATTTGGCTAAGTATGGGAAATACTTCATAGAGAAAATTCCAAGCACAGAGGCATTCTTCTCCAAATTCAAGGCACTTGAAAGAATATTTAGACATCTTGAATGGATTTCATCTACAATCCCAGAACTGTTGAAGCAATCAAGGCATCTTCTTGTGGGATTTAATCTCCTGAAGAATTAAAAACAAGCTTCCAATTAGAATCAGATGGTGACAAGAAGGGTGTTCCAAACAAATTTTCTTACTTAGACAATTTCTTGACACAAATTGGATAATTTAGAGAGGAAATCCAAAGGAATAACACCAATCCAATTCAAGCAGGAGGAATTTCAAAGCAATCAGGAAAGAAAATAACTTCAAGTCTAGACACCTGCTCCAAGGCGAGACTTTCAATACGGGTGAGAAAAAGAAATCAAAATCTCAAAGGAGATTCAAGATCTAAGCTAGGAAGGAACAAGTGCAAAGGACGAAGTCATTGGCAAGGAAAATATTCTAAGGCAAGAATGTGGAAGAAAAACAAAGTGACCAAGGAAGACATCCAACACGTTGAGGTGGCGCCTCATCATCTTCCAACCAATCAAATTGTTCCGAATCAACATGCAACAACTTTCTATTTTATTGTTGATTTATATTTATCAAAAAGGACAAGTGTCCTCGAAATGTAATTTTCTCATTGGTCGAGAAGGAGTTGGTTGTGACAAACCCTAATTAGGGTTTTATTTTGTAATCTCGGCTGTTGATCCTAAATCAATCTTGGCCATTGAATTGTAATTGGGGAGCCTATAAATTGAGCTCGCCCCTCATTTGTAAAGTGTGGAGACAGTGTATGAAATTGTTGCATTAGACTATTTCCGATAATAAAAGCTCTTATGCATGATTTGCTTTGAACCACTTTTATTGTCAAGTAGTGAGCAAGGTTGCATAACTTCTTCTACCATATATTAGAATTAGATTACAATTAAAATAGATTTTGCTTTGAATGTTGGTTAAGTGAATGCAAGATTTGATCACATAGATTAATTGTGAAATATTGCCCATACTTTCTTTGGATGGATGATTTTCATTCGATGCGTAAATTTAGCCTGAGCTTGTGATTGTGGATGCTTAACTTCAGTCTTATTCGAGGCATGAAAATTATAATCACACCCTTTGAAGATTGCACCCACTTTGCGTAGTTGTCCCAGGGAGGTGAAACAAAGCGTGTTTATTCGTTTCACCTAATCTTTGCTGTCTCTTGAATTCCTAGGTGTAGATTAGATCCTCTAAACCCTTATCTTTTGCCTTTTTTGAGATCCAAACTGAAAGTCCCAACCGAAGAAGCCTTTAATGATAAATCTGTCTAAGTCCCGAACTTGTAAGAAATTGCCTAGCGTAAGTCCCCTTGTGTATTACCAGCAAATCACAACGCCCATTGAGCTTATCCACATGTCATGACTTGACGAAAGAAACCTTGGAGTCACCATATGATCTTCTCGCAATCTTAGCATACGTGGTGACTTTGTTCAAGAGAGGATAGAGTGTCTTTGGACATTTTATTCTGAAGTGTTCGATGGATGATAAAACGTACACCAACAATACCATGACCCAATTGTTAAAGGCAGAATCATGATTATTAGTCATGATTTTGTGGTGAACCTTTTCTTTCTTCTCTATACCACTATTTCAAATTGGTCCCCCTATCGTTGGCCAGACAAACAAATAAAGGATGCATAAGGTTAACCTACAATCCACTTAACCCGACACAAAAAATGTAGAATACACAAGTGACTCATTAAAAACTCTTGTGTTAAGGATAAGAATACAACCATCATCAATCTGCTGTGACAATCATCAAAGGGTACCATTTCACATTCATTATAGTAATAAAATTGGGAATAATGCCTGCCACTTTATAGCTCCTACCAATTCTGACACACCCATCTGTTGATGTTATTGCCAGCTTCGGGCTTCATACTGTTGATGTTATTGCAGCTTCGGGCTTCATACTTCCTTAATTATTTCTGATTATTTAATGGCAACATATCTTTAAGATGGCCGACCTCCTTTGTAATTATTATTTATTATTTGTAATTATTTTTATGGTGGCCGACCTTGTCCTTGAAAAGGTGCGACCCCTCTAAGCAACATGTATATATAGAAGGTCACTTTCTCTCATTTGTGCAAAAAGAAAAGTTCGATCTCCTTCTCCATTAAGTGCGAGTTCTTCAAGAAGAGTAGTGTGAATTCATATAGGAGCAAATTGTGAGTCTATTCAAGTGCAGATTGAAGGGCAGGTTATTAGTGTGTGTTACAGGCATTGCTGGTGCTGTTTATTGGCCTTGTGTGTGGCCTCATTGTAAAGAGACTTGTTGCCATTACTTATATATATAAGAGATATATTTGTTGCTGGGTTTTTCTCCCTCAAGAGGAGGGTTTTCCCAGGGTATCTGCTGTGTTATTGTGTTTGATTTTGAATTAATTTTCTGTGCATTAAATCTGATCATAAAACTAACATGGTATCAGAGTGGGTTTGAAGAAGATCTTGATCAGATTGTATTACAGCGATACTCTTTACTCTCTTTCTCATCGTTGTTTACTTCTATCTCTTCGTCAAGATGGTGATCGGTCTTAAGCTTGAGGATAGACTTGAGGGAGCATCTAATTTGACATCTTGGAGATTTAGAATTATGCTCACCTTGGAAGAAAGTGAATTGGTTGAGTTCGTGGAGAGCAAAGTTTCCGAGCCTGCTAATGAGGAAGAGAAGAGTCAATGGAAGAAGAAAGATACTAAGGCAAAGAAGTTGATTTTGTGAAGGATCATATTGTTCCCATCATCTCTAAGATGAAGACGGCAAGGGAGATGTTTAAGTCTTTGGAGGAGATGTATGAGATCAACAACACAAGCCGTGCACTTGCATTGAAGCAACAACTTCATCATGTGAAGATGGGAGAATCTGTCATCGCTTACTTCATGAAGATTTCCGAATTGAGAGATCAACTCTCTTCTATTGGTCATTTTGTTGATGTCAAGGATTTGACCATGCTTTCCCTTAATGGTCTTCCTTCATCTTGGGAGTCTTACATTCAAGAAATCAGTGCAAGATTGAAACTTCCCAAGTTGGATTGTTTGAGGGCAGATTGTATTCGAGAAGAGTCTAGGTTGGCTACGAGAGGTATTTGTCGAAGCTCTACAAATGAAGACATTCATGTTCTTTCCGCTCTATCCTCGAAGAAGAAAGTGAAAGGTGGAAAGAAAGGATATTTCAAGAGGAATAGAGATAAAGGAGCTGATGGTGTTCCCGCATTCAAGAAGAAGTGGGACCTCTCCAAAGTCCAATGCTTTCGTTGTGACAAGTTTGGTCACTATGCTAAGGATTGCCCCACCAGGCCTAATCAGCATGCTTCATTTGCGGATGTGGATGAGATCTCTCCTCAAAAGGATTCTAGGGAATTTCTATTCTAAGCCATGGGCTTGTGTTCAAGCCGTGAAGGTTGTATGCTGATCTGTGCGCAAGAGCAGTGTATCTTACTGCGTCCAGTATTTGCATCCATTAGAATATTTAAAGAGATAAGTATTCTTTGTTTGCTGAGTTATATCATTTAGTTGGATCTTGTAATTAGTAAAGAGAGATAGTGGTTTCTCTTGAATTGTGTTCTCTAGCATAAGATCCTTTGAAGATTTCATTTGTTGCAAGTTATTTCATGTTGGTTGTGAAGATTTCTGAGTGTGACTCTGAAATAAAAAGAGAATTCCAATTTCGATGGTGATTAGTTGGTCACATCGATATCATTCTCTAATGCATGAACTGTGATAGAGCCTTGAACTCTTGGAGAGAGTTGGTTATACATGCTAATTGCATAATGCATTCAAGAAATCTGTAGTTGTGCAGATTACCTTTTGATGTGCTGAGTTTAGCACTCTCGAGAGGAGTAAAAGATGGAAGAAAGAGTTATTTCAGAATTCAATATAGATAAGTTCTTTATCCCTTCATTCTGATCTTTTGATATTTGCTACATGTTTCACTTGTAGGTTGATTTCTTTATTCATGTTTTAATATTGTTCATAACACTCTTATGTGTTCATGCTATAACTTGTCATAGTAAACCTTGTATGATTCTAGCCTTGATA
Source organism: Sequoia sempervirens (assembly GCA_007258455.2). Taxonomy (NCBI): domain Eukaryota; kingdom Viridiplantae; phylum Streptophyta; class Pinopsida; order Cupressales; family Cupressaceae; genus Sequoia; species Sequoia sempervirens. The sequence continues at coordinate 69,984 of VDFB02321184.1, forward strand.
TTTCTTTGGATAGTTATAAACTGTTTGTAATCTCTCTCTATATTGCTTCTAGGATGGATTGAGAAGTAAGAAGGTGATGAGAGATTGCTTAGTGATGAAAAGCTTGAGGCATCTTGTGAGGAAGTCATGCCGACCAAATAAATGATCAAGCATGAAGTCACAACTTGCAGCCATGGGACTGAGTTGGTGGCTAGAGGGAGCTCACTTCCAAAAGTCTTCTTTGCAATCTCTGAAGCAGGGATCAAGAGGGAGCTTTGTAACTCACTGGGAAGAAGTGAAGATTACTGTATTGCAAGGCTAGGTGCTAAACCCTTAGAGGATCCCTTTAGCTGTTGAGATTAGAATTGCTCAAAACTGTCATTTGGATTTGTCATTGGTAGCTCCGCAAACCTATTCAGAATAGTGTGATCTAGGATGAAGTTGAGGAGGACTATCCTAAACTCTCTACAGTACCAGAGGTGTGCATTGGAAAACATTTATCTAAGGCAAGTGTTGCAAGCAATCTTGGACGAAGAGGTCAAAAGGTTGATGCAAGTGCTTGAAGATTAAGAGGGAGCCTACTGAACCTGAAGAAGATGGTAATCTAGTTGATCTTGGTTCTTTATGTTGGTTTATGGAAACCAATTTCTAGAAGCTTAAGGAGGCTGCAGCTATTTCAAATCTGGTAGATCCTACTATGTACAGTCAGTTGATTGGATCGTTAAAGTATCTATAATAGACTAGATTGCAGTAAGTGCATTTTGTCAAGTTCCTGTGTGAACCAAGGCAGGTACATCTTGTTGTAGCGAAATGTTGCAGCGAAACATGTCCTAAGATACTTGTGTGGGACAGTTGGATATGGGTTGAGATATTCTTCAGGTGTGATCCTGGAGCTGCATGGTTTTACAGATTCTGTTCTGGATGTTATTTCAGTTTGGGGTCTGCGATGATCTCCTGATGTAGCAGGAAGTAGTCTTCAGTGGCACTGAGTATCGCAGAGGTCATGTACATTGCAACATGTGTGGCAGTTTGAGAAGCAGTGTGGCTTCGAAAGCTCCTTGCAGGATTGGTTGGACAATCATTGGAGCCGACTGTCATCCATTGTGTTAATTAAGCTATGTGGAGCCTTCTGTCAATACAGTGTTTCATGACAAAAGTAAACATGTTATTGAGGAAAGCATTTCAGTTGAGATATATCAACACTGATGAGCAGACGACAGACATTCTCATCAAGCCTCTCTCTAGGATAAAGTTTGTGTACTTTTGAGATAAGCTTGGTATGGTGGAGAATATAGCCTTAACTGAGAAGGAGTCTCAGTATCAATGATCCTCTGTAATGAGTTCTTCTCTGTGAGAGAAGTTCGAGGTGAAATCCCTTGATTAATAAGTTCTTCTCAGTGAGAGAAGTTTGAGGTGAAATCCCTTGATTAATGAGTTCTTCTCTGGGAGAGAAGTTCGAGGTGAAATCCCTTGATTCCAACCTTTGGGAGAGCCATGGTGGATGCCATGTGTGTGACTCCATGACAGCATCACGTGAGAGAGTCCGTGATGATTCCTCTTGTACTTGTGTTTCACCCTCTGGGAGAGCCATGGTGAAAGTCATGTTGAGGTGACAACATCACGTAAGTGATGAACACTTGTACATACCATACATGGTTGTAGCCATTATGGTTGATATCACAATGAGGTGATATCATTTCGTTTCCATACATGGTTGTAGCCATTATGGTTGGTATCACGATGAGGTGATATCTAATATCACGATGAGGTGATATCATTTCTTTTCCACATATGGTTGTAGACATTGTGGTTGGCATCACAATGAGGCGATGTGTCTTGTGCAGCAGGAAGTATTCCTCCCTAGCTGAGAGGGAGTGTTGATGTTATTGCTAGCTTCGGGCTTCATACTGTTGATATTATTGCAGCTTATACTTCCTTAATTATTTGTGATTATTTAATGGCAACATATTTCTAAGATGGCCAACCCCCTTTGTAATTATTATTTATTATTTGTAATTATTTTTGTGGTGGCCGACCTTGTCCTTGAAAAGGTGCGACCCCTCTAAGCAACATGTATATATAGAAGGTCACTTTCTCTCATTTGTGCAAAAAGAAAAGTTCGATCTCCTTCTCCATTAAGTGCGAGTTCTTCAAGAAGAGTAGTGCGAATTCATATAGGAGCAAATTGTGAGTCTATTCAAGTGCAGATTGAAGGGCAGATTATTAGTGTGTGTTACGGGCATTGCTGGTGCTGTGTATTGGCCTTGTGTGTGGCCTCATTGTAAAGAGACTTGTTGCCATTACTTATATATATAAGAGATATATTTGTTGCTTGGTTTTTTTCCCTTAAGAAGAGGGTTTTCCCAGGGTATCTGCTGTGTTATTGTGTCTGATTTTGAATTAATTTTCTGTGCATTAAATCTGATCATAAAACTAACACATCTTACTCTATACAATGTCTTGGTGAGTTTGAAACTGTTTCTTAGATATATTGTCTCCATTACTTTGATATGGTATCGGACAATAGGGTTTAGAAAGATATTTTGTCTCTATTACTTAAAAATGGTATTAGAGCATATAGGGTTTTAGATCTAGTGTTTGAGTTAGAAAAATTCTTCAGGGCACTTTGTAGGGGTTTCAAAAAGACAAATGTGGACTGGCTGAATTGCCTTGGATTTGAGGAAGAGAAATCTGGACCGACTGAAGGTATTGTTTTTTAAGGATTCATGTCTGGAGGAACAAACTTTCTTTGTGGATTATGCCTATAATTTTGGATATGAGATCCATATGACACATAAATAAAGCAGATAAAGCAGCAGACAACAGAGAAAAATGGTTTGCACTTGTAGAACTTGGAAATTTAGTACAATTATGTACAAAGCTCTGGAAAACTTTAGGGAATTCAAGAGATTTGGCAGGAACCAGTATAAACTCAGCAGACGTCTTTATTGATTTTCGTAAATATGATACAACTACAGAAGAGTTGTATATTTTCCAAAGCTCTTTTGTATTATATGCCTAGATGTTTCTTGCTTGATATTCTCTAGATTTTCTGTATTGAACAGTATATGACAGATAAGTAATCAGTTGTTTAAGCTTTCAGTTGTCTGAAGTTTTAACTTTGGGTTTGCAGTTAAAAGTTCCTTGCTTTTGAAAAAGATCAGCTCTGGCAGTTATCAAGACATGAATGTACCATGTTCTATAGCAGGATAAAATTGACAGTTGCAATTGTTCGACATGGACAAGATAAAATGTGGCACTTAATTCTGTCAAGGAGGGTATAAAAAGCTCTGTTCTTGATCCTTATTCATGCTGGCAATGTTGAGCTATTCAAATTTGTCCCGAACTTGTCTTTTACTCCTCCATACAATTGTATCCTTGTATCTGACAAGTATAACAACCTGCCTTTCTATAACACTGTTTTTACTTCAAACTTCAAATATAAGCTAGTATGTAACAATGGCTTCCGCAAGGTAAACTTTAACTGTCAGCTACTCAGGATCCATGATAGGTTCAACAGTACTGACAATTTGTTAACTATTGATTTCCCCATTGTGCCATTGACTAAATTTTACAGGGTCTGAATTTTATGGTATATTTAATATGTAACCATTGATGCCATTGTCTGATATATTAAATATAACTGGAAAATGGAAAATACACCTCTGCACTGTATTAAATATTTTGAAAACATGCTCATAGTTACATCTATCACAACTCTAGTTAGAGATTCTGAAAATCTTCCAGCACTATTTGAGCACTTTATCAAAGCCTTAATTTATGATGTCTCTACAGCCTTGATTGATTTCAGATAATGCCCGATTGGGTAGAGCAAACCCTGTTTAAGGGTATGTTAATGTGACGAAACTTGGATTTTATGCTTGATAGATAGGAAAACTATTTTTTTTAGCAGGGGACCCCCAATTCTTGGCTGTGGTTGGAGAATTCCTTAGGATGGTGGGACTGCATTTGTTCTTGAAGTTGATGCGACCATTGTGTGCTACATACTAGATGGTAATTTGTGGTGTGAGCTCAGTGAGTTCCCCCAGTGGCTGAGGTTTGAAATTGAAGGATTGTAAGAAGTTGGTGCAGGGATTTGAGTCCTAAGGATCACCAGCATAAAATAAAGAAAGAACAAGTCCTTAAAATTCTTTTGAATTTTTTCCCCTTTATTAGCATTTAAATTAAGGCAGTCAGCCATTATCTCTTTATTTTAATTCAATTAAATTGGTTTGAATAAAATACCAAAAATATGTAATTGGTCACATCTTTATTTCTTCACACTTATACTTCGTCAATGCAGATGACCTTTCTCATATTCATGTTCATCTTTGTGTTATTTTAACCTTCTGTGTTATCTTTTCCTTTGGCTTACTTCATGCTAGTTTCTTCTATTTAACTCGTTGACCTCTCTTGAAAACTGATCATTCTTAATTAGTCTTCTTAGGTGTCTTAAATATGGGTATATTTGAACCCACTAAGACAGAATTTGTCTTACTAATTTATTATACATAACAATAGGTAGAAAATATAATAAACAAAATGCTCAAACCTATATTTTATTCTTATCTACAATGTAAATATTAATCATATTTCTTATTGCTAACCTATGATGTAAATTCAAGTCATATTTAATCCACTGAGGAGAGCACATAAAATTCCAAATAAGTTATAAATGAAACTATAAGGAGACAAGTATGATTCCACACATTGTTATTGTTAGTTTTTATGATCAGATTAGAGTACAGAAATTAATTCAAAAAATCAACACAATGACACAGCAGATACCCTGGGAAAACCCTACTCTTGAGGGAGAAAAACCCAGCAACAATATATCACTTATATATTGAATCACAACAAGAATGTCTCCTTTACAATATGCCGATAAGAAGGCCAACAAGAAGTATCACAATCTGATGCAAATACAGAAACTAAGTGATGCAATCTGCTGGTAATGATCTTCAGCCTTCTACACAACCAACGATCTGATCTTGATACAAATTCGCACTTGAATGAACTATGAATGGATATCGAATGAATGAAACTGAAATGACAAACAATGAAGGGCATTGATTATATATACAAGTTGAAGGGAGAGACGCATCCCTACAAATCTTCATGTCGGCCTCCAACAGAAAGTCGTGTCTTTTAAGACACATAAAGTTGGCATCAAGAAAACTGCGTCCCTTTATAAAATAGATGTCGGCCTCATTTAATAAATAACACATCACTTGGAATTGGACGTGCCTCTTCATAGGAAATCGATCTAGCAATTTAAATAGCCGTTAGGCTATAATTCAAATTGCTCTTCATATATCAGCCTGGGTTGGAAGTACAAGCCCGATGCTGTATCAACATTAACACTCCCTCTCAGCTAGGGAGGATACTTCCAGCTGCATAAGACATATCACCTCAACGTGATGTCAACCATAATGGCTACACCCATATGTGAAAAAGAAAGATATCACCTCATCGTGATATCAACTATCATGGCTACACCCATGGATGGTATGTACAAGTGCTCATCACTCAACATGATGTCACCTCATTGTGACGTTCACCATGGCTCTCCTAGAGGGTGAAAACACAAGTACAAGAAAAAATCATCACGGACTCTCTCACGTGATGCTGTCATGGAGTCACACACATGACATCCACCATGGCTCTCCCGGAGGGTGGAAACAAGGGCTTTCACCTCAAATCTCAAAGAAAAATGCATTAAGAAGGGCTTGCACCTCAAATCTCTCTCAAAGAGAAATGCAGTAAAGAGGATCATTGATATTGAGCCTCCTTCTCAGCTAGGGCTTGATTCTCCACCATACCAAGCTTGTCTCGAAAGTACACAAACTTTATCATGGAGAGAGGCTTGGTGAGAATGTCGGCCGTCTGCTCATCAGTGCTAATATACTTCAACTGAATTGCTTTCCTCAATACCATATCTTTGATATAATGGTATTTGATCTCAACATGCTTGGTTCTGTCATGAAACACAGGATTGACAAAAAGCTTCACACAACTTTGGTTATCACAATGAATGATAGTAGGCTACATTGATTGCCCAAACAATCCTGCAAGGAGCTTCCAAAGCCACACTGCTTCTCGAGCTACCACACAAGCTACAATATACTCGGCCTCTGCTGTACTCAATGCTACAGATGATTGCTTCCTGTTGCACTAGGATATCATCGCAAACCCCAAACTGAAGCAACATCCAGAGGTGCTCTTCCGATCAGTGACACACCCTGCCCAATCAGAATCAATATAACCTTGCAACTTCAAATCCACACCTGAAGAATATCTCAGCCCATATCCAACTGTGCCACGCAAGCATCTTAGGATATGTTTCGCTGCAACTAAACGTATCTGCCTTGGTTCATACATGAACTGACTGAGTGCACTTACTGCATAGCAGATATCTGGTCGGGTATTGACTAGATACATCAACGATCTAATCAACTGCCTGTACAACGTGGGATCCACCAGATCTGAACTAGCTGTAGCCTCTTTCAGCTTGTGCAAGTTGGTCTCCATAGGTGTAGACATGGATTTGCAATCCATCATACCAAATCTCTTCAAAATATCAATAGTATACTTTCCTTGACTTAGAATCATCTCATCTGGCTTCTGCCAAACATCTAAGCCAAGGAAGTAATGCATGAGACCAAGATCCTTCATTTCAAATTCAGAAGCTAACTCCTTGCATTTGATAATGAGGTGTTCTTCTCCAGTAAGAATTAGATCATCAACATACAAAACCAAAATCAATGCTTCACCATCAATTACCTTGAAATACAGGTTAGAATCAACATCGTTCTTGGAGAAGCCCAAGCTTGATAGGTAACGATCAATCCTTTTGTACCAAGCACGAGGAGCCTACTTATGACCATACAAGGCCTTCTTCAGCCTGCAAACATGAGACTCGTTCTCATGTACCTCAAATCCATCGGGTTGTTCAATATATACCTCTTCCTCGATTACACCATTTAGAAAAGCTGTCTTCACATCCATTTGGTGAATCTTCCATCCTCTAGATGCAACAATAGCAATGATTGTCTTGACAAAAGTATAACGAGCAACTGGAGCAAATGTTTCTTTATAGTCAACTCCCTCTTTTTGTGAAAACCCTCTAGCCATGAATCTAGCCTTGTACTTCTCAATGCTCCCATCAACCGCATGCTTGATCTTGAAGAGCCATTTAGAAGATACCACATATTTGCCTTCGGGTCTAGGAATGATGTCCCAAACATCATTCTTGAGAATGGATTGATACTCTTCTGACATAGCATCTCTCCAAACCTGTTGACTAGAAGCTTCCTCAACACTGGAAGGTTTAGACTCAATAATCTGACTCATCAAAGCAACATAACTGGAAAACTTATGATGTCTCTTACTTTCTCTGAAGGTTCCTCTAGGTGCTGCAAACCTTTCTGCCTCCTGCATTGTTTGCCTAGCCCAAACAGGTCTTTTTCTTCCGATCACAATATCGGTAGGCCCATCAGTAGGCTTCAAGGGCTCAACTGGATCATCTTCTTTTGGTTTTGGATCCTCCCTCTGAATCTCAGGAGCATGATCAACTTCCATATCCTTAGGAGACTCTTCATTATCAATCTCCATATGAGTGCCCTTGGATCTTCTGAATGCAACATCTTCTTCAAATGTGACATCTCTACTGATCTCGATCAACTTCTGACCTGTGATGTAGATTCTGTAGGCTTTTGATGTTTCACTGTAACCTACAAATATCCCTTTCTTGCAAAAGGCTCCAACTTTGTCCTCTTGTCCTTTGGTACATGAACATACACAGGACAACCAAAGATCCTCATGTGACTCACTTCTGGCTTCACTCTTGTGAATGCTTCCTTAGGAGTCATATTCTCCAAAATGCAGTGAGGACTTCTATTCTGAACATAGACTGCTGTCCTAGATGCTTCTGCCCAAAGGAAGGTTTGCAAATCTTGGTCATGAATCATGGCTTTGGCTGCTTCCACAATAGATCTGTTCTTCCTTTCAACAACACCGTTCTGTTGAGGATTATAAGGGACACTGAACTCCCTCTTAATCCTAGGTTCAATGTAGAAACTACGAAAGCTGCCGGAAGTGTACTCTCCTCCGTTATCGGATCTCAAAACTTTGATCCTCTTCTTGGACAAATTTTCCACCTGAGCTTTGAATTCCTTGAACCTTTCTAATATCTCCTCAGATTCTTTAGATTTTAAGAAATAAATCCAAGTCTTTCTAGAGTAGTCATCAATAAAAATAATGTAATACAAGAAACCACTCGAAGAAGCAACAAACATTGCATAGTGGTCCTAAGAAGCTATACTCCAAACTAGACAGATTTTATAATGATAAAACATTTTTCTGTTCCAGGGCTTCTAGCAATAGCAATCATGTTATTGTTAAACCCTACTTTCTTTCTAACCACCACCTGATTGAGGCTGAATTCTTCTTTAAGAGTAATTGGATTGGGCCTTTTAAACTGAACTCCTCTCTTTAAAGGACAAAGATTTTGTTTTTACTTCCAGGCTTGTAAGGGTTGGAACCATGAGAGGGAATCTTGTTTTGCAAAATGGAACATGTGCTCCTCTGTATGGCAAATTTTTTTAAGAGCTCTTGGTAAACTAAAAACAGTCATTAGAAAGAACTGTACTAGAAAGCTGGAAGATCTTATTATGGCTGAAGAAATGCTACAGAAGAACCTTGATGACATCAATTGTCAAGAAATTGTCAGGAGTAGAAAGCATAGTCTGAGATGCAAGCAAAACTAGATTAATAAAGGGTTAAGAATCAGAGCAAAAGTCAACTTGATTAAATGTGGTGACAATGGGAATAAATACTTTTTAAAATAAATTTTGTAGAGAGAAAATTGGCCAATTAAACATCAATGGGACTTTAAGTTATGACCATGATTTAATAAGTAAAGAATTTCATTACCTCTATAAAATATTGTTTTCTTCTACATGTATGAATAATGAAACTGAGGAGGTTAGGGATCTATTGGAGAGGATTATTCCTAGGAAATTAAGCTTGGAGGTAGCTGAAGAACTAGAAAAGAGTATTAATATAGAGGAGATAAAAAATGCCATTAAGCCATTAAAAAATGATAAGTCTGCTGGTAATGATGGATTTCTTGCTTAATTCTATAAAAAGAATGTTGATTGGGTTGTAAGTGACCTGTGAAGTGTTTATAATGAGGCTTTCCAAAGTCAGACAAATCCTTAGTCAAGAATTGGAGTCCTACAACTTTGCTTAATGTCTCTTATAAAATAATTGTTAAGGCTATCGCTTTGAGGCTGAGGAAAATTTAATTACCAGCTGAGGAGGCCTTGAATGGGCCAGAGTTTTTGGGCAATCTATATGCATGTTTTTACATATTTTGAGAAAGCATATGCGGGATTGAATGGTCATTCATACTGCTTGTGTTGGAAGCCATTGGTTTTAAAGAGAAAGTTTTTAGGTGGATTAATATCTTGTACCAAGATGCCAATGCTCAATCTAATATAAATGATAAGCTATCACCTCCGTTGACTATGCAGAGATCCATTAGACTGGTTGCCACCTTGCCCCTTCTCTGTTTGTTATTTCTGCCAAAGTTTTACATTTTCTGCTAAGAGAGAATTCTTTTGGATTGTCTGTAAAAGGGCTTAAACTTCTAAATGGTGATGAGTTGATTGATATACAATTTGTTTAGGATACTTGCATTTTCCCTACCATTGATGATATTACAAAAACAACACACAGAAAGTTAACCAAGATTGCATAATAATCTATTTAGAAATAAGGAGAAAAATCATCCGTATATAGGATTACAAATATCTTATGCACAAAGGATAAGGATGACAACTCATAGGAAAAATATCTAAAGTCAACATGACTTTATTAAAGAAGACTCCTAAAGACTATACTAAAAGCTAATTGACCATTACAAGATAAAACATTACTTTAATACCCTCCCTTAATGGTCATTCTACTAACTACACCAAGTTTATCTCGAAATTTCACAAATTTGTCAAGACTCAAGGACTTGGTAAGAATGTCTGCAGTCTGCCCAATCTGAATTTGTGAACCCAACCAGCCTAGGACCTTTGCTTCTGCTATACAAAATGCCAAAGTCAAGTGTCCCTTTCGCGTATCTCAGTACCCGCTTCGCTGCAACCCAATGTTCTGCCTTTGGGGCTGTCATAAAACGAGAAATGTAACTCACAACATAACTCAAATCAGGTCTAGTGGCTGTAAGATAGATAAGGCTGCCCACTAGTTGTCTGAATGCTGACTCATTGATTACTTTTGAGTTGGTTTTGGCTGAAAGCTTCAACCCTTTCTCCATAGGTGTAGACGAGATTTTGCAATCTGTCATTCTGAACTTGTCTAGCAAATTTCAACATATTTAGATTGAGAAATAAAAATACCGCCATTTGTCTGCCAAACCTCTACACCTAGACAATAATTTAGGAGGTCTAAGTCTATCATGTCAAAATCCTTACACAAATTACATTTGATTTCTTCAATCAAATGTGCCTCGCTACCTGCAATGATGATATCATCCACATAAATGACCAGAAGGATGATTTCATTACCTATGCTTTTGACGTATAAATTTGGATCTGAAGGACTTCGTTGGGATCCTTGTTGATCCAAAGACCTATCAATCTTTATGTACCACGCCCTGGGTGCCTGCTTTAGGCCATAAAGAGCCTTATTCAGTTTGCATACTTGATGCTCCTTTCCTACAACCTGAAAACCATGAGGCTGAGTCATGTACATGTCTTCCTCTAAGTCACCATTGAGGAAGGCACTCTTGACGTCCATTTGATGGACTTTCCAACCAAATTGTGCTGTCATGGCTAGAACTAACTGTATGGTGCTCATCTTTGCTGTAGGAGCAAAGGTTTCCTGCTAATCAATACCTTCTCTCTGCGAGAACCTTTTAGCCACCAACCATGCTTTGTACTTGTCAAGTGTACCATCAGCTTTGTACTTGATTTTGTACACCCATTTGTAGTGAATGGGTTTCTTCCCTGGTGGACGATCTGAAAGATCCCAAGTCTTATTTTTCATAAGACTCTGATGTTCAGTTTCCATGGCCTTTTCCCATTCATGTTTATCTTTTGCCTCAGCAAACACTTGTGGCTCATACACTCCCTGAATATTGGCCATAAGAGCAAAGTTAATTGTGTTCTGCTTGCTCTTGCCATTGGATGATTGACCCTCAACCATTTATCCATCTCGAACATCACCAATGAGTTTTTCCCACCACTTAGGTCTCTTTGTAGAAACCCTTTCATCCAAATCAGCATGGTTATCATGACTTGGGCTTCCTATTGTTGTGTCTTTTGGATGCTGATCCAAGTTATCATCAATAAAAAATGGGTTTATTTCCTCATGCTCTGAATCCCCCCCTTCAGGTGGAGCTTCTTGAATCTGAATACCTGAATCCTTAGGAAGAATAGGTTGGTTATCAATAATTTGGATCTTAGAAGATGTCGGAAAAGGTCTTGCTTCCTCATCAATCACAACATCTCTACTAAAAGTCAAGCAGTCTGTGTCAACATCAATCAACCTGTAGGCCTTATGATTTTCACTGTACCTTATAAGCATTAACTTCTTACTCTTAGGATCTAGTTTGGTTCACTTTTCATCTGGAATCTAGACATATTCAATAGAACCAAAATCCTTAAGATGACTAATTGTCGGTTTCCTCCTAGACCATGCTTCCTTTGGGGTCTAATGTTCCACTGCCTGTTTGGGAGACCTATTGAGCAAATAAATTGCAGTATATATTGCCTCAGCCCAAAATTTCTTGGGAACATTCTTGTTCTCCATCGTACATTGGGCCATCTCTGTGATAGTACGGTTTTGTCTCTCAACTACTCCATTCAATTGTGGAGTGTAGGGTGTGGTAAGCTGTCTTTTGATGCCGTGTTTAGCACAAAAGTTGTGGAATTCTTTAGAACAAAATTCGCCTCCATTATCAAATCTAAGAGTGGTTATGGCACAACCAAACTCTTTTTCTACTAAGGCCTTGAACTTTTGAAACTCATTAAACACCTCGGATTTTATTTTTAGAAAATATACCCACATTTTTCTACTAAGATCATCCACAAACAAAAGAAAATACTTGCACCCAGTGACTGATGCCGTGTTCATTGGTCCACAAAGGCCTGCATGAACTAGTTGTAGGACCCTCTTGGCTCTCCAAGCTTGTCCATCATCAAAGGGTGTTCTATGTTGCTTCCAAGCTTGGCAATCCCCACACACACCTTGTATCTGTTGTTGAATGTCAGGAATGCCATCTACCAAGTTCTCTCGGGCCAATTGGGAAAGGTAGGACAAATTGAGGTGTTCATACCATTGATTCCAAAGAGTATTAATGGCTGATGCACTCTTGGCTGCCAATGCATGTTCCTTGACCTGTCCATTTTCAACTAATTTATACAGTCCATGATCTTTTATACTAAGAGCAATAGTCTTCTTGGTATCCTTGTCAATGATACTGCATTCATGTTTGTTGAACATGACATCTAAATTAGGACTGTGTTGCATAATCTAACTTCCTAAAAGTAGATTGAGCTCCATTCCAGGTACGTAGCACACATTGAGAAAAAGTAACTTTTTCCCACTAGAGATTAGTTGCACAATCCCTTTACCTTCAACTGTGTACTTCTTACCGCTGCCAAAGATCACTGAATCAGAGCAAGCAATGTACTCTGTGAATCGGTCTCGCCTATTGGTGAAGTGACATGATGCTCTTGAATCAATGTACCATGTAGATGACTCTAATTGATCTATTGGTCTTTGGGCCATGAAGGCATAGAAAGTTGATGCCTTCTCTTTTGAATGCTCTGCGACATGAGCCTTCTGCTGAGGCCTTCCTTGGTTGGAATTTTGTTCAGCCAACCTCTTTCTGTAGTGCTTCATATGACCTAACTTACCACAATAATGACATGTGATGTTTTTCAAATGCTTTGTTGCATCCTCGTTGTGACCTTGTCCTTTCTTGTGTGACCATTGCCTGTGCCTTTGTCGTTGGCTGCAAATGCTTGTTCCACACTCGTTATTTCATTGCTGCTACCAAACTGTTTCTTCCATCTATCCTGTTGTAAGAGCTTATTGCATAGCTCTTCAAACTTTGGGTCAACATCCATACCGGTGATATTGAGCATCTCAATGAAATGCTCATAAGCATGTGGTAAGCTTTTTAATGTGATTACCACCATGTCCTCTTCCATTTTTCACCAACGGCTGACAACTGATCCTTGATGTCCTTGATCTCAAGTAAATGCTCCTGCAAGGACATTTTCTCATTCATTGTGATCGAAAAAAGCATATTCTTTAGAAAGAAGGCCCTACCTTTATCTGAAGTTTTATGAAGGTCATGCAAATGCTTACAAATCTCAGCTGAAGTTGTCCCTGTTTGGACTTCAGGAAGCATAGCATCGGTCATAGATAATTTGATGAACATAACTGATTCTTTGTCACATTCATCAAACTTGTCTTGGTCTTTACCCGCAACTGTTGGCCGGGTGGCGGTACCAAGGACGATCTTTTCGAGGCATCGGTACTTGGAGATTGTTAGCATGTGCTTCTTCTAGGTGTTGTAATTTGTGCTAGTAAAACGTTGATTGCCTTCCAACATGATGTTGGGTAATGAAGCCATCCCTCCTGCAATTCAAAATCACGGAAAACGAAGAAGCTGCTGTTAGAAAAACCTCTGAAATTTTTGGGAAAAAATTTGCATAACCTGAGCAACAAGTAAAGAACCCACGATTTTATTAGAAAAATGGCAAAAAATCAGGAAAAATGTGCAAAATGTTCTGGAAAAATCTGCAAAAAATTTTTTGGAAAAAATTTGCAAAATCTGAAAAAAATAGTCAAAAAACAGGTCTTAAAACCCTCTGTGATTTTTAACTATTAAAAAACCCACGAATTTTGTAAAAAAATCCACCAAAAAATTAGAGAAAATAGACCCACAATTTTTTTTCGAAGAAAAATCGTCAAAAACCTTTGTACAAATCCCTATAGCTTCCTTTGGCATGTTCTTCTGTGTCTCTTGCATGCAATTCATCACTGCCACAATCTGTAGAATTCACGTGCTCACCAATCTCGAGAAATTACAAAACCCGAGTTCTGATACCATATTACAAAAACAGCACACAAAAAGTTAAAGATTGCATAATATTCTATTTAGAAATAAGGAGCAAAAACATCCTTATATAAGATTACAAATATCTTATCCACAGAGGATAAGGATGACAAATATCTTATCTACAAAGGATGAGGATGACAACTCATAGGAAAAATATCTAAAGTCAAAATGACTTTATTAAAGAAGATTCCTAAAGACTATCCTAAAAGCTAATTGACCATTACAAGATAAAACATTACTTTAATAGATGAGAATAATTTTTTAAATTTAAAGAACAAACTGAGCTTCTATGTATTGCTTCTGGATCTAAATTATTTGATAAAAAATCTTTGGTTGTTAGTTGGAATGACTCTCCTCCCAATTGGTTTAATAACATTGGTTGGGCTTGGTATGGACCTAATAAGATTGTCAGATATCTGGGTACATCTTTTGCTGTTTCTCCTTCCCTGAAAGATGTGGGATTGGGTTGTGATGAAAATTGAGAAGAAATTTGACAGATGGCAGGGCCATATATTATCCATTGTAGTAAGATTTCAGATATGTTGGAAAGTTTTTCCATCATTACATCTTTATTATGCTTCTGCCTGGCCATTAGGTAGTTGCCTGGTTGAAAAGATTCACAAATTGATAAAAAGACTTTCTATGGTCTGACAAAAGGGGAAACAGGAAAAGACATGTAGTATCTTGGCAATTGTGCTGTCTCCCTAGGAAGCTGGATGTTATGGGTTTAAAGAATCTAAAATGTCATGGTATTGAATTGGCTGCAAAATGGATTATTAAATCTTTGGAGGGGAATTAGCCTGGGAAAATGCTTATCAGAAATAATATTAGTAAGGCTGTGCTGAAGGCAACAAAATCTTGGAAAGGCCTGCATCCTCATGATATTTTGTTTGGTAGTTTTGCTGTGAATTTTTCAGGGTATATGGTATTTTGTAACATTTGGAGAGCCTGGGAGTCTATCAAGGTGTTAGTTTTAGGATCAGAAATGTCAACAAGCAGAAAATACAACACAATGAACAATGAACACAGTGATTACCCTGGGAAAACCCTCCTACTCGAGGGAGAAAAACCCAGCAAAGAATATTCTCTTATACATCAGAATAATAAGTGCTGAACACTGCTTACAAATCAGGCCCTAGACAAGGCCGAGTCTAATACAATGAATAGAGACACTTCTCCACAAATGATGACACTTCTTTTAGAATCAAATCTGCTGCTAAGAATGGCGAACTGCTGCTGAAGTGGGAATTGCTGCAGAAGATATATTCGAATTGGAGTGAATTAACTTGATGCCTGAATGAGAGGACTCTATCCTCTTTATATACCCAACTAGGTGCCCACCTTTTTAGGGCTGACCTAGAAAATACAAGTTTTGTTTATCAAGCATGAAGGCCGACTTGCCTTAGTTACATTATATGTAAGGGAAAATATCTCCGGAAGCTACACAACACTAACAAATGGGTTTCTAAAGGGTTAGGAACTTGTCTTAAGAAAAGACAAGAAAGTACATGTCTACAGATCTGTATGGTGGTTCCTTCAATACAAGAATAGGCCTTTAGCATTAATTCAGGGTATTCTTCTAGGTAATGGATCTCTAAATGTATTCAAATTTTGGTGATATTTTTGAGAAAGTTAAATTGCTTTCTTGGAGTAAACTGAAAATGAGATATAATGTTCTTGATACTCAAAAAATAGCTTTTTCTGTTCTCTTGAATGCTTTGGGAGATCTATTGCAGAATCTTCAGATGCTTTTTGATACTGAAATTCTTTATAATATTTCATTGTTCAATGGAACCGCACTATCTTAAATTTCTAGTAAGATTATCTATGACAGTTAACTGATACCCAGGAGATATTTAGTTACCTTAATATTTAGATGGAATAGGGCTTTTACTGAGTCCATCTGGAATAGAATTTGTCAAATCATTTGGTCTGCATTTTTAGAACTTAAGAAAGCTTGCTTTAGATGGATGCTACTGCTTCAAAAACTGGCTGTTGACAATTTTAGAAGCCCTAATGGTCTTTCCTCCATTTCTTGTTGTATGTGCAATGTTAATGAGTCCTATAAACACCTTTTTTCTAATTGTCCTATGCAAAGAAGTTCCGGATCCTTTTATTAAGGGTGGTTGGCTTAATGACAAAGCTATTGTCTGTGAAGATATTGCCTTTGATTTTATTAATGGCTTTAATAGGTAATTAAATAGGTTCTGGCTTGTATTAATCACTGAAATACTATGACTCATTTGGTAAGATACGAACAATGGGATTTTTCAAGGAAGAGTAAGAATGCTTACCAACTTCATTCATGAAGTTACCCCATTGCTTGTTGCTTCACAGATGTCTATAACTTTGGATATTTCAGAAGAGGAGTTATTTAACTTTATGAACAAGGGTTATATCAATCTGAAAAAACAGGATGTTATACATGCTGAATGGTGGCTGGAATTTGAATTTGACGAGGAAAACAATGATGTGCAGAATGATTCTCTGTTGACAAGGTTGAGGATGTTCCTGAATGGATATGTAATAATTAGACTGCTACAAAAATATAAGAATTGTGTGATAGGAATTTTAATATTTATTGATCATCAAGCTGGTCTTACACTTGCTGAGCACTTGACCTTGGACAAAATGGAGAAGGATGCCGTTGTTGATTCTGTTCATAATAGTATGTCTGATCAGCAGATTGATACTTCATCAAAGTTGGTCGTGAACAGGAAGAAGAATGCTGTTGATATTGATTCTGACTTAAAAATTGTGTCTGATCTGCCTGCTAATGTCTAAAACCATTACATTCCTCTGGTTTTTGCTTAAGCTGTATTAAGTGATGTTGTGATAGCTGGTTTTTGACCCCGCAAACTTTTCCTTTGGGGGGTGTTTTGGTTCCTATGTTGCTGTGACTGTTCTGGATATTATGGTTTAGCTGTTGCTATCATATTGTAACTCCTCTTTTGTAAACTTTATGCAGTATTAAAGAAAAAACTGAAATCAGATCCAACACAATGAAGGACTAATGTGGGGTGTGAGTGTGATTTTGTTGAAGTGGTACATTGCAGCGTCCTTACTAGACAACATAAATAACTTAATTGTGAATTTTGTGTGAGATATTGTTCTGTTAAATTCTGGAATGCTGTCATAATATTTGAAAGTTCATGTATGCTTTCCTAGTGGAATGTATTTGTGTATGGAAATCCATTTAACAGTATCACACAAGGGCTCAGTTTGTAATTTACATTTTAGACCCAGATTATTGAGAAATTTTAGCTTTGTCAAAATTTTGTTGCTGAATTTTTCTAGGTCAGCTTTATCAAGTTTATTTTCGAGGATGTATAGCCTTAAAGTGAGAACCATAATTATTGACTCTCGTTGAATACAGGATACAAAGCTGGTGTACAAGCACTATGCAACTTTATACTTTGTATTTGTATTTGACAGCTCTGAGAATGAGTTGGGTATTCTTGATCTTATACAAGGTGATTTTTCTTTTATTTTTGAAGAATCATCTCAAATTTTTATTCCATTCAGAAAATGTCATCTGCTTGCTTCTAACCAATTTATACACGGGCAGAGTTTGTGCATACATGCCCACACAAAAGAAACTTTTAGTGTTCCATTCTTTCATTTACTGTGAAACGTTTTTGTAAGGAAAATGATATCAACTAGGTATTAGCTACTTCTTCTAGTAGGTATGTACAAATCTCTTACCATTAGGGTCTGTAATGGCCAATTAAAACAGTGATACTGACTATTCTTAGATTTTATACGGTTAAGTGTGTGTGCCACTCTGGAGCTACTGTTGTGACTTTGCAGGCCCTTGGAAAATTATCAGAGGTGATTTAGTAGTATATTTTATAGGGTGGGATGATGATGCATTTATTTTGCAAAATCTTAAATTGGAAAGATAATATCCAATGTTATTCCAAGTTTCCGGGACGGGGACGGGGACGGCAAGGGATGGGGGATGAGTTTTGGGGACGGATTTTTTTCGGGCCATTTTTGGGGATGGCAGGGGATGGTAAAGGGGAAAACTATATTAAAAATAGGGAAAATTTAAAATATATAGAGAAATTTCAAATATCTATATAATAATATTGATAAAACATTTATCATATACATTATAGATCCTTAATACATAACATTTGAGTTGAGAGTTCACATGAGAGTTAAACAAATTAGCAAATGTCAAAACTTAATTGCATTCATAATTCATTTTCTACATACATGTGATATTAAAAATTAGTATACGACTTACAACAAAATGCCCAAAGGCTGCAAATTTCACTTTCAACTATAGTATGAAAATTCAAAATACAAAAACAAAGAAAGTATACTACTGCCCCTATCTACATCTCCTAACATTGCATCAAAATCGGTGTCCTCCTCTGAGTCATTGCCATTCTGAGGGTTTGCCTCATTTGATGGAATCTCAACCAATCCCTTCTATGCCTCCTCATCAACTTGTGCGGCATCTTCGGGATCAACATTTCATTGTAAAGTTGGAGTTTGTCAATACTTTGGAGTCTGATGATCTTGAAGTCGAAGTGCACTATGCATGGCCACTAGCTTCTTTGTTCATCTAGAGGTAAGCCTATTCCTTTTGATGGATGTTTACTACTCTATCTGATAAGTTAAACACATGAATAATAATAGAGATGACAATGCATACTAGATACATGCATAAAATATATCTTTATTCGCTCATGAAATTATTATAGAAGAAAACCAGAGATGGTCAGCCAAGGATTAGAGTTGATCTGACTAGATCATACTACTCTCCTTGACGATACACAATGTATTTAAAGGACTCGACAATTGCCAAGAAGAACACAATCATCAACCAATCAATGCTTATAACTACCTGAAGCCGACAACCAATTGATACAAACAATTAATACATAGTCGGATAACCAATATTTCTGAAGCATAATAATAGACATCGTACACTGACTACATCATCCCCCCCAAAAGAAAAAGTCATTCTAGACGACAAGTAAGCGTCAAGTAACATTAGGGAAGACTTGCGAAACTAATGACGAGTTGTGGACAAGGATCGGTAACCAAACTTGGAAGTGTACTTTGCAAACTCAAACTTGGAGTGTACTTGGCAATTCAAATGAGTGCAATGGGGGTTTGGGGGCAACACCCCCAGTGGGGTCAAGGGACAGTGCCCCTTGTGTGGGTCTAGGGGCAGTGCCAAAAACGATGCTAACAAAGCAAAAAAATAAAGATTTTGAATTGTATAACCAACGTATGTTGTTAACCCGACAAGGATGTTACTGTATGATGGTTGATGGCCATACGATGTCAACCACCAAAGCCTTGTGATTCTGAATTGCTGGCCGTAATAGAAGGAAATGATATAGCCATATGATGGAGGAGTTGCAACTAAGAGACCATATGGTGCAAAAACTAGAGTGATCAAGCGATACCAAGCATATTTACCATGCCGTGTGATGAGAATGCCGTACGGTATACCTTGATGTACTCTATCGAGTGAATGAATGTATTTGTTGTATGATGTGCAATTGCCTTGATCATACGATGGGAGAATGTCTTGACCATATGATGGGAGAATGCATTGACCTTACGATGGAAGAATGTTTTTCTTCAGTCTGTCGTACATTGTGGAATAGTGGCCGTGCACTATTTAATTGCTTATATTGAACTTGTCATACTATCCCCTCCAACTGTCATGCGGTCTCCTTTGATTGTTTTGGTCGTATGATACCTTGTCTTTTTGTTGTGCATAGGGTACCTGTTGAGCATATAACTAGCCTTGGTCCTTCCATGGGTCATACAATGTCTTCCTGGTTTGAATGTACGGTAAGGATAAATTATCTTGGTCTCCTGTTATGCCATACGTTGTAGACATTGGCACCTTGACGTTGCACATTTTGTTCTCTCACACACTATACTGTGCAAGTCCATTCTCTGAAATATTTTCTTCACCACTGTACAGTGTACAATGCTTGCCCAGATCATACATTGTACTTTTTTAACCCTTGACAAGCCGTACGATGTGTCCTCTTTGTCGTATGATGTCCCTTTTACAACATACGCTATAATTGTAAATTTCTTCAAGAGGCCGTACAAATATATCATTATATGCCCATACTTCGTATTTTTTAAGTGGCAATATTTTAATATTTGCCAACTTGAATATTTTAATATCTTTTGTAATGTCCCCTTAGCTAGCTTCAGTATCTTGATGGATTAGCCTATCATCAGGTCCTCGTAGGCTAATATTCGTGTTTAGACGACTCTATGTGGGAGTTATTTGGTTTTTTAGGTGGCAGTTTATGGTGTTTTCTTTTCTAGTACTTGGTGATATTCAGGGTTTTCCTTCTGGAGGTGTTTTGGGCTCCGTTTATGCATACTTACTATTTTTAGTAGGTCACTCAAATGTTGGGGTCTAGTCTTACTATTTATAGTAATCCACCCTGGTGAGTAGAGGAATCAGTGGGCTACCTTCTGGTGTAGACAAAATTAATTAATGTTGATTATTGATGGAGTTATGATATTTCAATTATTATTAAAGTGACTACTTTAATAATAATTAATTATAAAAGTGGATATCATTTAATGATTTTATTGACTTTATAATAAAGGTTTATTTAATCAAATAAAGTCAAATCATTAAAGTCATTGATATGGGCGCCCACATGAAATGATATTATAAGGTGACAAAAAACAAATATATTTTATTATGTTTAATGACTAAAAGTGCCTTGGGAGTCATGCTTTTTGGGAGAGATATAAAAAGCTTTGAATAAGCATTCATAAAAAGGATACAGGGAGGTTGGAAAGCCTCTTACCTACTTCAAAATAGGTGTAGAAAAGACGAACTTTGGGATTGGAAAACCAAGAAAACCCTTTTTGGTTTACTTGTCACACTAGTTGTTCTTTATGGGTGTGAAGTGTGGGGAAGCAATATGTCAAAGTGTAGTTGGAGACAAATAGAAAGAATCTAGAAACACCTAATAACAAGCAATCTCAAAGTTAAAGCCACAGTCCCATATGAAATTCTTTTAGCTGAAGTGGGGGCTTTTCCATTGGAAGCATCAACGATAACCCGGTTGATAAGTTATTTAAAGAAGGTTGAAACCATGGATAACCACTGTTGGCCCAAAATGGTTATGGAGGAGACATCAGATCGTAGAAAGAAAACTTGGATGAAGTAGAACAACAAGTGGTTGAACAAGTGGGACATCAAATTACAAGTGTCTTAGCACCAATAGTGAAATAAAAAATTGTGAGGGAAAAATTTAGGACTGCCATGTGGTAAAAATAGATTGGGCGAAAAAAAACATACTACATCAAAGAGGTTAACCTGACAAAGGATCATAGTGAAAAAACTTATTTAGGTGCAGCTATTAAAGGGAAAGCGAGGCTGTTAGTTGCACAATTGAGGACGGGATCGCACCATCTTAGGTGTGAGACTGGTAGGTGGAAGATACCTAAGGAAACTTGGGAAGAAAGAACTTGCATATTTTGCAATAAGGGGGCGGTGGAAACAGAATGGCACTTCATCATGGAATGCATAGCTTATGAAGATATTTGTACTCAATAGGAAAATAGATTGGTTGTGGACAATATGCAACAGTTATTTGAGGAGGATAAGATCAACTAGACGACCAGCCTTCTAGTCAAAATTAATAGTAGGAGATCTGACTTGGAAAAGAGCATGAAGACAAATTAAGTTTGTCTCGGTCCCATAGATTGTTTAGTCTTGTGGACGTCATTAAAATCTTTCATTTCATTTCATAATTCATTCAACACTTAGCAAATTTCATGAGTTTTGGCTGTGAGAAGAAAACCAAGGTTTTTGCTGCAATTAGGTCTTGAAGAACGCGATTTCTCTCAAATTGTGCATTCTACAGGTGTGAAATATCACCCAAAGTTTGCATCTACAGGTGACTTGACATTGGAGGTCACAAACGTGCTTAATGGAGTTGATTTTTCAGTGTTAGATCATAAATTGGTTGAGCAAATCAGAAGTATTGATAGCTGTTGATAGTTTATTGCTGTTTGCATCATTGCTAGGCCGTACCATTCTTCATTTGCTGGGTCTTACAAATCATTATTGCTAGGACGTACTTGATCTAGGGAAGGGCGTGAGACTTCTAGGCTGAAATGCCTAGGTTATGAGCACCATTTCACCTTCATTTGGGGAAGCTAGTCTATGGCAATGAATCTGCTTTAAAATTAACATGGAGAAACAAGTTTATTGAGATAGGCGTCCATATATGAGGGTTTCCAGGATGTTGACATAGATTTTCAGAATTGCAACTTATAGT
>VDFB02321185.1:0-76895 GCA_007258455.2 Sequoia sempervirens
CCTAATTGATCAAAATCATCAATGACCATTTGAGGCACTATTTATAGTCTCGACTCTATAATCTCATGAAATGTGTGAGCATACATGGCCTTGTAATCATTTGTTGGAGCATCCTCCTACTCCTTAAACTATCGTGCAACCTGATTTGGTAAGTATCTCTCAATAATGTGAATGGTCTGACCCATGAGCCATTAGGTCTATTTGTAGTAGCTCAAGTGGGTAGCACCATCCTCCCAAACTTGAACCTATATCCAAGGTCTCCATGTGAAAACAATCATATCACCAATGATCTGCTGCTAGTACACTATATCACCTACACCTGTATGATGGAGGGTGGTCATGCCATCGTACCAATACACAATCAAATCCTCCTCATCTATAGCTCTGAATGCAACTGTTGGTCTGAGCACTAGAATGTGCTCCCATGTCCATTTATGAAGTAGAATAACCCCTGCAGATATGCTAGCTCCCTCCTGGCACACCACCTGGTGCATGTCATTGTACAAATGGGCCAATATGCAAGGACCCCAAGCGTAAACACATACATCCTCCATGATCCTCTATAGGATGACACCCCATCCTGGGCTGAATAACTGAGATCTCCCATCAGGAGATAGGACTCCCATGATGAGTCCCACAATAACCAAGGTGAGATCACTAGCAACGCCGATGAAACATTACAAGTCAATCTACCCACCCTCTAGCAAAAGGTCCTCCACTCCCAACACATGGAAGATGGACTCAAGGCCAAAATTTTCGTCATAGATAACCCGCTCTCCATGAATAGGTATCCGCAGGATCCTCCAAACATCCTCAAGGGTCATTGTGGCCTCACCTATTGGAAGGTGGAAAGAGGAAGTCTACGAGTGCCAACACTCCACCAAAGCAGTCATCAACACTAATTGTGTCTTGATCTTTGGCATATATGCAATGTGGTATAAGCCGACCACTCCTTGGAATAGAACATCAAGCTCTCCTAATCCGGCAAGCCACTCTAATATCTACTGTCTCCTCTCTTGGGAAAGCAGAGGATGGAAGGTAGCCTGCACGCATAACACACAACGTTAATTTGCTATTTTAAAAAAAAAATATAAGTCAAATTCATTAGAAATAAAAAGTAAGCCTTTGCTGCAAAGGCGTCGCATTGTTAGTCTTGCAAACACGTCACTGTTTTGCAGTTACAACACTTATTACAAAGGCGCCACCATATTTTACAAAGGCATCACATTGGGTTTCAGAAGCATCGCTCTAACAATGACACCTTTGTTTGCCCTAATTCTAACCTACATTTGATTATCTAGAAATATGTGCAAAGCAAGTTTTTCGGAGTACGTATCGGGGATCCTACATTGGCTGGCTATTGAAACTCACAGACCCGATCTACACGATGTAAGGGAAGTGCTTTGTGTGCCATCTTGTTAGGTGCTTTGGAGGAAATCTAAGTTGGAATCACAAGGTCTCTCTAAATTCTTAAAAGAAAAGGGTGCAAATGAGCTTCAAATTCACCCAAATTCCCATATATGCATTGCCAAACCTAGGGTTTTGACACTGAAATTCATTTTTCTAGCATTTTTATGTATCTATGTCAATATTGGAGCCTTCTAGGACTTATTTTCGTTCTTTATGCAACCAAACTACTCTCATCACAATGTTGCGAGCTTGACCCAAAAATTAGTTTTTTTGCTTGATCTCTCGAGGCAACAACACACCAACATTCCTTCGTTCGCTAGGGCACACTAAGGTATCATAAAAGATCATTTTTAAAAAAAAAATTGATCTAAGAACTATCCATTTTTTGAAGCAACACATCAGGTACTTCTCTTCAAAGAGGGGCAAATGTAGACACCTAAAAATGTCCTGAGTATGTCACACACCTAATTTCACATATTAACACCATTTACCTTCTAATTCACCTATTTTCATCTATTTAATTAAATAATGTCAATTATTTAATTAAATTCACTATTTTATCATATTAATCGAATGATTAATATTATTTGATTAATTCATCATTCTTTACACTAATTTATCTCCCTTTTTTAAATAATGCAAATTATTTAATTAAATGTCATAAATCCTCTTTAATTAAATAATTCCTATTTGTTTAATTAAAGTCTATAATTCCCTCCACTTGCACAATTAAATAATTTCCAAATTATTTAATTGGTTAATTTCCTCCAATCATTCAAAAGAATATTCTCATGAAATATCCCCTTTTCGAATTCAAATTCTTCCCTCCAACTCAAAATATCTCTAACATGATTCCTAAAATCAAGGGATATTGCTGAGTCTCTCAGGGATTATTGACCCTTCATCTAATCCTTGATCTATTTCTCATGAATTATCAACCACTTGATCAATTCTTGATCCATGTCTTCATCTCTCATTCAATTTCATCCATTGATTATAATTTCAAATCATGACCATTGATGAATATGTCTAAAAATCTATAAATACCAAGGCATTTCATATCAAATGGGAGACACATCTTATGCAAAGTTACTCTCTTAAATTGATCACTCATTCTTGAGCAATTCAAGAGCCTTTTGTGTCAATCGACCTCATCAATCATCATCAAAATTTTGCAAATCAACATGGATTAAGCTAATTTGAGCAATCCACATCTGTACCATCACTCAAATTACACTCAATCCACAAAGGAATTGGAGGTTTGCTGGTTATTTGTTTCAATTGTTTAGAATTTAGACTTCTTTCATGTTCATTGAATCATTTTAACCATGTTTACTAAATTTCATTGGAGTATTGTTTTTAGTTGAACAATTGCCTATTTAATTGCTTCATTTTAGTGTATTTTGGTCAATTGAATTCATATGCTTACAATTATTAATTATCATTAAATCAAAAAGCTGCTCTACATAAGATTCATAGTTTGTCTAACATTATCTTTAAAACCTTTAGAAAAACAATTATTAAGTATATTTGACATATTAGATATAATGCAGAGTAAAAGAAACAAATGAACATGCAAACCCTATTACTAACCCCATGAATAAATGCAAGCAAACCCTAAACCTATTAAGGGTTTAAAGAAGCATTTTGAACATTATTAAAGACAATAACATTCATAGACTGTAATGAATAGTGAATCACCTTGACAATATTATCAACAAACAATAAAACTATTGATAACCCATTTACATAAAGAATTGAAAGAACTATAAACTTATATTTGTAACTTAAATTGGGTAACTCACAGTGATGCTCTACTATAACATTAGAATTCCTATAAATAATAAATATGTTACAAAACATAAAATATGCCCATATTCATAAACACATTCGAATGCTCAAATAAAATATTAGCCACATATAATAAATGTGTTACAAGAAAAGGAATATGCTCGTGTTCATAAACACCTTCACATATAGAATACGCCCATGTTCATAACATAAGATTGAAGTTTGCAATATTTTGAATTTTTTTTCTATATAAAGTTAAAGAAATAAAAAGCCTCACACATAAGATTGAAGATTGAACTTGGAAGGTTCTGCTCCGGTTTCTTGGCCTTGATTCTTGAGGGAAATATTTTTCCCTCTTTGTCTTATGTTGGGTGATGGTGGTTGCTTAGGTGGTGTTTGTTCTTGACCTTATGGTTTCTCCTCGGTTTGGACGATCCGTCTAATGAAGTTTCAATCACATGGTTTTCTGAGAGTTTTGTTGGTGATTGCTACTTTTGTTTCTTCATTGTTGTATGGTTTTTGTAACCATTTCTAAATTAATTTAGGGAGCTACCCCCTCTGGTAGCACTTACCCTAAAAAAAAAAGAAAAAAAAGCCTCACATTCAATTTGAAATTACATAATATCAAAGAAAACTAAAAACCATAAAACCATTATTGATAGAAGCACCCAAAAAAGTAGAGAACCTTCAACTTAGCGGATATAAAGTAGAGATGAACACAAAACCAAAAAACCATTAATGAAAGAAACACAAAGAATAAATTTTTGATGGTTCATTGCCTTAGTAAGGATAAAAATCCTCACCTAGGTTGAACACCACTCCTCGACGCCCTAAAAGAGCAATGATCAATGCCGCAACATTGGCGATCGTTCCATTATTTTGGGGAACCTACAAGTATTGAAACCAAGAAGCGTTCAACCAGGTCAATTGAAAAAACAAAGAAACAATGATGTATATTAGGAAGCATTGACGACCATTCCATAAGTTCAAGCTTACCTTAGCTATTACGATGGTGTTGAAGAGGAGCAACAAGCAATAACTTAGCATTGGTGATCATTCCTTTTATGAAAGACTTAGTGAATACAAAGCAAAGCTGAACATGTTTTGGTGCTTATTGAAATGAACAATTGAGAAGAAATGTCTTGGTAGTAGGGTGTTAGTGAGTGAGAAAAGTGAGGTTCTGAAGCATTGAATGCTCAAGTGTTTGGAAAGTTGGCACCATCCCATATAAGAAAATGGGAAGGGATGCAAAGTTAATGTGGCTGGCCAAGAGGGAAAATATAGGTGGCATGTGTTAAATGTTAGGAAGTGGACGAGAGTGGTGGCACTCTATCCATGCTCGCCACACAACATGGTGAACATTTACCACTCTTATGCCACACATGGATTAGGTGGTCTTGATGCACTATCGGTCACCCATCCAAATAAACAAAAAAATTATTCGCTCCACCTATCATCTACATACACTCGACATATTGATTGAAAAGAGGTAAACAATTTTTTTTGGATCCATTTTAAAATTTTGAGATATTAAAGATTCTTTTAAAATTTTTGATCCATATGATACTCCACATAGACCCCAAGTTAGCCCACTCCACTATGGCCCCTCTCCCCTAATTTTTTTTTTTTAATAAAAGAAAACAAATAATTGTAACCGAGGAGTCTTAATTACCAACCAAAATAAAAGGATAAAAGCACTCAAGAAAAAGCAACAGTTTGACACTAGGTATAGTAAGTAAGTATTCATTTAAAAAAGAAAAAAAAGAAGCAATAGAAAGTAAATACTTTGACAAACGACATTTGTGTTATTTGTGATTTCAGCCGTACCTGTGCTATTTAAAACCTAACTCAGATTTCCCGTAACCATAGGACATTGAGGTTGCCATTGGATCTTCCTCTCATCCTCTGGTTAATTGACGCAGATGAAACACGGTGGGTTAAATCCCCGCTTCAGTCAAATAACGCAAATCTGGGCACAAAATATACATCGTCTTTCATTTGCAGGCTCTGGGCATCGAATCTAACGCAGAGCGCAAATTTTAATTATTTTTGGATGATTTAGAAACATTTGCGAAGGTTTATAAAGATCCGCGAAGACTGGTTAGAATTTGTGAGAATACTCCGAGAAATATCTTTCGAACGATGTAAGTTTTTCCTATTCTCTCCTTGTATCTACGGATCTTTGTCAAATCAGCATTATCGTCAATTAGGTCGATTTTACCTTTATTTTGCCTCGTTCTAAACAAAAATGTTTTGGACAAAAATTGTTTGCTTGTTTAGGGTTTAGTATTCGGTGGAGTGACGGCTGGAGCAGCTGTCGTCTTTTTTGATTTTATCTCATGTTTCAATTATAGGTAGTTTATTTTTATTCGAGAGTAGATTTTAACTGTCTAGGGTTTTGTGACTTACCTAGATTTTTGAGGCAAAAAAGTCATCAATTCAAATATAATTAAGGGTAAATATTGTAATCGCTCCCGGTAAATATTGAAACACTGCGAGCGCCTATGGCATCAACAAGCAGACAGGGCCTTGTCATGTTTTGACACAGCATGAATACCGCCACATAAGTAGTCAGATAGCAAGTCAAGCAGGGTTCAAGTCGTCCTCATAGCAATGCCCTTTCCTCCTCCCTACAACATAGCTTATCAATTCCTAGAATTTTAAAGTAAAATTAATGAGTAGTTTAATTAACCACTTTTTATTCAATGGAAGGCTTGATAAATCAAACCCTTCATCTACGTTTTGAAGCCCCAAAATTAATTATTCAAAACAGCATATCTTTGATATTTACTTTTTTTAGCTTGTCAATTTCTGTAAGTGTTCAATAAAGCTAATAAAAAGCTGATAAGTTTATCATTCTGTACTAGGTGGAAGGCTAGTTAATATTAACCATTAATACATGTTTTGTGGGCTAAGCTCAGGTTTTGAGTTCCAAGAATAAAGAATTTACTTACTGAATTATGAAGTGCATAAATTTTTTCTAATCAATTCCTGGAAGTGTTCATTAAAACTGGTAGAAAGTAGACAAATTAATTTATTTATCCAGTGTGTTGTAATCCAGGTTTTGAAGTGTGCTGCTGAATGCAAATTGTACTCTTTACCATTTTGAATACTTGGAAGGTAATTGGTATGAAACAGCCTGGTTTTTATGTGAGGATATAAGGAGAATGAATGCAATTGCGTAAGTAATTATTTTTTGCTCATTAATCCTGGGTGAGGTTATGGCTGCTTATGTGTCGTAAACTTAGGCCACATATTAAGTTTCATAATCAAAGGTCATGCTTGAATTAACCCCATAATTATTTATCACAACCTTACCAACTTGCCATCGTTCCTACCAAGACAACTGTTATTGTACATGCCTTCTTGAATGAATGCAGTGTTTAAATCTGATCTGGGGTTTGTTCTTTTGATTTCGTATATTTCTTTGAAAATTGTATGACTGGAGTATTGATACACTTTGGCTGGATTTAAATGTGAGATGGTGGTCAGAAAGGGCTATTCTTTTGATTACATGATTCTTCATTTGTTGCAGTAAGTAGATATCGCTCAGGAGCATAACAACCTGCGTGGTGGCAGTTACAATTAGGTTGAACTTTTCACCCTTGCACTTTCAAAATGGTGGATGCTCAGAGGGCTCTGCTCGATGAGCTCATGGGCGCAGGTGAGTTGCTCATTTTTGAAAATTATTTGAATTTTTCTCTTATTCTGTTACTTTTTTGTAAGTAAAGGGATTTTTTTGTTAAACCGCTTTAACCAAAAAATTTCAAAAAGTACTATATTTCTTCAAATTCAGATTATATACACAGTCACACACATACCCATATATACAAAAAATAAAAATAAAAATAAAAAAGTAACTTCCTTTCTAATTGAATGTTAAACATCATCAAATAATACATCTTATGCATTTTTTGGACTTTTTTTGGGAGTTTGTTTGTTCATTCTGGGTACCACAGATTTGACCTCCAACAGTTACACACTTATTGTGTATTGGGCACCTATATTTCTTGTAGAAAATCTGATGTAAAATTGCTGATTCATTGTCTTCTGGCAATTTTCCATCATAAAATTATTGTTGTCAATGTTTTGCTGTATAATTTCTGTTAGCCATTTATCATTTCTGTTAGTCTTCTGCTGCTTGTAGGTGGTGAATTTTTTTTTTCCAATCCTTTTGCCAAAAATAAATTATTATTTTTCTTAGCCTTTCATTTTATTTGATGAGTAGTTCAACAATTCCTCCATTCAAGTTCAAGGCCCCAACTTGGAGTTGCTCATCAAGAGGTATCCAACTGGCAACAGACAACAAGAGGCATTTCAACTCCAACTTATGCAACATATGACAAGCATATTTTAGTAATTGATAAATCTTCCATAGATGATAGAACCATACAACATCTCAATAATGGTTCTGCCTAGCAACTCAACATCATCTATGCAATCAAGCTTGTCACACTCATCCCTGAAGTCACCAGGGCTGTACTTGGTTACCATCTCTATAGAATCCTCATAATTCTAATCACAAGGCACCATGCAATCTTCAATGTTTAGCAAAATCATTCATGGTAAATATATTGTTTTGTTCATTGGAGCAAGTCTTTTGACCACCACCTCATTAACTTGCTAGCTCCTCTAGTGGTTACATGCAGAGGACAGGGCCATCAACACCACATCAAGCTTTTTTCTATCACTGCAACAACAGTCCGACATTTTTTGTTTTATCTAATTAGCAATTCAGGAAACCAATATTGAACTTCATATTGCTCATCCATTTCTCAATTGGCAACAAGTCTTGATCTTGAGCAACTCCCAAAATGAACTCTTCACAACTTCAGTGTTGGCAACATCTCTTCACATGTTATTGCCTCCCATATGCTTTTCTCTGAAGCAGGAACTTTTGATCGAATTCCATGCTCTGGATCCAATTCAAACCCTTAAGCACAATAACATATCCTCAATACAAAGACCTTCCATGCAAATCAATAGTCTTTGGAGGATTCTTTCATCTTAGACAAGAAATTTCAATTTCTAGGATATACCTTGTCAAGGTGTTCCAGTTCTTCTTGTTTGCGGCTTATATTCAATGCACACCTTGACAACTTCCATCGTCTCCTAGCTACAGGTGGTTGTGACTTATTCAATAAAATTGAGGACAATTTCTTTTAAGTTTTAAGCAGGGAGGAAATGATGAGGACATCTCATGTAGTTAAAATGTCATATGCAAGTAGGTTGATAGACAAAGTAGAACATTGTAAAATTAAATGAAACAACTATAAAGGTAGCAAGGTAAGGTACTTGACAATTGGAACAGCTGTGAAGGACAAATAGAAACGAATCCAAAAGTAGGTGGACAGATGGAAAATTTGTTAAAGGTAGATTGCTAAAAATCAGAAGTAGATGGACTCTTCGTAACTTTATTGTTGAGATCATTTTTATTGTGTTCTATTGTCTCCATGCATTCTGTTTTTAATTTTAAGCAGGGAGGACACCTATTAGCTTTGTTTTCAACAACTCATATGATTGAGTTTCATGCAGTGTTCCACGGGGACGCGTCACCGGAAAAACCACCCGTTTCCGAACACTATTGATGAATTTGATCTGAATTTTTCCCTTGCTGAACTCCAACATAAACATTAACCTGCTAATTTAGGGTGGAACGGCTTTAAATGGTAGATAAAAATAAATAGAACTTGGTAGACAGCTGGGAACATCAAATGTCATTGTAATATATTTAATCTATATATGCCTGCTTCTACTAAGTAAATATTCTCAGAGAAGTACATTCAGCAATATTGTCATATTCTAAATCATCCATAATATTTTTTAATTCCCTTAAGGCCCTTGTTCTCTGTTTCTCTTCCATTAGTGGAGCTTTCTTCCGTTGGTCCTTAACTCACTCCCTTGTGGACCTTCAGGTTGGCAGCTGAATGTTTGATAAAACTGCCCTACTTTCTATCCAAATGTCTTCAATTTCCTTCCTCATTTATAATGGCACGACCTAGCACCCAACTCCAACCTGAGCAGGAGAACCTACATGCTTAACAGCATTTTCTTTCAATTTCAAATTCAGTTTGACCAACATGTCATTCAAATAAGTCAGATACAGACTATGGTCTCTTGTATTTATTGCCCTAGAAGTTTAAAAACCTTTATGAGATTTAAAGAGCTTGCCTTCCTTTATTAAATTCAGCAGACATCTTTTTGGCGTGGATTTGGACTTTGTAAAGTAACTAAGCAAAAACTCAAAAAATAAGGAAACGTAAAGGATATCAAAACCTTAAGTAGTTCTGTGAAAATTTTCAGATTTGTTGGCTGATCTGTCTCTGGACCCAGCAAATTGTTCAGAGATTTTAGTCTGAATATTATCTCCGCAAAGGGACTAATAACTGACATAGAAGAGGTCAACTTGGCCAACTGATCTGGCACTCTATTTTTTTCCTGGCATTTGTAGATCACTGGCACTGGTAGATCACTTTGATTTAGGAGAAAAATTTCATAAGACCATGGGCTAACTGATCTGGCACTCTATTTTTTTCCTGGCATTTGTAGATCACTGCATTGGTAGATCACTTATATTTAGGAGAAAAATTTCATAAATTTCATAAGACCATGGGTATGCTCTGTAGTTTTATGTTATTGTCAATGCTCTGCCAAATTAATGAACCTTAAATAAAAAAACACACTAACAATTGAGTCAGTTTCCTCAATTAGATTATATATAGCATGTTAATAAACTAGCTTCAAAACTTACCATGTGCCATATGCTTCTTGTAGATTTTTGGTTAAGATTCCTAGTCCAATTGTATACTAATACACAGGCTCCTCAAATCGATTGCAGTAGATATTCCTTGCCTCAATTAACCTAGAGATAAACTAAAAGCCCCATCAAAGTCCCATCAGTGTTTAATTTAAGCCATTGACACAACGAGGACTCTCTTTCTCATTGGATTTCCTGCCTTTAGATGTTCCTCTATTAGAACAAGTTTAAACAAATTGTAGGATCAAAATACTAAGGACTGTTAAAGTAAGTTTTGTATTATTTGAATTCTGGTTCTTTGCTGCCATGGATATGGTTATAACTTTGGATATGAAAGTTGAAGAACAATATGTGGGCTAAAATGCTTGAAATATATACTCTTCCATTAAGTACCAATTAGCATGTAAGTTTAACTACCAGTAAGAAACTAGAGTGTCTATTGAAGGCATTGATGGAAATGAAAAAAGTAAAACTTTATCTTAAAATGCTTGTAATGTGGTTGCAACTCAATTGAGTACCTATCTTGAATTGCAAATAGGGCCGAGTACATTTTCTAGTTTCCAGAAATAACCCGATTAAGTAAGAAACTACCAATTAAGTACCAATTAGCATGTAAGTTTAACTACCAGTAAGAAACTAGAGTGTCTATTGAAGGCATTGATGGAAATGAAAAAAGTAAAAACTTTATCTTAAAATGCTTGTAATGTGGTTGCAACTCAATTGAGTACCTATCTTGAATTGCAAATAGGGCCGAGTACATTTTCTAGTTTCCAGAAATAACCCGATTAACTGAAAATAAATTATTTTTTGCAGCTCGAAATCTCACTGAAGAGGAGAAGAAGGGTTATAGAGAAATTCGCTGGGATGACAGGGAGGTTTGTGGCTTTTATATGGTTCGGTTTTGTCCACATGATTTATTTGTGAATACAAAGAGTGACCTTGGTATGTATTTCCTTTCTTTTTTTCTATTTCTAAATTATTCATTTTTGTTTTCTGTTCATTCCATTTTGTTATTGATGTCTACGTTGATCCATATCTTCCTTGTCAGTTTTTAAAATTATTTCGTAATTTCTTGGTGCAGGCCCTTGCCCCAGAATTCATGATTTAAAACTGAAAGAGAGGTAACTATCTTGGCCTATTTACTGAGTATTCCCGAAGTGACATTCATACATCCTAGCTTAGTAGAAGGCTGATAAATCAATAATATGTTTCATGTCCCTATCTCTTTTGTTTGTTTACAGGAAATTATATGTATTTGGAAATTTTAAGTGTTCTTTTCAGTTATTGCATATTTATATTCCTTTGGTAAGTTTTACACTTATTATGTGTTAAACTTATACACAGGACGAAGTGTGGCAAATATTTTAGAAAATATTAATTTTCTATATTTTCATATGAACTTATATTTACCTTGGATGCTTGTTGTGTTTACTAACAAGCCAAGATATTTTTTTTAAAATCTTCCAACTGGTAATATTTAATTTAGGTAATATTATTGAGGTATCGTGATTTTTAATCTTGCCCAAATAAGCTTTTCCATGCTTCATATGTGTTGGTGTAGGATGGAACATAATATGAATCACAAGCGTGCATATATAGGATCTCTGGAGATCTGGATCATGCCGATTTAGCCCTTTTGAGGTAACTGTTAAACCATCAGGTCCTTAAAACAGGGGAGGGATGAAATGTGATTCCTGTCTAGCAAATCTAATTCAAGTGGACGATTTCTTCTTCTGTCCCTGGCCAATAACCTAGCATCCAGATATTTAGATTGCAAGCCATTATATTTACAACCTCTCACATTATTTGATTATTACCCCAATTAGTGAACTTCTAGGGGTAAACTTAAGTAACAAAGGGGCTTTTTACAGTACACATCTTGGCAATGAAAGCTAGTGCCAAATCTTGACTGAAATATAGTTCTGAAATTCTCTTTATAAATGCGATGGCAATCTGCTTCTGCAGTGACGATTAAAGGAACCTACAGGTGATGCCAAAGTGTTATGATAGATGAATGTGAAAGAAGACGAGGCACCATCTAATGGGAGGCATAATTGCTTTTATAATTAGTATTTGCTCTACTCATAAGGTGGTAATTGGCTAAGAATCAACGATAGAAACTTTTTTGGCTTTTTGTTCTACTTAAAGATATGATGTCTTTGAGGAAAAATACCAATTTCTTCTTGGCAGAACATGTGTGTGTTTATCCTTTAACACATAATAATCCATATTTCACTCAAAACTGAAAACATTAGTTGCATCAAATAATTCTGTTTTATTTAAATAAGAAGGCCCTCCATTCATATCAAGCGATGGGCCATTTATGTCTTTTGATGTGTAATCACCTGTAGAATATCATCCATTTCATAGAAGACACACCTTTCCAGTAATATATCTACTCTGAAAAATTGTCCCAAAAGCTACAATGTATTTGTGGTTCTTGCAATTATATTAAAATTATGATTGTGTCACCAACTTTTCTAAATGTCTTATGTGGCATGGCTTAATAAACAAGTAATGTTATTTAACAGAGAAGTACATCAGTGTTTTTGGTTGTGATGCTGCACCGTTGATCTAGTTTGTCTTGAGTAATGATTTTTTTTTTGCTTTTAATAACATGGCCTTTTTTCAACTACATCATGCAAATTTAATTCAGTCCCATGATATACAGAAGACATCTATTAGACTATATTATTGAGCTCAGAGACTTTTAGTGTATAAATCACAGAATCAAGCTGGCATTAAATGTAGGCTTAAGAGAGTGTAGGTTTCCAAATACCTTTTAAGTTCTGTACTATTTACCAATCGGTGAGTCAAATCTTATTTTAATTTCAGTTTACAATGCCAATTGTCTCTTTGTTAAATATAATTGCTTATTAAGTGGGAATAATCGATAAACCGAGTATAAGGTACAAGCTTATGAAAATTGTGAAGTGCCTTTATGTATGATATTCAATCATTAATGTGTTCCTTCTTGCTGGTGATGATACAAGGAAAATGCTGTAATTCTAACTAACTAGATTATTTTCTTTTGATAGCTTTATCATTGGAAGGTCCCATTTGTGTGTATTGTATGGTGACTTTTTTCAAGATCAATTTGGCATATGCTCTTGTATTTTTATCTGTGCAAAGTTTTAGATTTTCGATGTTATATCAAGGTCGTAGTATGAATGTCTGTTGCCTTAGGAATTGGTGATTGCTCATTTGAGTGCATGATGTTATGTATTTGTAGTATGTTCTGCATCCAAAATAGTGCTCATTTATTTCTCTTGTAGGCTGGGACATGAATGAATGAATGAATGAATGAGAGATTTTAATGATGTCCACGAGACCAAGCGGCCTAAGGGGACCGAGAACCAAAAAGCTAAGGGATCTCCAAACTCTTTTCTATGATGGACCTTCTTTTATGAATTTTGACCAAAAAACTAGCTGTCTTGCTGATCTTTTCCTCCTCAAATAACTCGTGTAGATTGTCAGCCTTTAGGTTACTCTCATACTGGGTGCGGATGTCCCTATAAGCCGTGCATTCCATGATAAAGTGCCATTCCGTTTCCACCACCCCCTCATTACAAAAAGTGCAGATTCTATCCTCCCACACTTCTTTAGGAATTGTCCACCTACCCGTCTCACATCTGAGATGGTGCGAACCGGTCCTTAGCTGAGCAATTATCATCCTTGCTTTACCTTTAATAGCTGCTCCTAGGTAGGCTTTTTCATTATGCTCCCAAGTAGGGTTGAACTCTTTGACATAATGAGTTTTCTTTCGCCCAATCGGATTTGTCCACATGGCAGTCCTGAATTTATTTGCAACATACTTTTTTATTTCTTCATTGGTGTTAGGGCACTCGTGCAAGCTAATGTTCCATTTGTTTAGCCACTTGTTATTTTGCTTCATCCATGTTTTCTTCCTATGGTCTAAAACCTCTTCCACAACAATTTTGGGCCAGCGTTGATTATCCATGTTGTCCACCTTTTTTAGATAACTTAGCAACCGGCTTATAGCCGAAGCCTCCAAAGGTAAAGTTCCCGATTCAGCCAAGACAAAATACACAGTTGACACAGAAGAAATATTTGATGGCTATCTTTGGTTTTTTATACTTGTGATTTGATTAGCTATCATTGTTTACCTATATGGAATGAAATGAAAAATGTTGAAATTTAATGAAACACTTTCTTCTTTCTAATTTCTTTTCTTGCAGATCTGGGTTTGGAGTATTCGTTCTATGAGAAGTTGGCTATGCTTGAATGAACAAGTCAAAAGTAAAACTACTCGTAACAGTTAAACACTTTGTAAAGTTGTAAGAATTGGCACTTGATAGTGGAATTATGGTTGTACAATATTATAATTATTGTATTAAGTTATAATATTACAAATAATTTATACAAAGACATATGTCGCATATAACTAGTGAACTTTAATCATTTTAAACCAGAACAAGGAAGCTCTATTAGTTTAATTATGTCTATGGCCACAGTATCCACTAAACCAATAATTTGACAAGATAACTAGACGTCAATTTCTTCCTATTGGACCATTAGATATGACATATGAGCTGCTATTCCTATAGCATATCTCAAGAATTTCACACAGGAACACACATACAAATCATACTTATTACTTTAATTATTGGTTGCAACTAGGAAAAGAGGGTAGTGTAGCATCTGCCAATACATGCTAAATCACACATAAGACACACACAACTGTATATGATATATAATTTTTATGGTTGTGTCGTAATTACATAAAGCCATACATGACATGATTATTGAAAATTTGTTGTTCCTGAATAAGAAGTCTGTATTAGTCTAATAGATTAGTATGCCCATTGCCTCAGTATCTTCTCTACTGTCATTGAACAATGCAGTGGGATAACTGCACATCACTATCCTCCCAACAAACTAACTGATGTGACATATGAGCTGCTATTCGGATAACATGTGTCAAGAATTTGGCCTGAGATCACTTCTGCAGTTTATGCATTATCATTGTTGTTGTTCCCAACCAGAAGAGTGTAGAGTATCATCTGCCAATACGTGCTAAACCATACAACAATCATGCACAAATGTATATGATATATGATTTTATGATTGTATTGTAATATTATATATTAATACAACTTATATAAAGAAGTACATCACATATGATTAATGAACATTTGTTATTTGTAAACCTGAACAAAAAATCTGTAATAGTTTAATAGATTAGCATGGCCACTGCCTGGGTATCTCCTCTACTCCCACCTAACAATTCAATGAGGTAGTCACACAAACAATACCCCAGTGGATCAACAAGATATGAGACATGAACTGCTATTGTATAACCTCAAGAGTTATACACAGAAACACTTCTACAACTTAAGCATTATACTCTTGTTGGTCCCAACCACAAGAAAAGCACATCATATGATCTGCCATTAGATGCAAAAGCGCTCAATGGCCACATCAACTCATTCAATAAAGAAACAATTTTTCCTGAAAAAGGACACACAAATATTAGAAAGAACAAAACAAATAATAATTTGAAAATGAAACAAGTTGGTAATAAGTAAGGTACTTGCTATGGTATTTGTGCATTTGAATTCATTTTGTGTATTGCATAAAAGGAAAAGTACAGAAGAGGGCAACTGGAAACAAAAGATTTGGATGTAGTTCTTGAAAATCTGACCTGGATGCTTGCTTGGCTGCATTTGATTGAGGCTGATGAACATCCTCCTACTGTACCTTATATATAAACTACATAAGTTGTGTCTTCTTCTGGTCTCTTGTTGGCTTTGGTGAGTTTGAAGGTAACTAGGTTTATATGTATATGAAAGTTCTTTTTGGCATGACACCTGTAGGCTCATCTAAAGGATTATCTAATATTTATGACATTAAACATGTGGTCAAAACTTTTTAGTGGCAGGGAAAATGACACTATAACTGAACTACATTAACTGTTGAAGAAGAGATTCAATGGAAAGTTGATAGAGGCATTATCTTGTGTGCAGTGTTGTTAGATGGATTCTGATATATGGACACACTTAAAGTGTTTGAGGGCACGTATACCTGCTATTGTGTAATGCTTATAGATGTGATAATCTTTATAAGTAGGAAGAGCTGGTGTTGTAATTGGATACGACATGTTTTTTCCTGGATGTGGTAGTGGATAATAAGCAAGTGAGAAGCATGATTTTTCTTGATTTAGACTTTGATTTTGGTTTCATTTATCTGGTTTAATGCTTCTTGGGCTAACTCGTAACTTATCTTAGAAAGGGCATAGATGTGTTTTCTAATTATTATGTTCCCCATTGTAGGAGTGTCCTCAATGCGAAGAGGGTCAATATTCCAATTACTCTCTGTTTTCGTTTTGATGGGCATACATAATCTCTGATAAGGTTATTTGTAAATAGTGTTTACTGTGTGGCAAGGTCTAACTGTGGTGAAGCACACATACTGGTAGATGCATCTTCGGATTTGTGATTGGTCAACTAAGTATATAGAGGTTTTTGTGAGTCTAAACCAGACAGGGAATGGCCAATCCCAAACTATCAAATCCTTACAATCCTTCTTATCTTGATTTCAATCTTATACATATATATGAACTGCACTTTGTTTGTTTAGGTTAGGGTCAAGGACAATGAGTCGACTCATTTTGTTACAACAATCATGGTTAGAAATTTTATCAGTATTCCACTATGTTACATGGCATTTCTGGGATAGGAACGGTGGATGGCAGGGAACATGTTTTGGGGACAGTGGGATGGCAGGGGACATGTTTCAGGGACAACAGTCTGAGGGCCATTTTTTGGGGATGGCAATATATACATAGTGGGAGAAAAAGAGAGATACTCAAATTCTACAAGTTAATGGACAAGAGTATAACAGCAGCAA
Source organism: Sequoia sempervirens (assembly GCA_007258455.2). Classification (NCBI taxonomy): domain Eukaryota; kingdom Viridiplantae; phylum Streptophyta; class Pinopsida; order Cupressales; family Cupressaceae; genus Sequoia; species Sequoia sempervirens. The sequence goes on from VDFB02321185.1 coordinate 16,829, forward strand.
TATAACATTACACTATTAAAAATGATGCTGGATGATGTCTGCAAAAGCCTGCATGCCAATCACATTCCAAAAAGAAATTGTTTGTCTGCACTTTTCACACAAAACGACACTGTACCATACTATGGCGAATGCACCTTTAATCTCCTTTGCAACTGACAATAATAACTGACTTGTTTGAGAGCCATTTTGAACAATGAAATCAGAAATCCAAATTATTACTGTTAGTGTTAACTGTTCTATAATTTAAATCATTAGCTATGAGTTGGAATCATGATATATTTATTGCTGTTATAGCACTGTTGCTGCTGTCACTGCTGTCACGATTAATTTTATTGCTGGTATACTGGTGCCATAATATATTAATTGCTGCTGATATAACTTATAACACTGGCATGCTATACTGCTATTATAATGCTGTCATGATATATTTAACAGTCTTTTAAAATGTTATGAACAATTTTCTTTTCTAAACATTATACAAATTTGCTTTGCCATCAGGGATGTCTGGCCGTCCCTGGGTTGGTTGGGTGACATAACAGATGTTCTTGCTTGTCTTGGTGATGGCCAAACATCTCCACAGTGTTTCCTATTTTTGCAACACATTTCAAAAACACTTCGAAGATTTGAAGATTTCTGGGGATGTTTCCTGCCATCCCCCCATATCCCGAATGTCATTGGGGAGGGGGATGGGGTTATGAGGGCCAGGGATGCATCCCTGTGGGACACAGGTATTTCAGCATTGCTGTGTATCAGGTCATAAGTTTGACTCTGAATAAGTTCTAGAAAAATAAACTTTTGTCTAGTGTAATACTAGTTTATACTTTCTAGGGATAAACCCTGTATGAGTTACCTTGCTAACTAAGGGCCAGGTTAATTCTTGTTTTACATGGGAGATGAAATGGGATGAAATGATCTTTGACAACGACACTTTGTCATTAAAAGCTAAATTTTAGGTAAGGCTCTGATATATAGGTGAGTTGTTCAATGGAACACTGGATTTGAGTTCGTCCTTCATGAAGATGTGTAGGAAGAAATGTAGATTGAGAAAGATATGTAAATGGTAAATCAAGAATGTGTCGGGGAAAGATCAGTTGTGGCAAAAGATAAAAGTAATAAAGAATGTAGTTCCATGCCTTAGGCTGATTATTGATTGATGAGTATGCATTAGATTCGTTGGTCTCCAGAGCTTATACAAATGAAGGATTTCAATCTATTCTCTTGTATCTGCTCTGGGTTTATACTGTAGTTAGCTAAAATATTTTATTGTTGTGCTTTTAGATTTAGTAGATACAATAACATCTTTATAATTAATATATTTCATGGAGCTGGCAAAGAAGCAATTGTACCTTTACTATGAGCTATTTCCTTTGGAAAAATGTCTATGGTGGCATGTTCTACATCAGGCGACCTTGAAACCTCTGCCTGAAAGTCTGCAATAAATAAGCCTCACCAAAGGCCTTGGTTGGGTTGTTCGGTGTGGATTTGCAATTACAAGTAAAACAGTTCTAGTTTAAATTGAGTTTCATGTTCTATGCCAAATAAACATATAATCATTTGCTTCATGGAAGATATAATCAATCAAAAAACCATGTGTTCCATAAGGGTCCCTGCATGGGTCTGTTGGTGTGTATTTATATTTACAAGTAAAACAATTCAAGTTCAAATTTCCACTGTGGTGTATTTTATGCAAGGGCCCTAGTAGCTTTGCTAATTTCCTCCTATAAGATGTTACAAGAAATCAAAATGCTGAAAATGCCTTGCCAAAGATCACCTAAATTTTTAGGTGTGGATTTGCATTTACAAGTAAAACTGAAAGAGTTAAGTTTCAATTCCCAATGTCATGCTCTATGCTAAGTAAGCTTGAAATCAATGCTTGATGAGGATATAATAAATCAAAAAGCTACATGCTTAATGGAAGTCCCTGGTTTGGTCCATTGGTCTGGATTTTTATTTATGAGTAAAATGGTTTGAGTTCAAATTACTACAGTGGTATGTTTTATAATTTATAACAGACAAGCTTATATCTTCCACTTAAAAAATGATACACAAATTTAAAATGTTGTGAATGCCCGCCAAAGATCACATTTCCTTTTTTTGGTTTTGATTTACATTAACAAACAAAATGATTTGAGTTCCAAAGGGATGCATTGGTTGTTTTACTCCTATTGACTATTTCTTTTACAGTTTTACTAAAATAAAAAGATTTGGCATAAAAAATCAAGTTTGACCAGTCACATTTTCCATTTGGAAACTGTTCCCTAGTATCATGTGCCCACTAAATAAAGCGATTGTAAATACAGCAACAATCTCTCTTTTTTTTCTTTTTGATTGTTCTGAGGATGAATCTCACAATTTCTTTTCAAAATTAAATTATTATATTCTGGTTTATGTGGCATTTATATTGCCAAATTATTGCGTTGAGTTTCCAAAAGAGCGGTTCAATTGTTTTGGATTTGTGGATGGTAACGCTAACAAGAGTTTACTGTCTTGTAGTCCATGGATGAGGATAAATATACCTCAAATATTGAGAACATCTACATTTGAGGGTAAGCAGACAACAAGGAGTGTATATATTAATGTATACACCAACCCTTATAAGTAAGGGGGAAATTACAAATGTTGGACGTCTGGCCAGGCCTTATGCTTCAGTTAGAACTGAACTTTTCAGTTTTGACCAAACCTCTCTTGTTTGTTGCAGAATATTTTTATTTTGAATTTTATAATTTATATTAAACAAAACAAGTAAAGTATTAAAATCTAACAATAAAATCCCTGAAGTCATAATGTGAAAAGGAAAGAAGGAAACAAGTAAATGAAAAAGTTTAATGTATAATTTAGGGAATCCGAGACCTTCAATGAGTCATAAAATATTTCAGTTGGGCCATTGCCAGTGGATTTTTGATGGCAATGAAAATGATTTGGTTTTTCTGCTGATGGTTGGACCCTTGCAGTTTTTTCCACATAGTTTCTTTACATCCATTTGATTTAAGCTGTCTGTAGCTGTATAGTATAGAGTTTCCAAATCTTGAGCTTCCTTTGTCCTTGCCATGGTGTTATGGTTATGTATTTGATATTTGCTGTTAACCTGTGTAGTTGTGTAGTGTAGAGTTTCCAAATCTTGAGCTTCCTTTGTCCTTGCAATGGTGTTATGGTTATGTATTTGATATTTGCTTTTAACCTGTGAAGCTGTGTAGTATAGAGTTTCCAAATCTTGAGCTTCCATATTAACTGTGTAGCTGTGTAGTATAGAGTTTCCATATATGAGCTGTATAGGGTTATATATTAGCTGTGTAGCTGTGTAGTATAGACTGAGTTTCCAAGTATAGTGTAGCTGTATAGGGTTATATATTAGCTATGTAGCTGTGTAGTATAGAGTTTCCAAACTTCAAGCTTCCTTTCTCCTTGCCATGGTGTTAGGGTTATGTATTTGATATTTCCTGTTAACCTGGATGATTATTATTTAAACCTTACTCCAAGACAAGTAAAAAACATAAAATGTTATGAATATAATTATATAACTCTTTGAATTGTACACTGCATAAAATTGAATACATTAACTGAGATAAGACAAAACATAAATGTTAAGAATCTAAAGTATTAAATTTCATGATCTGTAAAATTAAATATATTAATATTTATCTTACATATTATTCTCATTTAAGAACGTAAAAGAGGTTAAGTTTCTATTTAATTCTGGTTGTGCTGTTGATTGTGTCAACATAAGTTGCCTAGGTATTGGTATCAGAATTTGGTGATTTTTGGCTTGCCAGATTTGGTTTGGCTTGGGCATGTCTGTACAAAACATAGTAAAAAATATAAAAGATACAGTCAATAAATGAAAATAACCATAGTGTCAATGTCATATTTATTTGAGAAATTGGAAAAAGCAATACTGATAATTGATAATTCAAAATATCAAATAAAGTCATGACATATGATATATCACATGGGCTCTCATTATCTGTTCAAAATTGGAAATAGGCAATGGTGATGGATAGCAGTTGAGTTAGGTTTAGTTGTTTATTTGTTTGTGCTTTTTTATTATGTTTTATTTTAATTTGAAAAAAATTATTTTGTCAATGACTAAATATCTTACATCAAGTTCATCTATGTATTGCACCTGGCCCCACCAATTTTGGCATGCCACACTGAGAATTGGATGTGGTAGTTTACCCAATTCAACATTTAACATTTGTAAATTTTAAGAGTATAACAGCTGACTTGGGGATGGATTTTAACACAAGTCTACATTATAACATGTAGATGATTTACCACTCGAGCTTTACTAATTTGACTTTTAAATGTTAGGTTAACCATTAGCTAGAGCTCGTAGAGAATATGAGAATGGTCTTGGGTCCTTAATATTATTACACTCAACCATGCTTCAAGTTGCCTCCATTGCAACATAGGGTTGGGCCTAGGTACATTCGTTGCTATAAGTTTTATCCCTTCCTTAGATGTCTTCATGGCCTATCCAAGTTACCCACCCATGAGAACGAAATTAGTATTTATGGAACTCATCTTTTCCCACCACTTGCCCCAAATCCCATGGGCATGATTAACAGATGTATTGGTTAGCCTTAATTTTTTGTTTCTTTTCCTCATTGGTATACTGTATGATAGTAGCAGAAATTCTTCTTGGTAATAAATTGGCTAACCAAAAGATTAAGATTTTTTCAATAAACTGGGAAAAAATTGGAAACCCCAAAAATGCAGAAGAAAGGGAAAGATTGTGCTTTATTTTTTATTTTGTTAAGTATTTAAAGACAATTTAATTGTAAAGTGATAGAGAGAGTGAAAGGAAATGGAAGTTTATGCCCTAGCAGGAAACTTGTGCTCGACAGATCAAAATTTTGATCCGGTCTTGGGACTATACAAAAACTATGTAAAAGACAGAAATTAATGCATGAGAAGCACAAATAATGAATTTAGAGAATACATAATTCTATGTTGAGCATAGTAGAACTACCCAGAATTGGTAGTGACATGGCAAACCAAAAGTATATTTATTGTTTGCCTGCCAGCCTGGGCAGCCGGTTAAGACTGGCATCATCAGGCAAAAGGCCCAGGTTCAAGCCTCAACCGGCTGAGAGCGCAAATTATGATTACTCCATAAAATGAAAAAGCAAGTTGATTGTTTCATATGATTGCATCTTTCATCCTGGCCGAGTGCCCTTTTTTCTGGAAAAGGACCAGAAACTGTTGTCGTCTGTTTCCCTTTTTTGCTTTTGTTAAACTTAGGACAATGATGCAGAAGGGAACAATTTGCAGTTTTGTTCTCTGCTATCTAGGATCTGGAAGATGCAGACCGAAGCCTTAGCTGTAGTTTAATAAACAAACCTGAGTGGCAAGTGGATATAGGTGGTTTGTTGCAAGGAAAAAATGTACACATGGTTCAATTATAATTCTAAGTGAATTTTGTTCATTCACCATCTGGGATGCAAAAGGTATATCTGAAATTTCTCTAATTTGAAAATGATAATTGGCTTTTCAGCTTTAATTCCCTCATTACTGTTTACCAGGTTACCAGATTGTGGAAAAGAAATCTATAATGGCAGCCACCTTAAAATACATAATCTTTTTTGAATTCTTCTATTGTGTTTATCATATGGACCATTGTTTGTATACTGCGTACTAATGTTTGATGGATCTTTGAAACAGTTTTGAGAAGTCTTCGAGGCACGATCTATATGTTCCTAGATTTGAAGCAGAACTTGCACAGTTTTGTGAGAAGCTGGTCAGTTCAAACTATATCATGAACTGAAAGCTTTCATTTCACTAAATCAAGAAAAGTTTACATTTTTGCCTTTTTTGAACTGTCCTTTTCTATGTGTTTTGAGAGTTTTTTAATCTACAGGTACAAGATTTAGACCGTAAAGTACGGCGAGGTCGTGAACGTTTAGCCCAAGATGTAGACATTTCATCTGTTATGCCATTCTCAACGGAGAAATCAGAGCAATTAGCAACAATAGAGGAAAAGATAAGGAAACTGCTGGAACAGGTTGAAAATCTTGGAGAGGAAGGAAAAGTTGATGAAGCACAGGCATTAATGAGGAAGGTACAACTAATTATATGCTAATGTCTGGGTTATGTGTAGTTGTTATAGACTTGATAGTGGAGATGATTGATACGGCCTTGTTATATTTGAACTAACTGATTTTTTGATTTTTTGCAAGGTTGATATATTAAATGTGGAAAAAACAGTTGTGACACAACAAGCATCAAGTGAGAGAGGACTTATACTGTCACAGGAAAAAAAGATGGCACTCTGTGAAATCTGTGGCTCCTTTTTAGTGGCAAATGATGCTGCTGAGAGAACCCAATCTCATGTAACTGGGAAGCAGCACATAGGCTATGGCATGGTTCGTGATTTTATTACAGAATTTAAGGTGACTTTCTGTTTGATCTCTGGCTATCGTTTTTGATGTAATTTTTTTCTTTTAAATAATGGTTAGTGATTAGAAAGATTGATGACTATTTTTAGATCTCTTATTTTTGTGAACAATTGATTCTCAGGCCAAAAAAGAAAAAGCCAGAGAAGCTGAGAGACTTGCAAGAGAGAAAGAAGCAGAGGAACGGAGTAAAGAGAGGGAGAAAGAAATGGAAAGAACAAAAGACAATGATTGGGATAGAGAAGGGAGTAGAGTAAGAGATGATAGGGACCGTTACAGGGAAAGGGATCGTGAGAGGGACAGAATAAAGGAACCGCGAGAAAGAACGAGAGACTGGGATAGGAATCCCTTCAGGTCAGGCCGTGGTGGAAGAGAAAGGGATCGGGAGAGAGATCGAGATAGAGATGGAGACAGGGAATGGTTAAGGGATCGAGATCATGTAAGAAGCAGATCTCGATCTCCTTATAAGCATGCCTCGCCTGGTAGACATTTTCGATAAGGTATTCAGAAACTCCAAATTGTGTAGTTCAGTTACAAGCTTTTCTGTTCCATGCCTACAAAAGATCGTGGTCAAGTTATGCATGGAGGTGACTATACTCTCTGTTATGTGAGCTCGTATCATCTGAATAGCCTCAAGTATAAGGTCAATATTAGTTTGTACTGTCTTTAAGAGTTACCTGTTTCATTATGCAGAGTGCAGCATAGGTTTGCCTTATTTTTAAAGACAGCCCCTCTTTATGGAAGGCTAAGGGTTTCCTATTATACATTTTATTCAACCTCAGTATTTTAATGAGATGTTTGTCAGGTATAATTTTCAAGTGAAAGTTGATAAACACAATTTGCCATTATTACTATTGTTTTGATGTAGACTACAGATGAATTGCTTGGTGCTTCTGCAATTAATTAGTTTAAACTCCATATTAGAGGTAACAGAAAGATGGCGCTTCAAAGTTATTGGGTAACACACTTAACCTTTTCTGCTTGTGAAATGTTGTGTTTTCTTCCCTTCAAATGAATAAGGCTTAAGATGCACAGAATGGCTAAACCAGTGAGATGGTTTTCACAGGCTTGACAATGCTCTGTATCTGATAGATGTGTGGTTTTTAATCTTTGATACCTGAATGAGGAAGTTTCAACTTTTCAGAAGGTAATCTTTGGTTCCTTCAAATTTTTATTTGCATCTGGCAATGTCAGCCCATTCGTCCTAAGGCATGCTTGCTTGCTATAAATTTCACTCTATCCTTCACATTCTTCTTACATTTTTAGTGAGGAGTTTGCCTTCGGTTGGCTTTCATGTATGTCTAGTCTTTGGATGATTTGGAGTGGTGACATTTCCCTTTGAATTGACACACCATTGTTGATGTGGTGTTGCTGGTCAAAATCTAAAGCATGTGAGGCTGCTGGAGAATTCATTCTTCCTGCTAAGTATTCTATCATTGGTGTCCTTGAAAGGTAGGTGTCCTCTCTTTCTCTTTGAGTAAAAGAATAATATGATACAATGAGAAATGGAAACATTGAATATGGAAAAATTATAGAAAGGATGTATGATGTCATGCACAGATGATTACACTTGACCCAACATTTACAGTGCAGCTTGTCAAATACCTCTTATTTAGGATTGTTCAGCATGCACCTTACCATTCCATTTTCAGGTAACTGGAAAGTCAATAAGTTTTATTATTATTTGGAGGGTTCGTAATGGTAAATGGTTGTGCCAGTGATTAGAATATGTTCTGAACATGCTTGCAACATATATCATGATAGTTTGGTGTTCATTGGTGAGGCTGTGAATATTTTTTGTTCAGTGGAAGTTAATGTATATAGCTTGGATGAGGAGATTGAACTCTTCTAATCCATGAATATCTGTGGAGACTGTCATGTTTTTTGCTGGAAAACAAATTACTTTCTATCAAACATCAACCTTGGAAGAAATTTTGTTTACTCCATTTGCCTAAAGAGCTTCTCCATGAGGGTTTGTTGGGCCTGAACAGTGCATGTAAGTCTCACTAATAGACATGAGACATTCATATCAAGATCAAGGAATTATGAAATTTGCACTTGACCTGTGTATGTGTGATACCCATCTACATGCTTTTAGGAAAAGATCTAGATGCATTGTAGATTGTGAGCATATTGCAGAATAATTTTGCAGCAGCATAGAGGAACATTGGAGCACAATTATAAATATTCATTTGGATTTTCTGAAATGGAATTGTGGTATATGGATGTCGGGATTTTATTGGTTGAGAACTCTTGATTGGTGAAATTGTAAAGTTTGATGAACGGATTTTTAAGTTTGTTTTCTACATACAGTTTAAAACTATAATTTTAAATGATTGAATTTTGTAATTTCTAAAATGGAATAGATGATAAATTGCAATACACTTGTTTTTATTGTGAGCAGGGCATGATATGCACAATAAGGACTTGCATATCATCTGTTCAAACAGTAAAACTCTAATGTGCAAATGAACGCGTGCTTAAGTAATCCATGAAAATAATGGAGGTTTTTTAATGCATTTTGGTGCAAAGGAAATTCTGTAGTCATAGCTTAATTTTTTGAGCGCCTCTAAAGAGCTGTGCTTCTTAAATTTAACATATGTTGAATGGTACTCCATATATGGTGTTTCCCTAGGTCTCCTCCAAATTGTACTTCCCTTATTAATCTTAGCTTTCTGCAATTGGAGGATCTTTCTGTTTTCTATAATGAACTGTTAAAACACTAGATGGATTTTCTCTAGCTCCATTTTGATTAGAGTCATACAGGTCATGTTGATTGTTCTTAAATTATATCCGGTAACTTAGACTTTATGTGATCAAGCCTCTTCAATTCTAGTCGGTAGCTTTTAAATGAATAAGTTATTGTGAGTTTAAATAGATTCAACTTATCTGCCTACTAGTGCCCAAGCCTCTTCAATTCTAGTCGGTAGCTTTTAAATGAATGAATTATTGTGAGTGTAAATAGATGCAACTTATCTGCCTACTAGTGCCCACGATGGAATGAATTATTGGGAGTTTTAAGTAGATGCACTATTATCTGACTAGTAATACCTCTTTTTTTGCTCAAAACAAGTACTATTGCACTTGATTTATCAATCTCAGCTACTGATAGTGGTCCAAGTAGAGGCAAATTCAAGAATGAGGTTGTTTGCCTTTATGCACTAGCTTTATATGATTAGCCAATTCTAGTTGGTAGTTTTTAAATGAACAAATTAGAGTGGTTTTAATAGATCCAACTTAGCTGCCTACTAGTGTCTATGATGGAATGAATTATTTGGATTTTAAGTAGATGCATCATTATTTGCCTGTTTATGATGGAAAGAATTATTGGGAGTTAGATGCACCATTATATGCCTACTAGTAGTTTTTTTTGGCTCAAAATGAGTAGTACTCAACCGGAGTTATCAATATCAACGACCGATAGTGATCCCAGTAGAGGCCAATATAGCCATGCCCGTGATCCAATTAACTCTTGATTGGTGCATGTTTTGTTCTATTGCTGAGAGATATACCTATTCTTACATTGTGTTATTAGATGCACTATTTTTTTGCTTACTAATGCTTAGTTTTGCTCAAACCAAGTCTATTATTAAGATAAAGTTTTAAGGTGGAAGGTTGACATTCTTGAATGAATTTGACTCTGAAAATGATGATTAATTAATGATACCAAGTTTTCACAATACATTTTATTTTTAGTTGAGAAGGTTAAGTTTTTGCATCAACGATTCGGATCACACTCTGTGAACCATCATCAGGATGAAAATAAAGAGCTCAAGGAGAAAAATGGTAAGTTGCATGCCACAACCAGACTAAAAGGATAGGGGTGAGAGAGGGGAAGGATTGCATGTCATTGAAAAGACAATAGATGAAAGAAAAAATAAGTAAAAATGAAGATAAGAATTAGCAATTACAAATCAACAAAACCATTGAAAAGACAATGGATGAAAGAAAAAATAAGTTGGTTGCTAATTCTTATCTTCATTTTTACTTTTTTTTTTTTCATTTTTACTTATTTTTTCTTTCATCCATTGTCTTTTCAATGGTTTTCGTTTCCTTCTTGGCCTATGTGCAATCCTTCCCCTCTCTCACCCCTATCCTTTTAGTCTGGTTGTGGTCTGCAACTTCCCATTTTTTTTCCTTGAGCTCTCTATTTTCATCCTGATGATGGATCATGGAGTGTGATCCGAAGCAAAAACTCATCACACAATCGAATCCAGAAATCGTTTCAGCAAAAAATGATTATTAATTGATTCTTTATTTTCAAATGTTGTGACCATATTTTTGATACTGGTCATAGTTTTTTTTTGCCATTTTCCGTTTCGATTGGTATCCGTCCTTTTTCTGCTTTCCTGTTTCAATAAAATGTCAAACTTTTAGAAAAAATATATGTTAGCTGGTGGATTTGGAGAGAGTAGTATGCTTAATTCTTAAATATGTCCATGCAAAACATACTTTCTAAACGAGTTTGATTTATTAATGAATCACCGAAAGCTGAGACCTTAGGCATACTCCAGGACGTCTTTTTGCGTATGAACTCCTATAATGTGAATTATATTTTGTGATGAAGCTTGAACACTTTTCTAGAATGAACTTTAAGCACTTCATTTTTTGTTACTGCATCTTTGTAAGATAAAGTGGGCTGTTAGACAGGTCCGTTTGGCAGTGAAGCGTGTTTAGGGATAGGGGCCTACCGGTTTGTCAATATTTTAGTGTGTACGGGCAGTTTATAAACCTATGTTAACATTTGCACGTATGTAATTTAGATATTTTATTTCTGCAGGGTCATCATTATTTTTGGTGTTTCAGTGCTAAGTATTTTCAATTAGTCAATTCTTCTAAAACACTAGGAAAGGGGATTCATAAAGCACAGAAGCACCTTTGAACGATGTTAATATTTGGAGACAAGAATGATACGAACACATCGGTATGGGGCTTGACACCCCAAAGTAAAACTTAAAACTTAAAACTTCTTGGTAGGCAGATTGATGTTGGTACATGTGATGTTCAAACTGTTGCATTTGAAAGAGATTATGGATATAATTTTGTTTTCTAGCAATAGTCCTTGTGTGCGGAATTTTTCCATTCATGCTAAGCAATTGATTATATAGTTTAGATGCATAATTGGGAGCGAGTGCTTGGAAAATTTGCTTTTTTGCAATTACTTTCATCTATGTGAAATTGGGCATGAGAAACAATCTTTTTCTTCTTTGAACTAATGTGACCATCCAATTCTCTGTGTGTCAAAGTCGATGTAGTTAGAGTTGTGCTTAGTGTATTTTTAGTTCTTAATTTTTATTTCCAAGTAATTTCTGAAATCTTATTTAAAATGTACTTTTGGGGAACAAAACATTGTACGTGGGAATATTGATTTAGTTTTATAGGTTTAAAATCTAGTATCATGTAAAACGTGAGCCAATGTGAACTTCTGATATAGTTTTGTGATGTCTAAGTAGAGGCCACAACAAAAAGTGTATCTATCAATCGAAGATTTTTTTTTTCATATTTAATATGTATAATAAAATTGATAAAAATAATCTAATATAGAAGTTTTTCTATAAATTTCTTTGACAACTCATTGATAGATTAAACATTTTTTTGACAATTTCAATTTTTCTTAAAAAGTCAAATGAAAGACATTTAAATGACCAACTCATCATAAAATTTTTATATGATAGGTAGGATGACTGTCAAATTCCAAGCCTGTTTGGGAGCTCTATTTAAATGTCATTTGGTTCAATGGTCAAATAGTTAACAGTAATTTTATACCTCAGCTACACTAAAAAGTGGTAAATGGATAACTTGTTTTTATTGTCAAAGATTTATTTTTGATCGTTATATTTTGATTTAGGTGGCAATGAATCAAGATAGTATAATGAATTTATGGGCTCTTTAATGTGGGTTGTGCTCGTTCTCATTGAAGGCTTGATTTTGTAGTTGTAGCATTGTATGGAATGGAAAATAATTATTGTTGGTCTTAAAAAAAAAAACTATTAATGCTCTTAAACCAATGAAACAACATTGAGCTCAAGATGACCCTCAATAAGATCCTGATTTGGGTTCGGCTACCAAATCTTCCCCTCCATTTATGGAATGACCCTCTCTTGGAAGATGTGGGTGATGCCCTTGGCGATTTTTTGCTGGTGGATGATGAATCCTCTGACATTTTTCATTCCACCTTTGCTTGAATATTTGTTGAAATGGATATTTCAATAGGATTGCTTGCTGGGATTTTGTTTAAATCTCCTAAGGGTTCTTGGGTCCAATCTCTGGATTACAAAGGGGTTCCCTTCTGTTGCAGAAGATGTTTTAAAACAGGTCATGCTGTTGCTCAATGTGGTTTTGAGAAAAAAACAATGATTGCTACATGGTGGAGAGGTGCCTCTCTACAACATTATACGGTAGAGAAGAAAACTGAACACGAGTTTTTCCAATGTGGTTATGTCTCTAATGGTGGGGCTGTTGAAGCTGAATAGATTCATCTTGTTGATGCCTCTAAAGAGCGAGAGATTGGGTCTCAGGTTGCTTTTTTGGGTGATAGTGCCCCAATTATCATTTTTGGTAGCTTTTCTGATATGTTTATGTTTGCACAAAAGAATAATGTTGAAATCATCGAGATTGGAGCTGCAGGCATTCATCTTTAGGAAAAAAGTGTGCTGGCTTGGCAGAATAAGGCAACGCAAGTGGAAGAAGGCTGAATTACTGTTATGGACAAGAAAGCAAAATTCTATAGGCCTTATTTCGACATGACTTTTCGCTCCCACAAGAGAAGTTCTAATTGTAAATCTTGATGGGCCTTGCTTGGGGGTTGGTTTTATTGGTTGGCTGCAGGTTGTCCTTTTTGTAGCTTTGCTTTTTTTTTTGGCTTTGTTTTTTGGGTTTGTAAAGGGTTTTGGGTCCCTTCAAAACCTGTGTTTTCCTTAATCAAAAACATTGAGCTCAAGATGAGGCTAAATGTTAATTTTTTTTTTACAAATAATTTCAATTCATCAACCTTACTATAAATGACATTGAAGACTGTGTCCTATTTGTTAACCCTATACCACTAATAATGTGGAACTAGACTAAATGTTGTAAACATAACATAATCAACATCAATAATTAACTGCACAAATAACAGGGAGAACATAAACAATCTGCTAATATTTAGATCTTTATATTGGATTAGATACTAGTGGAGAATATTCCAATATAAATAATGGATTCAATATGTATTTAATTCTATTTTAGTGTCTAATTATACATGTGCCAAAACCTTAAAGAATGTGCTAAATTAGGCCCATGTATTCACATGATTTATATTGCCTTAAAGAGGAATTCTTGATTTGTAATTGAATCATGATGTCAGTAATTATCAATTCAGCAAAAATATTAGTTGGGATGTAAGGCTATTGAATGTCTATCATAAAATTGACACAAACTACTTATCTCAAAGGGACAATTAAAAAATAATGTTGTTTTGTTGTGATTTTATTGCAAAATGTTTTTGATGAGCTAGAGTCTAAATGTAATGAATAGTGATGAGATATAATAACACAATCTTGTGTTTTTTTTTGTTTGGAGGTAAACAACTTGAAATTGAGTCCCATTTATTGTGTGAAGATTGATTATCCCTAAATCAATATAATTGGGTGTGTGGGAAATTATAATCCCCAATTACATATTTGACATATTAATTCAACAATTGCAAAAGGGGGGTTGATGGAGCTCCAATTTGGTATGATTTGAGTGCACAAAGTTTGATTAAACCTAATCATGCACGAGTCATTTAGGGATTATCCTAAATCACAAAGTGAATGAACAAAATTAAGATAATTGGTTCATGGAGAAGGATTGGGGATAATGAAACCTTGATTTGGCATGATAAGGTTTGTGGAGTTTGCACATCTTCATTCAACACAATAATTTTTTTAATGTAATAGGAGAATGATGCCTCAATTTGTCATGATAAGGTATATGGAGCTTGACTATCTTCACTCAACATACTCAATAAAATTTAATGTAATAGTTCATTAGGAGTTTGATTGGCTCTCATTGAATTCCAATTGGATATGAATAAAGGTAGATGATGCTTTATTAAATCCAATAATGCATTGCTTAAACCAATTTAATGTAGCTAGTTCTTTTGGCACACAATAAAGGCTAGATGAAGCCTAGTTTGAAATGATTGAGTTTGTGGGGCTTAATTAGTCCCAGTCATGCACATAACGAACTAATTTGGTTGAATTCATGCGTGAGGATAATTGGGATCTAATTGGACATGATTTTGTGTGTGAGGATGTATTCTACATACTCATTAGGGGCTTAATTTATTATAATTAGAAGTACACTCATACTCAATGAACCAACTCAGTGTAATTGATTTATTTTTTGTTGACTACCCTAACTATTATTGCGCTCATAGGTTGTAATCAATGTCTTCAATTCATTGGTGTAAGGCTAATAAGATAAGATTATGCAAGTGAGGGATTACTGGATATGAATAGATGTGCAAGGCTTTATTAACTCAAATTTAATATGATTGCGCTCTTGAACTCAATAACCCCAATTAAGTATTTGATGTAATTGATTGAAGTTCTTGATTAGTGCCAATTAATCACTAATTAGACAAGATTATGTGTGCACTTGATGAAAATGTTAAATGCAATTGGTACATTAGGTACATGATTATAACTAAATGAGCCTCAACTTTTTATTATTGTGTACACATGGCTTGTTCCAAATTGAGGATAATCAGTTGGTTGAGTGAGTTTATATTGGATATTATGAGATTTACACTTCATTATATACTTCAAAGAATGAAACAACTCCTTTTTACACTTGATTTTTATTAGATTTTACATTAATCATGATGTAAACTTGATGCAAATTCTTGTCATTAGGATATCATTAGGTATAGGAAAGCCTATCATAAATGTGATGTGAATTTTAAAAGGTTTATCTTTAACTTGTCATAAATTCACATCAAGTCTATGATAGACCTTGTCTTAAACATTTAAAATAGAAATACTCGGAAAGAGCTCATGCTTGCGACCTCTCTCTTCACTACCCTCTATCCTATACACATTTATTTTGCATTGTGTTATGAAAAATAGATGTGTAGAATACAATTATGAAATTTTAGAACTAAGGGTGAATAATGCAACGATAAAAAAATATCACATGTGTGGTCTAAGAGGGATAAATTTTATGTAGTGGAGAGGTGGAGCTATTTTGAGTTTTTCCTTTTATAAATTTTAAAGTAATTGAAAACATAGTTTTAAGATTTATTTTGAATTCAAAAATGTTTCTAAAATTGAGGATCTAGAATTTTTAGAAATTGGGATAATAGGTTTTATAAAATTTTGAGGGGATTTACATGAAATTGAATTAAGGGTTTAGGGTTATTAAAATTAGGATTTTCTAGGGAAAAATTGTGAGATATAAGCTTATGTAAAATTGTTAGATTATTTCTTGGAAATAAATGCAAAAATCAATAAAATAGCACATCACTTCGAGGGGGTGATCTTCAATAATAAAAAATAATTATGAATTTAATATTCAAAATTATGACAGTTTGGGAGAGCCTTCTCTTCCTTATTTATAGACATAAACATGTAGGGACACACCCTTCATCTTAATTAAGTTGGCTTAAGAAAATAGCTAAAACTAATAAATGAAAATATTAAGTTCTTAACCTAATTACATTTAGGAAGACATAATATTAGGCACATACTATACCCATCCCCTTCAAAAAAGTATTATCCTCAATGCTTAAAAAATCTAGATGCTTTTGTATGAATTATTCATCATCCCATGTTGCATCTTCAGCTCAAATTCCTCCACTTGATTAGGAATTCAGTGATGACTACGTTTCAGAGCCACTTCACTCATTGCTCAATGATTGCCTCAGGTTTTGAAATGAACTTTCCTTCTTCATCTAAATCAAGTTATTTTGATTGGATTGGAATATTGTTACCTATTACTTTCTTCAAACAAGAGTCATGGATAATAAGATAAATTTTGGAAGAGGGTGGAAGTCCAATTTATAAGCTACACTTCCTATTTGATGGAGGACCTTATAAGGACCATAAAATTTGGGTGCAAGCTTGATGTTGTGCTGCTTAAGTGACATTTATTTGTATGGTTGTAACTAAAAAAATACCCAATATGCCTCTTCAATGCCTATCAATACTTGATTCGCTTGTTCTTTCATACTCTTCGAGCCAAATTTAAATTCTCCTTAAAGATTTATAACATTTCTTGTTGGTATTGAATATGATCCTCTAGTAAATGAGCTTTGGGATGAGATTGTAAATAAGTAGTAGATGGTAGGTCATATTTACTACCGTGTGAAATGATGTGTTATACCACCACTCTACTAGTGAAAGCCATTGGATCATTGTGCCTATTTGTTGGAAGAAAAATAATGTAAATATCTTTCCAAATATTTATTCACATTTTTAATTTGGTCATCTGATTATGGATGATAAGATGAACTATGCACTAGTTTTATGTCCCATATTATAAATAAGTCTGTTTAGAGGATGCTAGTGAAGATAGGGCCATGATCATTCACAATGATTTTGCGAGCACCATGAAGTTTTTGTACTTTTTTTGAATGAATACTTTTTCCACAATACTAACTTGAATGAGGGAGTCCACAAATGTGCATACTTAGTGAGTTTATTCACAACAACCATATCAATATTATGTCTTTGACAACTTAGTAATGAATTACATTGTTATTTTGTCCCAACATTTTTTTGGAATGCCTAATGGTTGTAAGAAGATTTGCGTTGGCATATCAAATGTTTATAAACAATTTTATTTACACCCCCATTAATAACTTTTCAAAAGAAATGGAAAATAATGGAGCATCATGCTCTCACTTTCGTTAGCTGTTTGAATGACTCTCCTGCCTGCGTACCCCTTGCAAGTCCCTTTGCGTCTATAGTTGTTGCCTCTGGGCCTTCCCCTTCTCTTTCCTGTGATGTGCTGCTGTGTGTTGTTTCTCTTGTCAACCCTAACTGTCTTGGCTCTGTTCCTAGGTTTGATTCAAACCTTTCTCCTAGTGTTGTGGCTGTCGGCTCTACCTCTCATATGGTGCTTGCTTTCAACGACTTTTCCCCTCCTTTAGTTCCTACAACTTCTGTGGGTGTTCATAGTTTTTCTCAAGCTGGCAAGTCTAGTCTTGCTCACTCTCTTTTTGTGTCTCACTCTCGTCTATGTTCCAAATTGTTCTTGGTGGTGCTTTGTGGTGTGGATGTGGTTGAAAATGAGGAGTTCTATTAGCATCAAAGTTTGGTGTGCATATTTTCCAACATTTGGCCTTCTCTTCTCAACTTGCACAAGTTGGTGTTGGATTCTTGGAGGCCCCCTGTGGCTAGTAAAATTGAGCTTTTCCCTTGTGTTAAATTTTTTTCATTGCTTCCATTGCCTCTTTTGAGGATAGAAACTTGGTGTTGGGTAAGCTATGGGATTGGGTAGAGCACTCTCTCTCGATCAAACCTTGGACAACTTCCTTTAACCCCCTTATTGAACCACTGCATGTGCGTTCGATGTGGGTTAGAATTTTGAATCTCCCACACCATTTTGGGAGGATTCTTGTTATGAGGCTATTGGCAACCCTTATCAATCATTTTTTAAAGGTTGATGATTCTACTTCCTATATGGGGTATACTTTTTCTCGCATTCTAGTGGATTATGACATCTCCAAGCCTCTTCATGGGGATGTGGTTTCGATGGTTGGTAATAGACCTTAGTCTCCATCACTTGATTATGAAGGCCTCCCTTTTAGATATCATTGTTGCTTTGTAACTGGTCACTTGGATTCAAATTGCTCCATCTTGCACCACAAAGGCCTTGCTACTTGGTGGAGGAACGTTGTTGGTGATCACTTGATTGTCCACACTCCTGAATCTTTGACAAATGTCTCCTCTCAAGATTTTGAGCATCTTTATCCTGAGGTGGATTTTGTGTGTCTTGTTGACCCTACATGGGTTCTTCCTACTTCGTGCTCTCCTATTTTTCCAATGACTTTTTCTAAACTCTAGTCTTCTCTTGTCCTTCTATTCCCCCTTTGAGCAATCCTCCTGAGGGAGTGTCTCCTCCTACTTCTCCTTGCAGTGGGAACTTGGATGATGACATTGATTGGACCATTGTTCGTAGGAGGGAAGGTCTTTCTTCTACCTCTTCCCATTCTCATTCTTGTGTCATGACTGATAAGTCAATTATTTAGGGTTAGGACCCTTGTTTCTCACTTTGCTTTGATTCTTTGCTCTAATCAAAAGCATTGTTGGTCTTTGGATGGTTTTCCCAATCTCATTGCTGGCGAGACTCATCTTGCTTGCCTTTAAGTATATTTTTGTAATGGGTCTGGGCCCTTTTCCCTGGTTTATGGGTGATCCCACAATAGTGGGTTGCACTTTTTGGCCAAACTTGACATTGAAATGAACATTTTGAACTAAAACTTCACTTTCAAACACCTATAATTGCTATATTGTGAAGAATTTGAAGATGATGCAAACTAGTGATTTGTGAGATTTTTTCTATAGATTCTAAATATATATTTTAATTTTTTTTTGGAATCAAATTGCATTTCTTTTTCCATCGCCTTCAATAACTAGTTTTTAACAGTAAACACCATTTTTAAAGAGTGATGTGTACTATAAGCCACATAACCATTTTTCTATGAAGGATAAAATTCTATTTTTTTCGAATTTAGATTTGTAACTACAATATCTAGAGGATGCATTTGGTTTCATAATGTTTTATTGAATATTTTTTTAATTAAGTTTTGAAGTCAAACGAATTATAATTTAGACATTGTTTGCTCAACAGATGAAGTAACTGGTAGAGTAAGTTGGAGGAATTTTTCCCAAACATAGATAACATTGAGAATTATGTTTTAGTCATCCAAACAAAGAAGTGGAATAGGGAAAGATAACTGGGGATAATGTTGAAGCTATGTTGCAGATGTTGTGCAAATGTTGAAGAGGTTGCATAAGTTCGGGTCTCAGACCTCGGGCTTACCGTATATCGCTTGCTGATGAAAGAAGGTGTTAGGAGTTAGTCATTTTCAACTATACCTGCAAGGTTTCAGGCATCGGGCCTCAGTCATACCTCTTACTGAGTCCCTCAGTGATATGAAGAAAAATCCGTTAAGTTCAAAGTATTTCAAACTTCAAACTTTGGGAGTATAGCTTACCTTGGTGTTCATAGAGTAGATGTTGTGCAAGTGTTGAAGAGGTTGCAAAAGTTCGGGTCTCAGACCTCAATCTTACCATATATTGCTTGTTGAAGAAGGAAGGTGTTAGGAGTTAGTCATTTTCGACTCTACCTGCAAGGTTTCGGGCATCAGGCCTCAGTCATACCTCTTATCAAGTCCCTCAGTGATATGAAGAAAAATCCGCTAAGTCTGAAGTATTTTAGACTTCGAACTTCAGGAATACAACTTACCGTGGTGTTCATAGAAGGAAGTTTGGAGGAACTCCGCCACTTGAAAATGTTTCGGGCATTGCGATTTTGTAGCTCATTGAAAGAATGGAAAGCGGCAAGGTGGAAGAGTGAACTCCGACATCCACTAAACTCTTTGTTCTTCGGTGTTTCAGAGGTTTGGATGCTGGTTTGCGATAAATGTGAAAGGTGATAGATGGTAGAGGGTATGGTCGAAGGCCGAACCTTGATAGGTATGGAAAAGCCTCAGACTTAAGTGTTCTTCGGTGTTTTAGAGGTTTGGATGCTGGTCTGCGATAAATGTGAAAGGTGATAGATTGTAGTGGGTAGGGCCGAAGGCCGAACCCCAATAGGTATGGAAAAGCCTCAGACTTAAGTGTTCAGACTTACTTGTCAAATACTACAATGCACTCCAAGCATAAGGAAAGGGGAATGAGAGACCTCCGACCCCCGAAAAGAAAAAAGGAAGGCTATGAATGTTGATTTTGGGCATCGTGATGTCAGCGGATAATTTTATAGTAAATTTTGCAGTTTGAAGGTGTGTTTGTTGGTTGTTTCACTTAAGCTCTACATGGTATGAAGAAGAAGGGATCATCGATCCCCAACAACTGATAGGAGAGACAGGTGACAACTTACCATTTTGTAATTAGGCCCTCTTGGGCACTTTTGTAATTACACCCTCTTGGGCACTTTTGTAATTAATTACTATTTTATTAATATAATATATAGGCTATTAGCCTTTTGCCAAAAAAAATAATAATTTAGACATAGGTGTACTATTAAGAGTATAACTTTTTTTTTTTATGTATTGAAAATCAATTTTCTTTGTTGGAATAAGGATATCAATACCTAGAGGACATTTAACTTTTATAATTTTTTTTTCTATTTTCCTATTTTTTCATATGTGTGAAACAAAGACCTTGATGTTCATTGAAAAAACTACATTCACAAGAAATAAAAAATAAATATAATAATAAAATTAAATATATTTAAAATTATACTTTTTGGGAAGCTTATAATAAGGACTACATACTTACAAAACATAAATTTTAAATGAATTCATTTGATCCTCCAAAAGGTAAATCAAAAGTGGTTTTTTATCACATTTTGATAGGTGTAGAGGAGACTCCATTATAGGTATGGTTTAAAAATAGCGGGGTTCTATCCAAGGGGGTTTGATCAAACCCTCTTCAATTAAAATCCTTTAAATGGAACCTTTCAAGGCTTAAATCATTATATTTTCTAAAAATATGTGATTTTAGGAAAAAATTAGGATGTTCGAAAAAGTGTAACCCATTATTGTAGCAACACCCTTACCTAATCAAAACTTTTCAAAAGAAATATTTATTTATACGATGATAGGTCTTTGAAAACCTTCAATTTCTTATTGGTGAGTCATTAATTTAAGATAATATGCTAGCTTTAAACTAAGATTTTTTACACAAAGAGAGCCTATCTTTGTACGATAAGGAGCCTCCTTTTTAAAGATACTTATCTAAAGAAGATGGGCCCCTTTGGAGTTTTTCAATTAGATTCTTTGTTGGAGGATAATTTTTCTACTCTTCTTGTACAACTTTTACCCAGGTAGGTTGTAATAAAGAAATAACAATTTTTTTCTTCCTCTACTTCTTGTTTGGAAACGACATCAATTGGTCTTTAAAAACCTTGAATGTCCTCTTTTGGAAAATCATGTATTTGAGATAATTTAAGCTAACTTTCAACTATGAATTTTTGCACAAAGAGAGCATATCTTTGTACCATAAGGAGTCTCCTTTCCAAAGATACTTATCTAAAGAGAATGGGTCCTATTGAAGTTGTTGAATGAGATTCTTTGTTGGAGGATCATGTTGCTACTCTTCTCATGCAACTTCTACCCATTCAGGTTCTAATAAATAAATGACATAAATTTTTGCTTCTTCTACTTCTTGTTGAGAAAGGGAATCAACTACAATATTTTGATTGCCTTTTTTGTAAATAATTTCAAAGTAATACCTTAGCATCTTGACAACCTACTTTTATTGCTCCTTTAAAGATTGCTATTGCTCCAAAAATATTTTTCTCACAATTTGTCTTGACTTTGAAATTCCTTTCCATTAGATATTAGTGCTATTATTTGGCTGTATGAAAGATGGCTAATATTTCTTTCTCATATTTGGGCCTTATCAAGTTCTTTCCTTTGTTTTTTTGACTCTTAAATGCTAAGAGACACCCTTCTTGAATCAATAATGCCCCAATATCGTGTCTAGATGCATTACGTTCTACCACAAATGTCTTAAAGAAGTCTAGGTTAGCTACCATAGAAGTGGAAGTAAGATATTTTTTAGTTTTTGCTAAGATGTTTGGGTGGTTGGCTTCGACCATTAAAAGGAATCCTTTTTCAATAAAATTGTTAAGGGTGTTGCTATACAAGCATAATTATGAATATTTTTTCTAAAGTATCTTGTTGACCCAAGAATCATCTCAAACCTTTGGTATTTTAAGGTTTTGGCCACTATTATACTATTACAATCTTCTTAGGATCCACCTTAACACCTTCATGTGACAACTTGCCCTAATTATTCCACTTCTTTCACTCTAGAGACACATTTAGATTCCTTTGCATATATAGTTGACTATTTTCCAATACCTATAATATATTCTCTACATGTTGCGAATGTTCTTCTTATGTTTATTATAACTAAGGATGTCATACAAGATACCAACATAAAATGTAAAAGAAATGGATAGAACAATGAATTCATGAGGCTTTAAAAAGTTGAAAGGGAATTAGTGAGATCCAACAGTATAACTAGAAATTCATAATGACTCATGTTCTAAAGGAAATATTATGTACATCCTCCTTTGTTAGTTAAATTTGATAATAACTTGAATGGAAATCTAACTTAGTAAATAAAACTATACTGTTTGATTCATCTAATAATAGGAATAAGAGACTTATCTTTAATAACGAGCTTGTATAAATATTTTTAATTTGTGTGCATTCATCATGACTTATCCTTCTTTTTAACTATAACCATTGGAGTTGAATATTGTAGGAGGTGAGATATAGATCTTAGAACATGTTAGAGTCACTCAAGGACTCAAGCCTCCAAGACCATCTGCGAAAACCAACAACAACCTTCCACAAGAGGGAAAATCAAGAACATGAAATTGCAACAATGGATGCAAGATGTGGCCAATATGCAATACTCAATATTGTAATGATGTATTGGACTTACACAACTGAAATTGAGATTGAGATGATCAAATGTAACATATGAAGCCTTGCTTATATAGGCAAGGTGAGGAATAGGATTAGACAAGATCATGACAAGTGTCTAAGTAATCCTATCACATGAGATAACTAAGTCATAACAACCTAGGACACAAGCATTAAATAAATTCCAACTACATAAGGTAAGTGACAAATAATGCTTCTAGAAAGATTCTCCCCTAATTAATGCTATCTAGTGTAACATGCCCATTGTTCTACCCAAATATTTTACTATGTTTTTAACCTCAAGTAAATAAACTATGATGCCAACACTTAGCAATAAATTTTTTCTTTTCATATATAAGAATAATATGCACATTCAGAATAAACATCATTCCAAACTTTCCCATTTCATTACAACAAAGTATTACAACTTCCCAAAGTATTGATTTCATGTTACATAATTTCATGATTACATTTCACCTTTACAATTTTCCATAGAAATGGATACATGAATACTTACACATCTTCCATGAGCTTACTAGCAATAAATATACGAATGGTCTCGGTGTCCTCCATCAAATCTTGGTCACCTTTTGATGAGAAGCATCACTCAAGTGATTTTCCACCAACTACAGACTCACTGCATTCCCCACACATCTACCTAATTGGTAAGATGGCCCTCCCTTCAATGAAGAGATTGGTTTGGTAACCTCATAATAATAATGACCTTCCTTGAGCTTGGTGTTGTGTCCTACATATCTAGATCTATCACACAGTGGCTACAACCTACACATATGGCATTCCTTGCCTAGTATGTAAACCCAGATCACATTGAACTAACAGTGTAAACAGTGGCAACTTACACTACTTTGGCCAAAGTATTCATCACCCAAAATTTAGAGTGGACATCATATACTTCACCCACCTTCCTAGATCAATTTGTATTGACCATTCATAACCTATGCATAGGATATCCCCTTACGCCATGGAGTAACCTTAACCCCAGGAATAACCTATTAACAACTCATGTTAAGTATTAAGTGATGTCATAACATCTTGAATAATTAGGTTACACCCTTTCCCATGGATTTTCCCAACCCCAAGAATAACCTAATTAACCATATGGGTATTCTCTAATGACATAACATTAAATTACTCTATTTCCAAAAGTACGATCTCAACAATAAATGTCTCCATTCAAGAGTATATCTCAACAATAAATGATTCTTCTCAAAAGAATAATCTCATCAATAAATGACCTCAATAAAAAGAATAATCATATCAATAAATGACTCATTCAAAAGTATGTTATCAACAATAAATCGACTCCAATCGAAAGTATAATCAACAATCAAATGATCACCCAGATAATACAGGTTAATCCCAAATTATTTTCTTCAATCATTAATTCAAATAAACAACCCTACAAAATAGGTTATTTCTAACATAGGGTTTCAATCAAAAGTAAAGCAACGTTCAAGTGAACATGAACCAATCGTAAAAATTCTCTTTCAAAATACCTCAAACATTCACACATTTACTACATTTGTATATCATTTGGAGGACATTATCAACTTGCGAGGAGTTGGTGCATCTACACCCATAGTCCTCTCACAATATGATTTTGGGTTACCAAAACGTGAGTCCTCTTTTAGAATTCTATGAATAGGAATAAGAAAATAACATAATCATAAGATACATTTTGCCAACCCTATTGTTGAATAATGATGTAACCATCAAGTTTATACCCTAACACTAGGGATAAGACTTTCTTCCTATCTCAAGGAGACATGAGTAATTAATCAAATAAATATTATCATTCAAGGTTTGCATAACATCGTAATGATGACTTTTCCACTAAGTAATTCAAAGTAACTCTATAAACCAACTTCACAAATTAAGCATCTACTGTATAAGATTATCTTAATTTAGTATATAATAATAATTATAAACACTCATTCTATAATATGGAGTATAACAGAATTCCCTAGACTAGATTCATCAAGAATCTTACACACCTATCTAAAGAAGATAATAACCTATTCATAATGAAACAACTAACTTATTTTCCAAACAAGACAAACAAGTCATACAATATTTTCAAAACATAAAATGCATAATGGAGTAGAAATCAGCTTTCCTATATATGCAATACTCCAAAATATCAAACTGGATTCGTAGCTTCTAAGCCTTCCTAAAATCAACATGCAACTCCCAACTTTCTCTCTTCCTTTTTCCAAAAAGTTTTTCCCAAAAACCTCTCACAAACTCTCAAACTCAGAAAAAAATAAATAAATAAAAAAAATTTAGAAATCAATCAACAAGAGTGCATAATGTGTCCCATTTGAGGGAGAAAGCACCTCTATTCATACACAAATGTGAGCAATTATGGGCTAGAAAATAGCTCTCAAACATGCCACTTCTCAATTAGAAAGATCGACTCAACAAGAAGAAGAAAAGGCAGCTAAAACATTGAACAGTAAACACATGCACAACCAGATTACACCGCAAAGAATGAGTCACTCTTTCTAATGGACAACAAGAATAACACTCAGAAATGCAAGGTTATTGTTTTCACAGGCCAACTCATTTTGGCTAGCTTCTCATTTGACTATTTCTCTCATTCTAATTTGCCTTATTCGCCGAAATATGTATTATAGAATAGACTTCTAATAGGTTCTCACTATTCATATCTTGGCGCCACATAAAACATCACATGCCCTATTCATTTCGTTATTGTTTGGAAAAGACCAGGTTAAAGTTCTTATACATTTGATATTCACTTTGGCTTCATATTTTGACTTAGTCAGATTAATCTCACACATTGGTTTGCTTTTAATTCCACACTTTACTATAGAGCTGCCTTGGTTTATTCAACATTTAAATACTTTATGCAATGTCATTTGCTTATGCACAACCTCCAAATAATGCGCTATTCCTTTATTTTTGCGCAATACATTTTATGTATATGCTGTGCTTTATATCTTCCATATTATATGCTGTGCCAAGTATTTACTATGCGCTTCAATAAATATTTTAGCGCTATCAAAACATTAATACATTTATATATATATATATATATATACAAAAATATACAACATAATATGTATATATATATTCATTCAACATATAAGCTCATCAAATACATTATTCGATATTCGAATTAACATATTCATATTTTCATATTTCACATAATGATGCATGTGTATATATACATATACACATTTTATTAATATACTCATATAGACATTTCCATTTACGTCAATACATACACACACATATATACAAGCATATATTATATATACATCATTGCCTCGACAATAAAACACATATTTCTCCAAACCCATCGTTTGACATATATACATGAAGTGTATATATATATGTTACTTCCGTCCAATCAATATTCCCATGCATATGGGTAATCCGTCCATGAGCATGCATAGATATGCCTATCTACGTATACTCATGCGTGTATTAACTCATGTGTATGAGTTTAACGTTGACACATGCATATATACATACATATACATTTTATGTATATATCTCATCGATTATATGTAAACACGTAAAGAAGAACTCACGCATTACAAAGAGACTCTAACACTTCTAACCCAAATCAAGAATGTTTACAAATAAAACCATAATCTATCCTATTCAAGCACAAACAAAACTAAAGGTAACTTACTATTCCCAAGCTATTAACTCGACTAAACCAAACTAGAAGTGAGTGTGTGAAAGCTCAGTTAGGCTCATTAAGGGTTACCGGACCAAGCTCCTCTTTTGAGTGATACTCCCCCTCGTGTACTTGAGGGGCTTGAATATGTGCCTGCATTCAACTTAATACATTTCATAGGTAATTATCCATTCACATTCAATCCATTTGCATCATAAAACATTTGCATCGACAAAGCATTTAAAATATTCACATTGCGATACATATTCTTCCATCGCATTTCATCAATATAAAACATATTCATTCCTTTAAAAGAAATATCATCTTAATGCATATTTCAATATTTCTTTCACCTAGTAAACATATTAAAGTCACAATTTGCATTTATCAACATTTTCACTCATGAAGGTAAAAGTAACTTAGTAACTATGAAACGGGGTGTAACAACTAGAAAGATACCCTCCTAGGACTTGTTGATGGTGCCAAGTTGACCCACAACATGTAGGTAAGATAAAAGTGAAATATCTCACCTCTCCTGAAAAAGACAATCAACAATCAAACTAATAACCTCCCAAGGTCTTTGATGTTGGTTCACAACATTGCTGTTTCACTTAAGTGGTCAATATGGCTGTAATGTTCAAGGGGCCTGCTGGTTTTGAGCTTCTGGATTGTTATAAGATCAAACATATATTTAAACCTACTTTAACCGGTGGTTTTAAAGAAATAGAAAAAAATAGATTAAAGCTTTTAAACTGAAGAGAATGTTGATTCATCCAACTAATCAGACTTGTTACCTTCCAAGGAATTCCTAAACTAAAACTGCAGAATAAAATTAACTTGTAATTAATACACAGTTTCATTCATTCACAGTATAAACTTCAACAATAGATTGCAAATCATCATTTAAACAGAACATAAGATAAAATTTCATTTCTTGAAAGCTTTCCAAATCAAATAATTAACCCAAGATAAATACCATTCTGGGCACAATATGAAGTAGATTTAAATATGGCTGCTTCTACTATTGGTGAAATAGATAAACAACATTTACAAATCTGGTAAGATCACCAGTGTACAGAAAATCCATGTCTTCGCATTATCTCCATCTATACTAAGAAAATCTGGAAGATACATCACCTCCCACTGTTGAACTTAACTCCTACTTTACTTCTACTCTTCCGTTTATCTACCTTCTAACCCTAACTTGCTAATTCTTAACCAAAAAGGAGAAGATCAAAAAGAAGATTCTATCTATGTCTATGCATCCTGCTCTATCTTAAAAATATCTATCTATATCGTCCTCTGTATATCTTACAAAGAGGAAAAAGTGCCCTATATACAAAAACGCTAAAAAGGCGTCGACCCTTGTTTTATGGTTTACAAAAATGAGTCGGTTCTAGAACATGTCGACAACAGAGGAGTTTGGAACAAAGTCAAGGATGCATTAAATGCATATACTCTGCTCATGTCGGTGAAAGATCGCTCCCAGGAATGGTTTCTAGATCTTTTACAACCATCGTCATCAACTCACAGCCTTCGAGTCCGCCATTAAGACTCCACGTGTTCCATCTTTGACCTCGAAAACTACTACCTGCAGAGCTGCTTTGAATGTTCCAGGGGTATCTCCATTCATGTCCACCTACTCTTGCTAGTGAACGTTGTTGGAAAATGTGTCTCGTGAAACCTCTGAAAAAGAAAATTCGATGTGACATTCTTTGTGTTTGGCCGACTAGCGGCTGTGCAACCTTGTGGAATGCTCAGGTCGCTGAGACCTTGTTGCTGTCTTACCGACTGGAGTTATCGCTGAGACTTTTTGTCGTTGTGGGCTTTCCTACCTCTCTTTGCCTGGGGAGATCTCTTGGCTACGAGTGGAGTCGGGGAGAAATGTGAACTTTCAGAATGACTCATCCCGATAGTGTATGTCTCGCCGACGGTTATTCACAAGGATGTCTTCGGTGAGACTCTTGGTGACAGGTAACATCAGGGAGAGGTGTGACCTTCAGAGACTCTTAGCAACTGAGGATCTATCGCTGATGATTTAACACTTCGGTGTGACATGGAGGCTCGCTAAGACCTCGCTCCGACTTGTTGGTCTCGCCGATGGATGTGTTCGTGCTGGGTGTAGGGGAGACTCTTGCCAATAGCGATTGTCTGGGAAATGGTCTTGGATATCGATATGACTCTTGCAGCTCGTTATGACCTCTTTTCGATAGTTGTAAGTCATGCCGATAGCGTCAGTGAAGCATTGTAGCATCGGGGAGACACGACTAGTGTCTCACCGACATGCGATTATGCTTGAATGACTTTCCTCTTGGCCTAGAACCTTCGCAGGTTGACTTCCTTGAGAAACAACATCAGATGCTCTCGACATGCTTTAACACTGCAAAACAATGCCTTCATTAGTCCTCTAAAGCATAGAAACATCATCATTCATCCTACCTTTCATACATCTTTCATTCAATTATACTTAGCAAAAAGAAATTCAACTTTGGCGAAGGCGGAACCAAATCCGAACCAAAAACATACTTACCTACGATACCGGTAGGGGCAGAGAAAAAATGAAAACAGAACTGAAACTAGAGCAGGGCGGGGGTAGAGTCAGAACCAGATGAGGAAACTGAAGTTGGAAACGACTCCATATCCCAAATCCTTCCCGAACTCGACCTCGCAAAAGAGACCAAACACAAGAAATAAACACGAGCGGGATCAAAGCAAAAACTGATCCCGAGTGAACCACAACGGTGGCGAAAGCGGAACAAAAACCTGACCTTGAACTTTCTCCAAATTCCAGGTTCAGTTTCCATCCCAGCTCCGTCTCTGACAACACAAAGAACAAACAACGAAAAAAAGGACGAAGAGGAAAAAGGAAGGGAAGAAAAACACCCCACGACCAAACAATCGGAACAACAGGCAAAATAATGAGCTCGGAGGAACAAGGACTAGAACTTGGAACTTTAGAAAAGTTCCAGAGTTCAGTTTCGATATGCGTCCCACTTCCGCCAAAACAAACAAAGAACTGGCGGAACCGGAATCGGAAATGGAACGAAAACCTGAATTTGGAAGAAGTTCCAGAGTTCGGTTTCGGTCCCAGTTCCGCGTCTTCCAGAACGAAAGAAAAAACATAGAAAACAAAGGAAACCAGTAGAACTGGAACCAGAATGAAACCAGAACTGGGACTTTAGAGAAGGTTCCAAAGTTCAGTTTTGTTCCACGTCCTGCGCCCGCCAGAACAAAAGATGACACAAAACAAAGGAAACCGGCGGAACCGGAACTGAAACGAAACGAAAACCAAAACTTGGAAGAAATTCCAAAGTTCGATTTTGGTTCCAGTTCTGCGTCCACTAGAACAAAACAGAAAATGCCTAAGGCAGAAAACAAAAGGCCAAAGGAAACAGGACAAAAAAGGGGGGACCTATTTTAAACAAGTTTAAAAATGGGGGTGGTTATGCAAGGCATAACAATTGGCGACTTGGCTGGGAAAATAGTTTAACCATTTTCAAGAAACCAAAGGATTCAACTACCCAAAACTCCTATTTTATGGACATCACAACTCCAGTTAGGTCAGTTTTAACAACCAAGGTTGAGCTATAATCTCAAATGTAAATCAACACTAGCTACCCCTGAATCTATGTGTGTGCTTGATGGTGCATCACCCTTTTACAAAGTTTTCCTCATCTTTTGAACAATAATGTGCAAGATTTGAACTACATGAGTTGATTCCCTTTAGCTATTGTGCAATGATATCTTGGGCATTGCTCCGCTGCCAGTCAAGCGTCCATAGCTCCAACGGAGATACCTCTAGTTTTCTCATAGCATTGCTCTACTGTCAGTCAGGCGTCCATAGCCCCGGTAGAGATACTGGAATCACCCATTCATATTGAGTTTTCTTTTCTTAGATAGTTCTTTCTTTTTTCTCTTTTCTCTTGGAGTTTCAGATATTTCATTCAATTCTTTCTCAATATGCCAGATGTCTGACATCTGTTCTGGGTTGAAAACTACCATGGACCTCATAACAACATCTGGGGAATCAGATTTTTCACTCGAATCTTACAACATCGCCCTAAGACAAATATACCATTACAAAACGAGATGTTTTTATTGATTTGTGATAGATTCAATTGTAGTTAATGAAGATTTTTTATTTTGCACCTCGTTTTCAAAACTTTCCATAACTCTTATTGGTAATGGGCATAAAACAACGAAATTAGAACAAAATCATCTAATCAGAAAACCTGAAAATATCTAAACCAACTTCTCTCCTAGTAACCAAGGTGTACTTCAGATAACAACCCCCTTACAACTACATAAAATGAAGGTCCTCACACAAAAGGAAACAACAAGCAAAAGAATAAAAAGGAAAAGGGAATCAAGGAAAACAACAAATGACAAACAAACAAAACAACAAATTATTTACATATATACAACCCATCAAGAATGCCAAACTTTTAAGATCCAAAGTAATGTTTAAGAAACTGTCCATTGACAGGCAATGGAATAGGCTCTCCTGTTAAACTACTTAGCCAGAAAGCATTTTCTCCTAGGATTTCAGCAATTTGATAGGGGCCCAACCAGAGCTTATCAAATTTCTGGTGATCGCCTTTCTTTTCGTTAGCCTTATCCCATAGCAGCACAAGGTCTGATATTCTGAAAGCCTTGATTTTGGCTCTTTTGTCAAACCAACATTTGACAACAACCTGGTGCTTAAAGAATTGTTGGAAGGTAGCATCTCTCTGCTCTTCTAATTTCAACAAGCCAGCTAATCTTACTTCAGTCCTATCATCACTAGAGTAAAATTTCTGCATAAATTTTAGGACAGGTATTTGCAAGTGAATAGGGAACACAGGCTCTTGGCCATATACTAGCTTAAATGGTGAAGTCTTTAAAGCAACCTTGATCCTAGTCCTATCTACCCATAACACAAATCTTAACTGGGTATGCCAGTCTCTAGGGTTGTTCTCTAATAGTCTTTTTATTACTCCCAGGAGATTTTTATTGGTAGAATCTGCATCTCCATTTCCTTGCGGATAATAATTTGAAGAATACTTTAAAACAATCTTATGATCATAAGCCGATGAAATGAACTCAACAGAAGAAAAGGTAGAGCCATTGTCACATACCAGTGCAAAGGGTACTCCAAACCTAGTTGTGATGCATTCAGTGAGGAACTTGATTACTACCTCCGTTGTGCTATTCTTGCAAGGTATAGCTTTTGTCCATCTTGTGCAGTAATCCATGGCAATCAAAATGAATTTGTGTCATGCAGAAGAATTTGGGTTAATTACCCCAACAAAATCCAGCACCCATTGGGAAAATGGTCTTACCTCATATACTGGTTGTAGAGGCATTGCTGAATTATGCTCCTTTGATGCAAAAGTCTGACATGTATGACATGTCCGGATGTGTTGATGCGCATCCCTGAACACATGGGGCCAATAATATCCTGACCTAAGGATTTGATGAGCCAAAGAATCTGTTGATTCGTGTCTTGTGCTATTCCTACCATGGAATTCAACAATTGCATGCTTAGCCTCTTGCTGATCAAGGCATCATAGGTAAACTCCCTCAAAGTTCTTTCTGTATAACAATCCTCCTTTGAGCATATAATGGGAGCTTTTCATTCTCAATGCTCTCCTCTGAGTTGTATTCATTCCCACTGGGCACCGATTATTAAGCATGAAATAAATAAAATCGGCATACCAAGGGTCATTGGAAAAGGACTGTGTTGTGTATTGTTGACAAATAATATTCTCACCGGCATCCCCATTGATTTAGATAGGCATTGACCTCAGACAAGTTTCATAGGGTGAATCTCCAGATTGAACTCCTATAGAATAGCCATCCATTTCCCCCCTTCGTTCTCCCAACTCGCTCTGCATAAGTAGAGACTTCACAACAGCATTAGGAACTACAACAATAATCTGACTTCGAAGGATGTAATGCCTGAACTTCTTGACAACTCTAACTAACACAAAATCTTGTTTCTCAAGAGGTGGGTACTTGACTTCAACATTCTTAAATGAAGAGCTCATGAAGGAAATTGGCCTCTCATCCCCCTCCTCTCTTCGTTGTGTCAGGACAACTGTACATGAGTGTTCAGAGGAAAAAGAATAAACATAGAATGGCTTCAAGTAGTTAGGATTGGTGAGGACTGGCGCTTCCAAAATGGATTGCTTAACTTGATAAAAGGCAGCCTTTGCCTCGTTACTCCATTCTATTCTAGCATCTTTCTTCATCATTTCGTTCAAAGGTTTAACAATCTCTACAAAACCTGTGATAAACTTTCTCACAAAGTTGATCTTTCCAAAGAAAGATCTCATCTCCTTCTTACTTCCTGGCATGGTTAACTTTAAAATAGACTCAACTCGGTCTGGATCTATCGATATCCCTCTTTCCGAGATTATGTGTCCCAAAAGTTTCCCTTCAGAAACCTCGAACACACACTTTTTAGGATTAAGAGAGACACTGTATTAGATACATCTTTCAAGAACTTTAGCCAAGTTTGTAGCATGGTTTAGTGTATCTTTAGAGAATACTGTCAGGTCATCCATATAAACGATGATACATTTACCAATCAAATCTTTGAACGCTACGTCCATGGCACGCTGAATGGTTGCTCCAACGTTTATCAAACCAAATGGCATTCTCCTGTAAGCAAATGTTCCCCACTTAGTAGTGAAGGCTGTCTTCATTTTGTCTTCATAATTAACGATCACCTGATTGTATCCAGAATAGCATTCTAGGAATGACATCATCTGAGACCCATTGACAGTTTGCAAGACTTCATCTAGAGAAGGGAGTGGGTAGTTGTATTTTTCCGAAGCTCTATTCAGATTCTTGAAATCTACACATAGTCAGATCTCTTCATTCTTCTTACAAACTGGAACCAAGTTAGCCACCCATGTTGAATGTCGTATAGGGAAGATTATTCTTGTAGAAAGAAATTTCCGAACTTCCTTAAAGATCAGTGGTTCAATCAGGGTGTTGATAGGACGTTGTTTCTGCCAAAATGGTCTAGCTTTAGGCTTAAGAGGGATAGTATGAGTTATCACAGAAGCATCAAATGTTTTTAGATCTTGGTACCCCCAAGCTATTGCAGCAATATCCTTCTTCAGTGCCCTCAATATATCTTTTCTAATTGCTTCAAGGAAGGATTTTCCTATGTAAACATTTCTTTTAGAGCCAAAATTGACTAAGTTAACAGTTTCATATTCACCTCCTTTATCTTCGATTGATACCTTTTCCCGAGCCCTTGGGTCTGAATAAAAAATTCTTTCTAAGGCCACCATTCCCTTGGGAATGCTATTACTTTTTAAATTGAGGACCCCCTCTGTATCACAGTCTTCGGGGTTCCAATCTCCTTGATCCTTGTCGGACTCATCGATGATCTGACCTTCAAAAATATTTGAGCTTGCTAGAAAAGCAAGGATATGTTAATCATCGTCGAAGACTTGAAAGTTCCTTACATTATCGGGAACAGTCGGGGTGGATATCAATTCTACTGAGAATCTCTTAAGCCTGGAGCCTTGCATGGGTTCCAGGGTACTTGCGGAAACAATGAATGAATCAACTATTTGATTCTCCTCTCTAGGAATTAAACTAATCCCAAAAGCATCAAAGTCTTCAATCAGGTTCCACACCCGATTTCTATAAGCTGCTAGCCTTTTATTATGACATGCGTACAGGCTGCGTACTTGCTTGATAATCACTTCCGAATCTCCTTTAACCATTAAGGTAGTAACTTTTTTTTTGATGTGCAAACATCAGTCCCCGAGCTAATACTTCATATTCTGCTATGTTGTTAGTGCATCCAAATTACAACCTGTAAGAAGCAAAAAATGTTTTCCCTTTCGGGCTGGTTAATTCAATTCCAACACCACAACCCATTTTAGGTTTGGATCCATCAAACGTGAGGGTCCATAGCTGATCATGAGCTGAGGTTGATTCCTTCGAAGTTGTTGTGGGTGTTTGGATAAGATGAACCATAGGTGGGGGCACTTGATCTTTTGCATCAAATATTAGGAATGGGTGTTCAATAGGTTGATCAAGTGCAATATCCGATTCTTGCTTAGATATATTATGTAATCCTAGGATATTCTTCCAAGAGTTATCTGCATCTTTGATTAATCCCTTGGGTTTTGGTATACTTGTGAGTGCAGGGGTATCAAACAAACCTTGGGGTTATTCATCGTAACTACGTTGGTCCGGTATTGTGACCGGGGTAGGTTCAGCTTGAAGAGGGACTTCCTCTAAAGGTATATTATCCCTGGTTAACGTTATTGCATTTTTGGCTTCGAACGGGAAGTGATCTGAAATGGCCTCAAGGTGACTTAGGCTAGTTTCCTCAGTTTGGAAAGCATGATTTAGAACACTGATGTAGGATTGGCAGGTCAGTTCTGAATGATTTTGGTAGTGTACCCTATACCAATTAGGGAGTAGAAGACTCTGCAAATCGATATCTTCCCCTAAGACTAGCTGATCCTTTTGTAGCTTCCTGATCAATACTTGTTGGTTTACATTAATCATGGGATCAAGGAATTTTTGCATTGACAAATCTTTAGAATCAAGAACCGAACAAGTTAGAATTTCCTCTCTTTTATAAACCCCTATCTCGGTTTCAAAATAAGCTACCTCGTTGGGACAGTCATACTCAGTGATGATATTTTTGAGGTGAGGTTCACTTTCAATCCTAATCTGGGTAGGCATCCCCCTCCATGGTAGCCACATGTGTGAAAATTTGAGGGAGAGATATCCCCCTATACTCATCTCTGCTCAACAGCATACCATACGTCTCGGGAATGTCTGCTACTTGAATATCCATATTGGTTAAAATCCTAGGGTCAGACCCTACTTGCAAATGTATATTTCTCAATTCTCCAATTACATTAACCTCTATTTTATCAAGTTGGAAGACCTTCTTTTTTGTTTGGATAAGGTTCAATCCCAATTTCTTGCATACAAAAAATGGCATAACATTGCCAGAAGCCCCTGAATCTAGCAGACAATTATGTAGATTCTTCCCACAGATTCCCAAACTTAAAAGAAATGGTGGGGTACCTACCTTGCTTCTGTACAAAGCTGTGCTCATGTCCACAGTGGGTGCCACCTTGGTTTTCCCTTTTGATTTATCAGCTTCTTCCAAAGCTTTCAGCACTATCTCTTGTTGGGCAGGGCACCACTTCAGGATGTCAAAATATGATAAAGAGGTTTTCTGTTTCTACATCTCAGAAACAATATCAAATTCTATGTTATAGCTTGCATTACATTTGAAAACACCAGATGAATTACCTTTGTTGTGGGAGTCAGGCGGACCCTTCGGTGGAGGAGGGTTGTTATCAACACCCTAATTCAGAGGCACCATATGGTTAGGGGGTGATGATGTAGTGAACGAACCCTTATTCTGATTTCTTAAAAAGTGTCCTCCCTTTGTCTGAAAGGCTTGGGCATCATACGCATCTTCCTCTAGTTCATTCTCATTCTGCATTGGGAATGAAGGTTCTTCTTCAAAGAGGTCATAAGTCATAGCTGTATCCACTGAGCCACCTCCTTTGTTTGAATTCCCTTGGAATGTTTGTGCATCTGCCTGCCCCATCTTCATGACCTTCTCCATTTTAGGGCAGTTTACCTCAGAATGAGTTGCAGTATCATGCAACCTGCACCATTTAGTCATAAAATTGAGGTCAACCACATTTGCAACATGTGGCTTGTCCTCATTAGCTTGATAATTGTGAGAAACCCCACCGTTATTTGGCCTCTGGTTATATCCTCTATTTTGATTTTGATAGCCTTGGTTAGGGGAGTTTTGGTCTTGATAATTCCTCTGGCTGTGATTGTAGTTGTTTGGATAATTACCCTGATTGTTATTACTCTGATTAGGGTAATTACCTTGGTTTTGAGAGGGGTTCAGTTTAAGCTGAGCCATATCATTTGTGACTTGAGACAAAGTTTTCTTTAAGGTCTCCACCTTGTTTGTGAGTTGAACTATCTTTTCACTCTCAACACTCTTAGCAATAGGTGGCTAACCGATGGGATTTGGTATTCTAGCTTTGTTATGATGACCATGTGGACCATGATGAGCCTGTGATTGTTGAAAGAGGTCAGGAGCTCCATTGGCAAAGAATGGAACAGGAGATTGAGTTTGCAACTCAGATATAGGTCCATAATGGGAAGGAGATATCCCTAGGACATTATTGAATAAAAGGGTTGGGTTAGGCATCTGATACCCCATTGAAGGAAAACCTCCTCCCAAGTTTCCTAGTTGAGAGATAGTTTGTTGTTGCAGCTTGATGGCTAGATGATAAAATTTAGATAGAGAATCAATATCCACGGGCTGATAAGTCCTTTGTAGGAACATGCCAAGCAAAGGGTCTATAACTCTAAAATATGCCTGAATGGCACTATTCTTAGCAACTAGATAGGGGTCTTGCAGTCTCCTATACATTCGTTAAAACCTGGTATTAAACAAGGGTAGGGATTCACATGGCTCCTTCCTAATGGTAGCAAATTGGTGGAATAAAATGGCTAGATCCACATAAACTCTAAACTAATTGATGAAAGCATTCTCCAGGTCTGTCCAGCTCAGGATAGAACCCTATGGAAGGTTTAGGTACCAGTTGTACGCCATATCCCCTAAGGAATAAGGGAACAACCTACAAACCACATAATGGTGAGCTATCTGGGATTTGGTACAAGTGTCCTTAAAAGCTTGTATGTGCTCTTCAACACTCCTTGATTCGCCATGAATGTATTTGGGACAAAATCTCTCAGGATTCTTAGGCATATCATGAAATCCTACAGGAATAGTCCCCAATGGAGAGGGATTATTCATAAAAAATGCCATTGGTGGCAGTGGTGGGGGTTGAGCTAGATGTTGGATGGCCTGAACCAGCTGTAATGGCACTTGAGATGGATTTGGTGGTGGATTGACAGGTCTCCACCGGGGTATTGGTGAAAAGCCTAGTGGAGTGAGTGGAGCTGACAAGGGTGGTATAATGGTTGCCCCAATGTTGTGAATCTTGTGTCTTGTTGGGGTCTTGAGTTATATCAAAGGTGGTGGGTTGTCAGTTGATCAAAGAACTCTATGGGACCTTTCTGGTGAGAAAAACCCAATATTATCCAGTTTTCTCTTCTAGGCCCTCCTTCTAGCACCAGATCTGTTGATGGTGCCAAGTTGACCCACAACATGTAGCTAAGATAAAAGTGAAATATCTCACCTCTCCTAAAAAATACAATCAACAATCAAACTGATCACCTCCCAAGGTCTTTGATGTTGGTTCACAACGTTGCTGTTTCACTTAAGTGGTCAATATGGCTGTAATGTTCAAGGGGCCTGCTGGTTTTGAGCTTCTGGATTGTTATAAGATCAAACATATATTTAAACCTACTTTAATCGGTGGTTTTAAAGAAACAAAAAAAATAGACTAAAGCTTTTAAACTGAAGAGAATGTTGATTCATCCAACTAATCAGACTTGTTACCTTCCAAGGAATTCCTAAACTAAAATTGCAGAATAAAATTAACTTGTAATTAATACACAGTTTCATTCATTCACAGTGCAAAATTCAACAGTAGATTGCAAATCATCATTTAAACAGAACATAAGATAAAATTTCATTCCTTGAAAGCTTTCCAAATCAAATAATTAACCCAAGATAAATACCATTCTGGGCACAATATGAAGTAGATATAAATCTGGCTGCTTCTACTGTTGGTGAAATAGATAAACAACATTTACAAATCTGGCAAGATCACCAGTGTATAGAAAATCTATGTCTTCGCATTATCTCCATCTATACTAAGAAAATCTGGAAGATACATCACCTCCCACTGTTGAACTTAACTCCTACTTTACTTTTGCTCTTCAATTTATCTACCTTCTAACCCTAACTTGCTAATTCTTAACCAAAAAGGAGAAGATCAAAAAGAAGATTCTATCTATGTCTATGCATCCCACTCTATCTTAAAAATATATATCTATATCGTCCTCTGTATATCTTACAAAGAGGAAAAAGTGCCCTATATACAAAACTGCCAAAAAGGCGTCGGCCCCTATTTTAGGGTTTACAAAAATGAGTCGGTTCCAGAACACGTCGGCAACAGAGGAGTTTGGAACAAAGTCAAGGATGCATTAAATGCATATACTTTGCTCATGTCAGCAAAAGATCGCTCCCAGGCATGGTTTCCAGATCTTTTACAACCATCATCATCAACTCGCAGCCTTCGAGTTCGCCATAAAGACTCCACGCGTTCCATCTTTGACCTCAAAAATTGCTCCCGCAGAGCTACTTTGAATGTTCCAGGGGTATCTCCATTCATGTCCACCTACTCTTGCTAGTGAACGTTGTTGGAAAATGTGTCTTGTGAAAACTCTGAAAAAGCAAAGTCAGTGTGACATTCTTTCTATCTGGCCAAATAGCAGCTGTGTAACCTTGTGGAATGCTCAGGTCGCTGAGACCTTGTTGCTGTCTTACCGACTAGAGTTATTGCTGAGACTTTCTGTCGCTGTGGGCTTTCCTACCTCTCTTCGCCTAGGGAGATCTCTTGGTGAGAAGTGGAGTTGGGGAGAAATGTGAACTTTCAGAATGACTCATCCCGACAGTGTATGTCTCACTGACGGTTATTCACAAGGATGTCTTCAGTTAGGCTCTTGGCGACAGGTAGCATCGAGGAGAGGTGTGACCTTCGGAGACTCTTAGCGACTGAGGATCTCTCAACGATGATTTAACACTTCGGTGTGACATGGAGGCTCGCTAAGACCTCGCTTCGACTTGTTGGTCTCGCCGATGGATGTGTTCGTGCTGGGTGTAGCAGAGACTCTTGTTGATAGCGATTGTCTGGGCAATGGTCTTGGATATCGGTATGACTCTTGCAGCTCGTTATGACCTCTTGCCGATAGTTGTAAGTCATGCCAATAGCGTCAGTAGAGCATTGTAGCATTAGGGAGACATGACTAGTGTCTCACCGACATGCGATTCTGGCTTGAACGACTTTCCTCTCGGCTTGGAACCTTCGCAAGTTGACTTCCTTGAGAAACAACATTAGATGCTCTCGACATGCTTTAACTCTACAAAACAATGCCTTCATTAGTCCTCTAAAGCATAGAAACATCATCATTCATCCTACCTTTCATACATCTTTCATTCAATTATACTTAGCAAAAAGAAATTCAACTCTGGCGGAGGTGGAACCAAATCCGAACTAGAAACATACTTACCTACAATACCGGTGGGGGCAGAGCCAAAATGAAAATGGAACTGAGACGGAAGCAGGGCGGGGGCAGAGTCGGAACCAGATGAGGAAACTAAAGTTGGAAATGACTCCATATCCCCAATCCTTCCCGAACCCGGCCCCACAAAAGAGACCAAACACAAGAAATAAACACTAGTAGGATCAAAGCAAAAACCGATCCCAGGTGAACCACAATGGGGGTGGAAGTGGAACAAAAACCTGACCCTGAACTTTCTCCAAATTCCAGGTTCGGTTTCCATCTCAGCTCTGTCTCCGACAACACAAAGAACAAATGACAAAAAAAAGGACAAAAAGGAAAAAGGAAGGGAAGAAAAACACCCCACGACCTAACGATCGGAACAATAGGCAAAAAAATGAGCTCGACGGAACTGGGACCGGTTTGGAACTGGAACCTGGAACTTCAGAAAAGTTCCAGAGTTCAGTTTCGATCTGCATCCCGCTTCCGCCAAAACAAACAAAGAACTGGCAGAACCGGAACCTGAAATGGAACGGAAACCCGAACTTGGAAGAAGTTCCAGAGTTCGGTTTCGGTCTCGGTTCCGCATCCTCTAGAACGACATAACAAACATAGAAAACAAAAGAAATCGGTAGAACTGGAACCAAAACGAAACCAGAACTAGGACTTTAGAGAAGGTTTCGAAGTTCAGTTTCATTCCGCATCCCGCGCCCGCCATAACAAAAGATGACACAAAACAAAGGAAACCGGTGGAACCGGAATCGGAACGGAACGAAAACCAGAACTTGGAAGAAATTCCAAAGTTCGGTTTCGAATTCGGTTTTGCGTTCGCCAGAACAAAACAGAAAATGCCTAAGGCAGAAAACAAAAGGCCAAAGGAAACAAGACAAAAAAGGGGGACCTATTTTAAACAAGTTTAAAAATGGGGGTGGTTATGCAAGGCATAATAGGACCTAAGTGGACTTAACAATGTAAATAGGACCTAGATAATACTAGATAGGAAAAATACCTATTTACACCAGCAAACATATGCATTTTTTTTAGATTTACAAAGCTTAAATCCAATATTTCCTTGACTAATTTTTAAATTATGATTCCTGTTTAGATGAATAGTGCCAAGGTATAATCTAAGGAGGAATAATTCTTAGTATTACTTCAAGGACATAATCATGGTCTTTAATTGGAGGCATAGTCTTAGGTTATTGAAAAAACTTGTTTATAGTGTTAGCTGATCTCTTGAAGTTTTGGTGGATCTTGAGTTTCACATTTTGTGCTTCTACAAAATATAGTTGTGTTATGCCATAAGAAAATTTCTTAAGTAATTTCTCTATCTTGTGGGAGCTGAAAATTTGAATTGGCAATGATTGCATCCCTATAAGTTTATAATTTTTTCCATTTGTACTAAAAGCTATGAATAAGTCCTAAAAAATGAAGGACATTGTTCCCAACTATTTAAGCCATTGCACTCCCAAACTACATTTTCTCCCCAAATTGGGATAATAAATATATTATAATCTAGATGATAATATCCAATTGAGAGTTTTATATTTTGGTATTTACCACCAAAAGGGAGTTGTTTCCCACCATCTATCATGGCCTAAAATTAGAGATTGGATACACAAAATAATTGATCCCATTAGCCAATATTTTGTTAATAAAGATGTGTGCACTACATTGTTGCAAGAATGGAAAAGAATGAAGGTGTTGTCATTGATGTCAATTGGTCAATTGGTTGTCAACTGGTTGCTATTGTCATTGATGTCTTGGTTGCAGGTTATTGGCTGTATATGTTGAGGATATTGAGAAAATTGTATTGAAGAAAGGTTGTAGGTGTTCAGTGGTTGCTCTGGGTTTTGCTCCTATGTTTGTGTAGTTCAGATATGTTGGTCATGATTGCTGGAAGTTGCTATATCCAAATTTTTGGCTCCTGATCCATTGTGCAATGTGAGTTATGTTCACCAGTTGTGAACTATGGTTTTTTGTGTTCTGGTTGAGGTTTAGGAGAAAAGTTGTTGGTCTGGATTTCTCATTGGTGAAGTCTTATGACTTGCAGTTCTAGAGTTAAGTTGTTATGATTGTATTGAAGATAATTTCAATATCTGGAAGGTTCATGCTTAATTGTTCTATGTGTTTTACATGGGTTTGGCCGACCTCGTGCTAAACACTATCTTTAGAATTGATGTAGCGTGTTGGATCTACTTGGGTCCACACCTAGCATGTGTTTGGCTCTCCCTCATTCTAATTCCACTCTAGGATGTTTTGGCACTGACCTAATTTGAATTTAATGTTGGATGGCTGACTTTGGACATGTTTCAAAGTTGAAGATGGTATAAATACAAGATAAGTTAGTGGTGAGAAAAGTCAGAACAAAGTGAGATAAGTGCGAAGAAATAGTGTAGCTCAAGATGCAAGATTGATGCAAATCAATGAGTATGTGTGATGTGAGTGTGGCAGATCAGTTTGAAGCTTAAATACTGAGTTTTCAGATGTAGTGAGCTAAAGGTGTACTCTATCATTCATGCATGTTTGCAAGTGGTTGAAAAAATTGTGGTGGATTTCTCTATTGCATTGAGATTGTCTTCTCTTTGTAACATATCTCTTTTATCTTCTTTGTATCTCTGTGGCAGTGAGCCCTCTA
Organism: Sequoia sempervirens; assembly: GCA_007258455.2. Lineage (NCBI taxonomy): Eukaryota > Viridiplantae > Streptophyta > Pinopsida > Cupressales > Cupressaceae > Sequoia > Sequoia sempervirens. Next base: position 59,362 of record VDFB02321185.1, read on the forward strand.
GGTTGTTGGCCCTGTTGGACTATGAGTCCTTGTTTTGGCAGTGAGCCTTGTTTCTCAGGCAGTGAGCTTTTTGTAATCGGTTTTAATATTATCTATAGTATAGGTTAATCCTCACTGTGGTTTTTCCCTTATTGGGTTTTCCACACAAATATGGTGTTGTTGTGTTTGTGTGATTGTTTTCAGTTTCTGCACTTACACTTACTGTTTATTCATTTAAGCAGTATTAAGGATTAGTTCCAGTGAATGTCTTAAAGGTTTATTTTTGTGACAACTGATTCACCCCCCTCTTAATTGTCCTATCCAACATACATGTATCAACCAACAATACTACCTTTATTTTTGATATAGCCAAACACTTTGAGCATTTGTGGTGTGTTTGTGCCATTCAATGTTGTAGCAAGATATGAGAACTTTCTTCCTCCTCTTAATTCATATGCTCAAGTTTCCACAATTGGTTCTTTTTGTAGCTACTTATCCTTCTTCTTCAACCTCATTCTCAATAATCATTAGTATTTTCTCATTATTAGCAAACTTATGACCTTTAGACCATTTTCTATCACAATGCTACCATATAATTTTCTCTTTTCTCCACCTATTGTTGAGGAGATCTAGCTTAGTAATTTGACTCGAGTTAAATAAGTTGGCTCCATTTTTATCTATGGGATTTGTCATGTTTCTATCTTTTCATCCTATGGTTTGATCTTGTGTAGATATTATGATGGCAGAGTTTCATTTCTCAATATGCAATGCTTATTGCATAGCTTTCCTAACAATAAAAGGTTCCAAAAAATAAACATGATGCTTAATTCAATCATTAAGTTTTCTGATGTAGACTTATAGCCTCTAGTAAGGTGTCACATTTTGTGTTTGAATCGTCAATCACATACACTCAACATTATGCTTAGCTACAAACTCTATTTGTTTTAAATTTTTTAGTTAGGTAAAATATTTTCCTTTCCATGGTTGCTAATAGTGGGATGCTAAGTCATTAGTAAATTCTTTTCAACTAAGTATTTACCCTTGCTTGCCAATCATTGTCCATTGGTACTATTGATAAGGTTGATATTCTAAATGTAACGAGTCTATGCCATCATTACATTATTTGATGTGTTATGAAGTTGAAAATATTGTTACATGAGAATCATCCACAAAGTTACATTTGTACCACCAAAATTATATATGCCTATTTTGGGTAGGTTCAATTCTGGACCTTGAAAAGGATACTCTATCCCATGATTTTGTCTATTAGAGTTGTACCCACCTAGGTAGTTTTGTTGGGGCTTCAATTCAGATAATAGTTGTTTAAACCTATCTAAACCCTCATTTAAAGATGTTACAAATGGTATAAACAAATTACGCTTAACACTATGTACCATTGTTTCACATCTTGGTGGAATTTTCCCCTCAATTTTAGGTGGGTGGACAAGAAAGCAGGTCATTAGATTTAGTATTTGTAGAAAATTCCTCTAATCTTAAAGATGACATGACTTCTAATGTGTTTGTTCTTTGAACTCTAGGTTTTCTATTAGGTAAGAGAGGAAAGAATTTGGGGCAAGCGGTAACAATCGAGTTTTAAAACATGAGCTATAACTAAATTTAATGACATTTGTCTTTTTACCAACTTTTGACTACCAAATTATGGGATTTTTTTTTTCTCTAATAAAATTTATGAAGAACTAACCTTGCCTAAACTCATAAGATTTTCAATTTAAAAAAAAAAATTGTAGAACAAATTAATGAGCTATAACTAAATTTGACATTTACATTTTGACTACTAAATTACAAAATTGGTTTTTCCTCTAATTAGAAATTATAAAAAACCAAGCTCACCTAATCTTCATATGCATTCCAAAAACGTTAAACAATTTAAAAATTCTAAATTTGTGACCTAATGAGAAAATTAATGAAAAATAATAAAATTATAATAACTCACACAAAAATGATCACAAAAGCTAATGTTTTACCTAAAACTTAATTAATTATATATCTCAAAATCTTAAAAAGATAAGGTCTAAATTCGCAATGGTTTGTAAGTTATGACAGAAACAAAATTTTTGGTCCAAATTGTTGCATTGATACCACTTTTTAGAACATTTGTTGAAAATAAATGCAAAAATCAATAAAATAACAAATCATTTCAAGGAGGTGACCTCCAAGAATAAATAAAATATGAATTCAATATTTAAAGTTATAGTGGTTTAGAAAGCTTTCTCTTTTTTATTTATAAACATAATTATGTAGAGACATACCCCTTCATTCTAATTAAATTAGTTTGAAGAAAAAAATAAAATAAAAATATTAAACATATTACAAATGTTTAATCTTATTATATTTAAAAATAAACTATTAAAAACATAGCCAAAATTAGGAATTTAATAAATTAATGATTGAAGCTTTGAATTTAAAAGTTAAGATTTTTGTTTTTAGATTATTCAAATTTCTTAAATTTTAAGACTGTGTCTTAACTTTAAACAATTTAGGTCTACAAATGCTCGAGGAAGTTAAATTCTAAATATTTTATAATAGAATAATAATAATAAAAAATTATGAGTGGTATGCAATTCTTTTTGGCTTCAATTAATGGAGTGATATTTTTAGCATGGTGTTAGCCTAAGACCAATCCAAGTTTAAAAATATATAGACAATGAAGGTATATAATTGTTTCTTTTATGGTGTTTTACACTCCAAAGTTTATTTGGTCCCACCTTTAAAAAAGTTAGTTTAATTGTTTACCAATTAATGTTTTAAGTTATTGTAATTGGAAGAATTTCAAATTTACCATTTTTAAATTTAAAAATAATATCATAATTTTTTAAAGATACTATTTCTTTATTAGTTGAATAGTCGAGGTTGAACTTGTTTATGTTTGATGAGGTTTAGAGTTTCATTGGTTTAAAAGCTATTTTTTCGCTGTAGAAATAACAAGTGTTTAGAGTCATCTCATATTTTTTATTCTTCATTGTCTCACACATAATACTCTTAACTCTTGTATAAATATTCTTTTGTAAGTATTTTTGATAAATATTAATCATTTCATATTATTTATGAATTTTGATGAAAATATGTATTTTCAATACATTATATTATAAAGGTTTTAATTTGTTTCATCCCTACTAAATGCATGAGATGAATGTAGTGTCAGAAATGATGAAGTTGGTAAAAATCATGATGGAGATGGTCAATTTTGATAACACTAATACACACAATTTAGGCAACATCTTGAAAATAATAGTGATAATATAGGGAATACCAAAGTTGTTTATATTGTAGGCATTTCCTAACTTACTATGACCCACCAAACACCTATTGATGACATCTTAGGAGTACATGTGGAAATTGAGCATTTGAGAGGACCATATAAGAGGAGTCCCTCTTCTTCCAAGAAGAATTCATATAAGATATGCAGTCCAAGAACTATCTTTCGAGAAAACCAATTTTCAACATTTGAAATCATTAAATTTTTCTTCAAAGAACTCTTGGAAACATCCAAGATTAAAGGAGACAACAAACCTTGAGAGGCACATTGAGGGGAAATAACAAAAATAAAAAATAAATGCAAGAGACTCATAAAAAAGAGGAGAGACAAGTGACAACCCCTCAACATGAACACCTATAGTATATGAAGAAGGCACACAATTAGAAGAAGATGGACCACTCACCATAACTAACCTAGGATAGGAGATTAGAGAACCATTAAGAACCTCAATTGAAGAAGGAGATGATGGAAGATAGGGCACTAGAGAAAAACTGCACAAAGAGTTAGAGATAGAATAATGGTAAAGATTTAGTCCTTCCATCAAGAGGCCATATAAGAAACCCTATGCTTTAGATGAGTGTAAGCTTTCGCCATATGACCAAGGTCATAATAACTATGAGATTTAAAATATATCTATTCATGATCTAAATTTTGTTTCCAAACATGAGCTTCCACTTTAATCTAAATTTTTGCTGAAAACTCCTCAAAAACATCCATCTCTACTTAGATACAAGCAAAGGCCAGAAGAAAGAACAAATTTGTCGATAAGAAAATAGATGAAAAATACCAATAGAGTTGTCAATAGTCTCTAAACAAGAGCAATTGATCAAAATTATAGAGACAATCTAACCCAAACATGAAACACCAAGAAAGATTCAATAATGGGGTTAAAGGTAGGATATATAGGTTTTAATATCAAGACTTGCAAAATATTTTTTTTTAACAAAATAAATACCCCATCTTGCATAGATTCACATACTATAGTAGAAAAATCCTTGAGCATAGGGGAAAATATCTATAGTTTCTAATAAAAAAGGCTTATAGGACCTATAAAATTATCATATATCCATTGAGCTAGGATGTGCAATTCTAATAGGCTCTGTCCTTCAACACCTTGTAACCCAAAACTAGTAGGTGGATATCTGAGCACAAACTCAGTTTAAAACCCTTGTCAAACTCACTAGCACAAACAAAAAAATCACAAGGGAGAGATCCATCCACAACATACACCTATAGAGCAATTAGTACACTTGAAATATAGCTAAAATATGAATAAATAATAGTAGAAAAGCATACTGAACAAAAATAAGAGATAGCGGCAATAAACACCTCAAATTTATGAAACACTTTTAATCCTTTATTTTTCATCCTCAAAAGAGGGACCATCATTCCTAAATGAATTAGAAGCCACCTTTTCAAATCTATTAATAACAAAAGTGTTCTTAGGAAGCAATCCTATGGAGGGGCTTCAAGATCTATTTTAATGGGACAAGAGGTCTCACGAGTCAAGGAAAAAACTACTACAAGATAAATCAATCTTATCCTAGAAAATAGGAGCCCCTACCTTTTAGTTCTCAAATTTATAGTAGCCACCTTAGGGTGGATTTGTAAATCCCCCTTGCATCCACCCTAGTTTAGGATTTGTTTTTCCATATGGTTTCATTAGAATGCGTGTGCATTCTTTTAGCATTAATTGCTAGTAAAAAGTCATGAGACAACCAACTTCATAAAAAAATTATTTTTTTACATTGGCTACAACTATAAAATACATGGGACCACTTGGTTATCAAAGGCTCCAAAATATTCTTAGCAACACTTGCTAGGAAATTTTAGGTAGCCCCTCTCCATGGGACCATAGCCTTAAAGGAAGACAAAAACCTCGCAAGTGAAGGGAAAAATTTATTTTGATCAAAGAATAAATATTTGCTACAAGAAGCAAAGGGACTAAAACAAAGAAAAATAGAACCCTAGGTTTAATGTCTAAAACCTAGGATTCAAATTTTTGTGTGTTGTGGGTGGAATGTGAGGTGTATTTTTCTATTGTTTATTAAGATGGAGATCAAAAAGGTGTTTAGATTGACTCTCAACCATGGAGATGAGCCTACCAAACTTTGATTTGTATCTTTTTGAGCCTTGGAATGGATTGGAATTGATACAATTTGATTAACCTAATTAGACTATGAAAATTATAAGATTCTAACAATTGACAGATGGTAACAAAGATTTGCAAGAAAATTCGAGAAGAGTAGTGTTGTGTACCTGTCTTGAAAGTTTGGTGTTGGTTTGAATATGAGGACAGAGTCACCCAAGGGTGTTTGGGTCCTTGTATACCTTTTTTGAAATTGTTTTGCAGTCCTTTGATGTTAGATCTGAGATCCTTGCTTTCGCTTGCAAACTTGCCAGATCACTGTCGGATAATTCTATAGGCGAGTTTCTGTGAGTTGAAAAGGTGTAGGCTTTGAATGCAACAATGGATAAATGATCTTCAAGCTTCCTTCAATCTTCTCCAAACTTGAAATCTGCACATTCAAAGAGAGAAGAAATGTTGTGCCATTAGGGGCTTGCCTTAGTCAAACCCAATATTAGTGTTTCTATTTCCATAATGACAATGTCAAATATAGGAAAGACAAATGAAAGGAAGGAATGATGAATCAATAAAGTGTTGCAACTCGCCACCCTTCAATGGCTTCCTTGAAGGACTGAAGCTATGCACATCACTTCAAGGTCTTGGCTCTTGTTTTCTTGATTGCTTGAATTGCTCGGAGACCTACAACAAGGGTTAGCCTTCACAAACAATGATAACATGAACATGCATAAACTCACAAAGGATTTGATATGATGTTTGGATCTTTGAGTTCTACAATAAAGCTCTGAAATGCTGCCCTTGACTTGCTCTCAATGTTCACTTGTTGTTAGATTTTTTCTTGTTAGTTTTCAAATGATGCAATAACTAGGTATTTATAGGAATTTATTCAATTTCTCACAAATTAAATCTTGATACCTGACATTTGCAATTTGAATTTCAAATGTTAAAATGATGACATTGAAATATTCAAATTTGGATCTCGACAAAATAGGGAGACTTAGACGCCTAAGGGCGTCCTAGTCTTGGCCCTATTTTCTAGGATTTTAGGTGTCGGGGGAAAAAAATTAAATAAATGTATTTGTTCAATGCTTTTAATTTATCGGAAATTATTAAAAATAGGCCATAGAATGCATAACTTGGAAATAGGGAGTTAATTAAGCTCAATAATTTAAGGGGAGCAAAACATAGTGTGAAATTGTCAAGGGTGACAAGTTTCGATGCTACAGGGACTAATAGACGAAGAGTACCTAATTAGGGACACACAATACAAGTAACCGCATATTTAGAAGAAGCATCATTAATGTCCCCTATTTCACTAGAAGAATTTGAAAATCCTTATTTAAAAAATGACTCGTTCTAAATAATAATTTGATCCAAAAGCCCTTCAACAAACCCTTTTATCCTAAATTCTAACTTAATTTATGATTTATAGTTTAATTAATTAATCTATATATATACTAAATGATACAAATGTGTTTTAATAATAAATCTTTTGCTTATAGGTATTGGCACATTATTAGGCTTAGATTGGTTTTCGAGACACAAACAAGGGATCTAATCTTTTGCTAGTAAAACCCATTCTTAGTTGTGCTTTGGTTATGGAATAACTTGACCCGGTGTAGAAATTTAAACTTGGGATAAATACTACATATAGGCGTACCCCAGTTAGCATTACAACCAACCATTTAGATAATTTTTTTAAAGAGTGAGGGAATGGGGTTCTTCTTCCATCATATTAATTATCAAAATTAGAATATTATAGTTTTTCTTGTAGGTCAACTTTAATAGCCATCACTCGTGGCAATATAAAGGAGATACTTAATCCCATAGAATGGTACTTAGCATATATACATACTCGGGGCTACTAGTACAAAAATGTCCCTTTTACTTACAAGATAGGGGGACTTGCTATTGTAGCTTAACATATACATATTGAAGAAGCTATTTGCTAGATTAATCATGACATTATAAATAATATATATTATGAAAAACAAGTGAATCAAAGATCAATTTTTGTTTAGTGTAATGTCCCAACATCACAAGGGATGAGGTTGGGATCATGCCATCAACAATTTTGATGGAGTCGGTACCCCTTAGTCCTTGACTTTCAGTCAAAGAGATTTCAACCTGTTACTCCAATATGAAATAACCAAACAATTATGTAAATTTGATATAAACCCTCCAAAAGAAATGACCTTAATCCATTACTTACAATGAACCCTCACCATTGCTCCCGGCTCCTTCTCCTTCTCCTTCCTTCACTCGAAACTGAAATACTCACTGTGCACTCTCATTCCCTTTGGTCATTAAAGAGCATTGTAATCAAGCACTACCATATTTATCCTAACCAAGCTTCTTGCAATGAAGGAATAGAGCCTCTCAACTTAGTCTGTCAAAAAATGAAACCTCCTTTTCCATCTCTTTGAAAGAATTCATGAAGGTTAATCTGCTGAATTCTTCCTCCACAATTGGCAAAGCTCCAATAGGACTGATGTTTGCATACTCCAATGCCACATCCAACCTACCTCCAAAGTCCTCTCTCACATAGTTTATGCAGTGGCCTCACAACCCCTTTATTACCTAGGAAATGCAAGAGATTGAGATGAGCATTGAAGCTACTTTGAATTTATTTGGTTGTGCATTGACATTTTTAGATAATCCGATTTATTGGAGAGGTTAGTGTGATTTCATATGAACCACCTAAACAAGTCAAAGTTTAGAATGTGTTGTTTAAGCTTGTCTATATCAAAATTTTGATTTAAATAACACTCTCTAAGCTTTAACTTGTTTAAGTGACCCATCTTAAATCACACTAGTTTGATTTCAAATAAACCACCTAAACAAGTCAAAGCTTAGAATATACTATTTAAACTTATCCAATATCTGAATATCTCCTTTATGACTTGCTCAGTAGAACTCCTGTTGTAAATCCTGCTCTTTGTCCCACCACTCATACTTGGCTACAAAAAAATGGGTCCTTGTTAATTAAATATATAGTTGGTTTGGGAACATTATGGCGATATGGACCGCACATGCATAATGATTTGATAGCAGGGAGAGTCTGTCGCCAACATGTGCACACACACCATCAACCCATTATTAACCCGTCATGTGAATGCTTTGTCTGAAAGTGCATAGCAAAAAAGATTGGGCGAAGAAACCCCATGTTCGAGATCTCTAGGAGGCCCACCCAGTGATTACAATGTTATCAATAACATTTGTCCTTAGAATCAACTCTAAAGTTGGCAAGAAAGTCTTCTACCTTATTTGTCAGCTGATAACAACAATTACAGGAATACATTTCACAAATATCTGACATTGGCAAAGCTAGTATGAGGATATTCTCTAACTTCGAGCTGGGTTAATGCCAATTTTAGACGACATTGATGATAACTACGAATTCTCCTTCAATTCAAAATTTTGAACTTCCACACTTGAGTCCAAGAACAGAAGTGAGGTTCTGCTTTGTTATAATTTGTTCTCACTACTAACCTCTTAGAAGCCGCCCTCTGAAGCAATCCTGAATGATAACGCTCTATATCTAAAGACCCATAATTTTTTTTGGATGTACCATCATGTTAATTTTGAAAAAACTCAAAGGGGTTGGACATCATTAGACAAAGCTCTTAGTTTTCTCTATGTTATAATCTTGGATACACATTAATGGGGAAAATTTAAATGATACTCTAAGAATTTTCTTATTCTCATGGAGCAATTTTTTCTCCATTTTGAATGTCCATTACTGTTTGTGACAACCATTTCAGTGAATAATTTCAAACTAATTTGAAATTTCTTTAAAAGATACACATTTTTCTTTCTTTTTTGATATGTTAATAATTTTTGAGGGTTTGATCATCCTTGAAAATATTACTTTTAAGTGGAGAATTAGTCATCCCCAAATAAGTTGCAATATTTTTTGGGGAGTTCTTGACCAATTAATATTTGCATAAAGTCACACCTAACATTTTATTATAAAGATTAGTGTAGTAAAAGGTGGAAGGCTAAATCCTCGCCATTGAGGCGCACAATGCATTTACCAATTAATATTTGCATAAAGTCACACCTAATATTTTATTATAAAAAGTAGTGTAGTAAACGGTGGAAGGCTAAATTCTCATCATTGAGGCACACGATGCATTTGGATGTATCCATAATGTTGAATTTTTTGTGTTGACTAAAGTTATGATCTACCCATAAATGGTAGTCTAGGTGCCAATGTTGAGTAGACATGCTTTGTTCTAGTGTTTGGAAGTTGGGGAAATATCCTTTGTTAAAAGGTTATAGGCTATAAGATAGCCTAATATTGACGAACAATTACCTATCTTTGATCTTGCCTAATGAATTACATTGTCCAAACATATTTTTGATCTTCACAAATATAAGTATCAAATGAGTTTTATTTGAATTTTTCTTTGAATTCACCTAGTGGGTAATGAGTTTTTCACCACCCTCCTCACTTAGTTACAAATTTAAAAGCTCAAAAGCCATTAGCGATAAGCGATCCCTCAAGGAACATCGCTCATCGTGCATTCTATTTAAGAGCTTTGGAAGCTATCCGCGATGAGTGATACGAAAGAAAACACCATTTCATCACTCATCGCCATTCAAAATATGTACTTATGAAGAAATCAACGATGGGCGATAAAGTATGATGGCCATCGGGACTTAAGTGGAAACTTTAAGCACATGCATTTAATTTTTTCTAATGAAGGGGATCCCCTAGGATGACATGAGAATAATAGGCTCGAGAACTTCTGAGTAACGAAATGCAAAGGATGTAAAGGCCAAATGGCCCCCTACTTAACCTTATAAGATGGGAAATTCAAACCTAGGTGAGAGGGACTGGTCACTTGATGACATTGATAGACATAAGAGTTTTTAAGATGACTGGAAACATGCAATATGCAGTCAACGACCAAATAGAATGTTGGAAACAATTATAATGAATAAAACCCTAAACCCCATGTAAGAACCCTACATCCAAATGTAACAAAGGTTTGAGATGGAATTTTTTTTTTTTAGGGTTCAATATGGGCACTCAAAATTTTTTACAAATTTTGAAAGTGCCATCAAGGCACACGATGTATTTGGATGTACCCATAATGTTGAATTTTTTGTGTTGACTATAAGTCATGATCTACCCATAAATGGTAGTCTAGGTGCCAATGTTGGGTAAACATGCTTTGTTCTAGTGTTTGGAAGCTAGGGAAATATCCTTTGTTAAAAGGTTATAGGCTATAAGATAGCCTAATATTGATGAACAATTGCCTATCTTTGATCTTGCCTAATGAATTACATTGTCCAAACATATTTTTTGATCTTCACAGATATAAGTATCTATCAATTCCTTCCATTTAATGCATGTGACACCATTCCCTCTTTGTTACTCAAAGTAACGATAGGTCTTTCTTCCCCATGTGATAGAGAGAATGGATCTAGCCTCTTGTAGCTCCACTATCTACCCAAGGATGGAAGCCATTTCATGTGACTTCCTAGGAATTAGTTCATCATTTATTCCTAATTTCCTAGGATAAGTGATTGGTGATAAGTAACCAACAATAGAAAACAAAATTCCAAATATGTGATCCTCTAGGTAGATTGGCCATAACCAATATTCTCATTCAAAAATTTGGATCCAAAATTTTCTTTTGAAGGAGTTGACTCCATTTGAAGTTAGGTTGGTTGAACATTGTCCAAATTAGTTTGGATCCCAAATCCCAATTCTACCTCCCCAAATAATGGATTCAAATGTCACCCCCTTCTTTGAAGAGAAAACTTTATCTCAAGTGATGCACTTGAGGACATGGATCTAAGTGAATAAAGGCCTCCCCCTTGTAGAAAGACTCAAAACACTTTTATAGGGTTAACATAGGTCTAAAATCTTCAAGTGAAAATAAACTAATATGTCTAGTCATTTAATCTAAAACTTAGAGTATAATTTCCTACACCTAGACATTGAATTGGGATCTTTATAAGCTAAAATTCCACATCAAAGTAAATATTTTTCACATTCATGTTTGTTTCTTTGTAAAATAATTAGGACATTCCATCATCCCATTAATTTAGTGATTTAAAACATCAATAAAATATGTCTTATTCACTCTCAAAACTATTTTTTCAGAAATAACTCAAATAAAATGTATAAGGAATTGCTATTTTTATTATCATGGATAAATAAAATTATAACAAATAGTCATTAGAAAATTTAGGAAAAATTTCCCCTTGTAAAAATAATATCCACTAATAACAACAAATAACAACCTAGACACTAGTCTCTAGAAATTTAGTATTCTTCACCCAAGAGCTTATGTAATTTGCATATGGAACCTCCAAGTCTAATAATCCATCTTCCAATTCTTCTCTTTTTTAATCATTCCTTCAACGTGACACCTAAATTGAGAAGATCTCCTAGAAGCAACCTCTAAGAAAAGCTAGGAGTACAACTTCTCCATATGACACCCAAATTCAATTGTATGAGATCAATTAGGATTATAAGTCCACCTAATTCATGATTTTTGATCTATTATTCAAATTGAATCAAAGACACATGCTATTAACACTTCGGTCAGGGCTCCTATAATATAAGAACTGAAATGGTGAAAAATGGATGAGGCCCTTTAGGGGAGATCTCCCTTGATGCAGGAGCATCTAGGGAGTAAGAGCAATCTTGCATCACCAAAAAAAAAAATGTTGTCTCTTTTCAATAAGGGCTAAATTTGGTAGGGTTACTATTTTAGTAAGTTTGCATTTATGCACAATTGGACACAAAATCTTACACAGACCTCCAAAATGGTAAATTGAAGCCAATGGCGAAGAAATCACTTCAATACCATTTGTCATTTGCGAGATATTAAAATTTTAATTTTTGAAAATCCTAGTAAAATCTCCGGGGTCAATTTTGAGGCACTTAGAGGCTCTGGATGGGCCTGAAAATTGGGGGAAAATGAAAGTGGATGACCTTTAAGCCCTACTTTTAGGAAAAATAATTCTCGAGAGCTTTCCGAAAAGGTATTATAATAGAAAATCCGGCTGTCAGATCAAAAGTTATGACCGCACAAAGTTGTAATACCGAAATTAATAAAATTTCAAAATATCTTCCTAAGGAAATTACACTTTCCAGAAGATTCTAGGGCAGTTACACTTTCTAGAAGATTCTATGGCAGTTACACCTTCCAAATAAAGGATGTAAAGGGGGACTATAGAGGGGAGGCGAGAGCAGAGTAGATGGTGGCTCCAATTTGCAGACTTGCAGATTTATGTAATCAGAAAGCCCATGTGATGGAAAATATAATGTTGTAATTTCATTTTCATTTCAGTGATAATAGAAAATATTTGCTTTCCTTCTTGCATTTTGTTTGTGCCATTATCTGTTGTTTTTGTGAGTTTAGATTGTAAGGGGAGTACTCTTCATCATTCCTTTGTGGGGGCTCAACACATTTTTCTTTTATTTCATTAAATGAGGAGATAATAATGATTGGGGTTTGATGGATTTGGTAAAGATATATGGTTGACTTAGTGAAAGGCGAGTCAACATGTCCTTGACTAAATCTAAAAGTAATCTAAGAATGAAAGACACTAATTCAATCGACCTAATGATGCAAATTACTATTCTGGTGCAAATATAACAGCTTTGAGATATCATAGAGAAATTTAGACTCCAAAAATTGGAGTGAGCAAGACACTGTATACCTGTAGTATAAATTTGAGCTTGATTTCTGAGGACGTTTCCTCTGGGGCTGCCACTATCCTAGTAGGTATTTTCTAAATCTATTTTCATAGTCCTCAAGAGTTGGAACAAAGCTTCTAGTTTCTATCTGTAAATTTTTTGAATCAATGTCAGATCTTTCTATAAGTGAATTTTTGTGAGTTGTCAATGAGTAGTGTTTCAATTGCAACAATGAATAATTGGTCTTCAAGCTTTCTTCAACTCTTCTTCAAACTTGAAACTTATACATGCAAAGTGTTCAACACAAAGATGTGTTGAGAGGGGGGATGAATCAACATATATTAAAACTTAACCATTCCCATTTGCAAATCAACAACACATCACAATAACTGAAAATAATAGAAAAGAAAACATGCATCATATGAATACACCAAGATTTTTATGTGGAAAAACTAATGAGGGAAAAACCATGGTGAGGATTAACTCACAATATATGTAGCTCATTGCTAACAAGAATTACAATGTTTAAGGCTCGTTACCTATGGACTTGCAAACTAAGGTATACAACCTTAGAGAAAGATACAAAGGACCTGATAAGACTGACTATCTTAGAGTAGGATACATGAAAATTAGAATGAGAAAATTGATTATGAATTGCTATGAAGAAGCATCTAACACATGCTGAAGTTGCAGTCACTATTTTGCACAATTAGCCCTTCACATTGATTTCAGACACTTCATCTTTTGTATTATGATCTACCACATATTCAACACCTTACACACACCTTCACAAATGATTTTTCCTTCTATAAATATCCTCCACAACAACTCAACACGTCAAATAGGTTGGCTCCAAGATGACCTTTTGATAAATCAAATGATATAGCATAGGTCGAATTCAATTAAATTCATTATGAAGAGATAAGGACTTGTGGATCAATACATGACATGTTGCATCCCAATTGCAACACAAAACAACCTCCAAAAGAATATTAATTGATCAAGATCAACCACAGATAGAACAAATAAATCATGTCAGCCCAAACAATATTAATACCATTAACACTATCATTGTTTGACTTTACACCACCAGGGAAACACCAAAAACACCATGCAAATCAAGATGTGAGCCATGTACATAATCATCAACATCCTTGTAACCTTCTCCAGAAATATTTGATCATCGTATGCTAGCGCAATTGGAGAAACCTACAGAACAAACTAAAATAGAGTAACCCAGACAAATTGTAGCAAACTGTCATTCAAAAACTGAACTTGCAGACCATCATAACACTTGATGCTGCTAAGTAGTATGTCATGAGCACCAATGAACATGCTCATAGAATTGCAAGACCAATACTTCACATACAGAGGAATGCAGATCATTCCAGTAAGCCTTCATTAGCATAGTACTCTGGCAAAGCACAAACCAAAACACTGTTACTTGCAACTTTCACTGTAGAAGGTGTGATGACTTGATTTATTGGATATAGAACCTTCATAACTTGACCAACATATCATTTGAACTGGAAGATTCATTCTTGCACAATGAAAAGATGCAGACCAAAATACCATGACTCTACCATAAGTCTCCACTGTGAATGCCTTAGTGAAACTTCTACACCTTGTCTCTATCTGTGTTACACCAAATCATAGCCAGGAATGTTGGAAACATATTGGAAAAAGTGTACCCACCTCAACATCACACATAGATAACCATTCTTCCTTATACGGTTTTGCAGACATACACCAATTGATATCAACTATGCAACAACTATTTTATAAGTATGTACATACTTCAACAACACATTTGACATTAATGATAGCCCATATTGGGTTGACATAATGACAACACTTATTTCCAACAAAAAGGGAGAAGAAAGGTTGTGCCATTTAGGGGCTTGCCTTAGTCAAACCCTGTGTTAGTGTTTCCACTTCCACAATGACAATGTCAATGATGAATGATAAATGATAGGAAGGAATGATGAATCCACAAAATGCTGCAACTCACCACCCTTTAATGGCTTCCATGAAGGAATAAAGTCATACACATATCCTCCAGGCTTGGATCTTGCTTGCTTGAATTGCTTGGGGACCTACAAGGATTAGTCTTCACAAAAAATATGAAAACATAAGCATGAACACACTCACATACATTTTGATATGATGTTTGGATCTTGAATTGCTGCAATAAATACTTTAATGGCTTCTCTTGACTTGCTTTATAGTGCTCTTGATAATAATTCTTTCCTTTGATTCTCAATACTTTCACTTAGTTTTCAAATGATGAAATAACCATGTATTTATACACAATTATCCTAATTTCCTAAAAAATAAATCCCAATGAACGCCTTTAGATATATTTGAATTTCAAATAATAAAATGTCAACATTGACATATTTGAATTTGGAGCCAAAATAGGGGGACATAGGTGCTAGTGTCCCAAACCTATTTTCTAGAATTTAAGGAGTCAAGGGAAAAGTATTAAATGGAAGCATTTGTTTTGTGCTTGCAAATTGTCAAAAAATGCTTAAAATGGGCTACAAAATAATTTAGGAAATTAAGTGCTCAATTAGGTCCAATAACTTAAAGGGGATCAAAAAATAGTGTGAAATTGTCAAGGGTGACAATTACGATGCTACATAAGCTATGACATGCAAACTTCCAAGTGACAAACATGCTTCTCTTTGAATTGGAACTCTTACTTCACATGGGTGTATGGATTGAGGATTAAGAAATACATATAAAGGTGGCCATGCAATTTAAATCTCTCTCCAAGATCAAATCTAACTCTTATTTAAGTTCAATTCCTCAAAATTCTTCTAAGTGTTTGCATACTAGTGAAAAAATTCACATATCTAGGGTGCCATTTTAAGAGGTAAATATATTCAAATTTAAATTTCTAAGGATTTATATCCAAAAAAATAGAAGGAAAAAATATATATTTTAGGTTGATATTGATTTATCAATTATTAGAGGTGCTCTTGCACTAAACACTTGAGGTAAGAAAGAATGTGAGTAGGTCTACTCAAATATTAGTGTATAATGTCCCAAGGATAAAGATTTACTTTATCATATCCACAGGATTCAACCATGAAGCATATTCATTTGGTTTATGCTTCCATTTCATCAAATATCCCATGTACTTTGTTGATAAAAAACCTAGACTAGAGTCCAAGGTTTTATACTTTGTTATATGTAGTAAACCTTGGTGTGATGTAATAAAAAATAACTCATAAATGAAATAAGCATAAATTAAATTATAATATCATATACACCATCATATAAATTAAATTATAATATCTTATATACACCACATATACACCAATATACATAATATCATATTATTGGTGTGAAAAAAGCATTTTACCTAATTGGTTCACCATCTAAGTCTTACTCACACTACTTTACTTAGGTATACATAGGATACTTATCACTTTATGTTTGATGTCATAATATTACATTAAATTTCATAATATTTTGTAGTCTGATGTATCAACTTGGTCTATATAACCAAGGGGTTCTCATTATAATCTTAATATATTACAATATATTATAATCATCATTGTATATTTGCATCCTTTGTTATAGAATATCATTATTCTTAGGTATTTTATCTCTCATGTGCTTTCATTGAAGCTCCTAGATCTTGGTTGGCTAAATCCATAGCCAAATCTTGCACGGTATAGATAATTCTATACCAACTCTTACATGATATAAAAACTTGTGGGATTTCTTATTATTAGTCTTATCAAGAGATCTAGGCTTGTCGAGATTTCTTATTATCAGTCTTATCGAGAGATCTAGGCTTGTCGATCTTGGTTACTCTTGAAAAGTTGAGTATTATCTTCTCTTGCATTGTATTATGACACCGAATATAATGAGGCTCACTACTTAGAAAAGAAGAAAGGCTCACTACTAGGTGGCTCACTGCCAAGAAGAAAGAAGAATAGAAGAAATTGTTACAAAGATATTCACTATCTTAGAGAAACATGAAGGTCCACCAGTGCAACTTTGCAAGGTGATCCCACAATAGTGGTTTACACTTTTTGGCCAAACTTGACATTGAACTGATTTTTTTTAACTAAATCTTCACTTTCGGGAACCTATAACTGCTAAACCATGAGGAATTTGAAGATGATGCAAACTACTGATTTGTGACATTTTGTTTGTAGATTATAAATATATATATATATATTTTTTGGAATCAAATATCTAGTGCATGCAATGGGTTTCATAGTGTTTTATTGAATATTTTTTTCTTAATTAAGTTTTGAAGTCAAACCAATTACAATTTAGACATAGGTTTACTTGCTAACACAACTTTTTTGAATGTATCAGAATTCATATTTTTTTGTTGGATCAAGGACATCAATATCAAGTGCATAGACATTTTTTAGATTTTTTTTTTAATAATCTACTATTTTTCCACATGCGTAAAACAAAGAGCTTTATTTTTGGTGAAAAACCTACATTCACAAGAAATAAAAAATAAATATAATAATCAAATTAAATATATTTAAAGT